>JAUTXW010001872.1:600000-945000 GCA_030620095.1 Kuschelorhynchus macadamiae | reverse complement strand
CAGTTTAAAGTAGGATCCAAATAGAAAAAAAAATCAATATGCATATATATTTCACTATAAAAACAATTCACAAAATTTATATATCATTTATTAATATCAATATTAATTTCAAATATTAAATGGCATAATTATTTAAACGCTGAATCAAACTGAACAACTTATAATAACATACAACAACGAAAAGAAATTAATAATATAAAAAAATATCTGGCCTGTATTACTCATTCCAAGGCCGACAAGGTTATGGTACGGCAGGGTATGCCAAAACCTAGGATACACCTCCCATGTGGATTCTAAAAACAAGGAGAAAACACATGAATGAGTGCTGGAAAATGCACCTTTTTCAATAAAAGAGCACGTGAGATTATTATAAACGGCTTACCTTAACTAAATTCTACAGTTACGAACATAAAAATATTTCATAATTAATGATTCCGGCAAAGCCAAATATGGCTGGGCGAAAACCCAGGTTTCCTAAAAAATGTCGACTTTATTTTGGCTTTCAAGCAAAACAGTCGTTTGATCCATACGAAGAAATATAATTGCAAATTATCAATTATTGGGTATTTTCGGGATGTTACTCGATTTTCTTAGAATCAACACATTGAGATTTGGTACGTACTTCCTCTTGAAACCAGAATGGCGATACTAAGGGATGAAGACCGTTGGTCAATCAAAATACGGGATTGGTCAATACAGTGACTTGTGAAACCAAACGGCAAATTCAAATTCCGCTATAAAACATAAGAAAAATCCTAAAGTTGGGTTGGTCAACATCGCAACAAGTAGAAAACAGAAGCAAACATTGACGTCGCGTCGTTGTGACCTCGTGAGTAGAACGACCAAAAGGGATAAGTCCGTCTTAAGTGGAACATTCCTGTACCTGTTTTGTATATTGTAATGAATAAGAAACATTCTAATTTTACCTGTAAAATTCCAACTAAAAATAAATATGAAACAAAATACTATTTGTGCTTTAGGGAGAAATGAAATAAACTTAAAGTCTCCATTCTTACATAACTTACTGATGTATTACTGTACGGTAGATCTAATATATACTATATGCAAGTGTCGTATCTAAAATATATTGCATAACTATCATATATAAAATATAAAACACATAACTGTCAACAATGAAATGTACGTTGCGCTCAAAACATGAGTTGTATACAGTAGTGTCTCAAGTAGTCAGGGTACCTTCAAACAAATCACAACTAAATCCAAAAAAAAAAAACTGTTTTACTTACTACGGTAAAGGATCAGCATTAATTAAACGTGTGATTACTTAAACGTAAACAACATAAGTAAACGTAGGAAGGAAACATTTTTTTTTGTTATAACCAGTGTATTCGGGAAACAAATCTGAAATTTATTATCTTGCTAAAACTGCCCAAATCTCGCACATAAAATGTATCTAAGAAGACAAGACTATATAGGAAATTTCATTTCAGAAATGTCCAAGCTTACAGAAACTGCTAAAGTCCTGCACATAAAACAGTATATGACCAAGAACAAAATAATGCTATACATCTCGCACATAAAACAATATGTGACCAAAAACAACACTATATACGAAATTTCATTCAGAAATTTCCTAATCTATCGAAATATCAGAATTTGAACTAAAATAAGGTTTAAAATTTTTAACATGCCAGTCACTCGTAAAACTACCATCTATATTTTCTAAAGCATAAACCAAACCTGACTTCCTACCAATTGCTCTACACAAAATATATTTCGGTGCCAACTTGGCCGAAAATCCTGCATGCAAAACATGACCGTAATAACCACCTTATATTAGAATACACCTTACAAAAACAAAGAAAACACGGAAGGAGCAAAATTATGAACTTCATGTATAGCTAAATTTATGACAAACTGAATCTTTGATAACTGAAGATCCCAATCTTTATGATCTTTTATATAATTTCTGATGGCAGTACCAATTGTTTTATTAGTGCGTTCTACCGAACTGCACTGAGCCGTAAACCATATTTTATCCTTATACAAAACTGTTAGTTGCTTTAGACAAAGTTCTGGAACAGTACGCAAAAACTCCTTCACCACTAACGATTTCTTGCGATAAAATACAGGCCTCTATCACTAGCGTCACAATGAATAGTAAAAGTTTTTGTAAAACAGTTAAACATAAAATTGGAACGGCGATAAAAGCATTCTTAATATTTATAAAAGATTCCTATACCTTCGAAGACCAAGTGATCGCTTGCTTTTGTTAGCTTTCAGTAAACCACTAAACTTTTTTGGAGACACCAAAGAAGAAAAATTATGAATTGGAGATACGAAAGAAAAAAAATATGAATAAATCTCCTATACCAACTACACCGGCATAATTACCATGGCTAACATCTCTTGTGGATTTCTACGGATTTCTTGACCTTCTTCAATAATATAACCTAAATACTTGAGTCGTGCTTTAAAAAATTCACATTTTTCTAAGTTCAAAACAAAATATTCCTAATCTCACCAAGAAGACCAATATGATCCTCGCAGCTCTCCGAGATTATGATTATATCATCCAAATAAGTGAGGATGTTAAGCTCATATTTGTGACCGCGAGTCTCTGTTGTGTTCATTGCTATTAAAATAACTTTCTTATATTACTTACTAGACTATTACAAAGTCCAAAAGGAACAACCTTAAAATGGAAAAGACCTCTCCACGGAACGGTAGAAGCAGTTTCTCACGCTGGATCCAATGGAATCTGCCAGAAAGTTTATGCTAGAATCAAATTTAGCACCCGGTAATGAATTGAGGAATCTGTCCACCCTTTGAAGTGGATAATTATCATGACTAGTTTACTTGTTCAGTTTTCTCCCATCTTAGCAAAGCCTGTAGTTACCATGTGTTCTATTTACTAAAAATACCGGATTATTCTAAGGAATTTAGAATGGTTCAACTACTCCTTGAGCATTTCATCAAATTCATCGTTTAATTTGAAAGGTTTAGCGTCACCCGTATTAATAATTATCGTTATTTTATTTGTAAGCCTAACATATCTATCTCTACAACAATATTTTAAAAGAATTAATTAAATTGTGCTTGTATTTGTTTATCTCCCGATAAAGCGTCTAGAAAACACAAACTAGAAGAAGTAAACTCTTCTTCTGAACATAAAGTGCTAATACTACTTCTGGATAAATCACTTTGAGTGTACCACTCATTATTCTACATAACATATTTTTACAATGTAACTGATAAATAAGACCTGTTATCATTATTTTTCACCAAGAAAACGGGAGCTACTTATAGAAATATTTTTTTTCCAGAAGTATTTTTTTACTTCTAAAATGATTTTCTGTTTTGTTGATTTCTGAAGGTAAGGGAACACGCGAGTCAACTATATGTTTTCCTTTTGGTTGTTTCTCGAATATTTAAAATAAGTTTTCCAAGTGACATCAGGTGTGCCACATCTAAAGCAAAACTTTTTATTAGTATACCTCTTTTAGATATTGTAGTGAATAGGAAACATTCTAATTTTATCTGTAAAATTCCAACTAAAAATAAATATAAAACAAAATACTCCCTTCGCTCTACGAAGAAATTAAATAAACTTAAAATTTCCATTGTTACATAAAATACTACTATTCAAATCACACCTATAGGCAACCCAACCTACTACAATAATATATCTCGATATTAATCAAACTGTTCACAGTATGAAACAATACGGCGCCTAAAAAATAAGACATATGGGGATATTCGATTTTAGTATGAGGCGCAATTTGTATATTTAGCAAGTCTGCTTGTCTCTTTCTATGCACATCTCATGTCCTAGATACTTATACGATTCTACCTCTTGAACACTACATCCCTCCAATGTGATGGGTTCGCTAATGAGTAACTTCGTCGTATATTGTATTTTGCTGGAATTCATTTTTAGGCGAACTAAACGTCATAGCACAGTCTCAGCAGCATTTCAACCGCTTTATCATTACTATCCTCAAAAAAACACCATATCGCCGGGAAATGGTTAAGTATTTCCATGTCGACATTTATGTCCATATCCTCGATCTCTTAAACATGTACTTAAGAAGAGATGTGAAAAATTTTAGGAGCACGCTATCACTCTGACGTACTCCTCTCCTTATGTCAAAATCTTCGGTATCCCTATGTCGCCTTACATAGGCTATTGCCTGATTATAAATGTTTTTAATTGTGCTGATGTACCTATGATCAATTCAGCAATCTATAAGGATTTGATTTATAGTGTCAAAAGCCTTTTCGTAATCGATAAAAATTAAATTGAATGGCTTATTGTATTCTATATATTTCTTAGTCAGAGTTTTTACTACTTGTAGTAAAAAGTTATTAGTACCAAAACCAGAGCGAAAACCGGCCTGCTCACGTGGCTGATAGAAATCAAGTTTTATAAATATCTTATAAATGTATGACAATATGCTTATAGGTCTGAAATTTTGTAAGCTTCGGATATCACCCCTTTTGTGAAGAATTATTATTGTTGTTCGGTCCTATTGTGATGGAGTCTTATGCTCTATCAGACCACCATTGAAGAATATAGCCTCAATTGGAACTCCGTCATCGCAGGCTGTTCTATTATTTTTCATACCTCTTAAAGCTCACCTTATTTTGTCCAGGGTAATATTCGGCACACCTCCGAACACACATTTTGTATTTCTGCTATAATTATATTTTGGTCTTGGTTTTATTCATTATAATTTGCCCGTTTTCGTTTGCCAACTTCCTTATGTGGTGCTTAAGATGTATATAACGGTACCTAAAATATGCCCCTAATCCTTACAGATTTTTCTTGAGTTGTAAAAACCTAAATAGAGGCACGACTGTCTCCCCGGAGAGCGTCAAACTATCATCAATTGTAACGTCTAACAAGGAGACAGTCTTACCCGTTGTTTACTTGGTTCTACTAGTTACATCAATTTTTTGTTTTTTACTGATATTCATGTAGAGATTATTACTTTGGAACCAAATGAACCAATTGAAACCTCTTCTCTAGTGTTGTCATGTCACTCTCCATTTTACCTAAGGAAGCGACAGGACGTATTAAAGTGGTGTCGTCTGCATACAAAAGACACAAGGGCTGCACCACATAGGAACAATATATGTGACCTTGTGTATCGGTTTGTTAATCGCGGTGCAGTCCTTTTCTATCAGTGCATAAGTACTGTTATTTTATTATGAATTGTATATTTTTATTTACTGATGAATAAAATATTTTAAATTTGTCCGGGAAGTCATTAATATATATAATGATCAGTTGTTTATATTGCCCCAGAAAATTTCCAGTCCAGATTTGTTAGATTTAACGTTGCCTTGCCATTATTCCCTATTTTAACATTACTGTTACTAAAGTAATTTTTAAACCAACTATATATTTTACCTCTAATTCGAAAGCTAAATAAAAGTTGTAACAAAATATCATGATCAACAGTATCAAAGGCTTTGCATAAATCTAACTAACATCACTACTTGTTTTGGTCAATATTTACTTGAATGTCCGTTATAATTTCTGTATATAGTATACAAAAAAGAAGATTTTGTCTCTCCAAAATACTTACATTTCATTACTTTTTCTAACATTGTTGAAAGAACTGGCCATACATATATATGATGTTTGATTATTTCATGGACCATGTTTAAAGCCTGCACTATTAATTTTAAGGCGACTAAACATCAAAAAGCATAAAAAGAAATTTAACAATATATCCTCTGCTTACATCAGTATTACCGGATACCCATATAATACGAGTTGTTTGGTGATTAGTGGATTTAAACCGCAACTCATTCCAACTTTGAAAAATTTTATTCCGTTATTTTCCGACAAAGTATTTATATAAATATAAATAGCTGACAATATTATGGTAGGATTATAAAAAGAAGTGATAGTGGAAGGGGTCGTTTAATGTTGTGAAAACTTCCGATTTTCCAACTTCTTTGCTGCTTGGATGTATTAAGTTATTCCCTACTTAAACTGATGGTTTATTAGTGCCTTACAATATTTCACTTCACTCCATATTCCTGATATCTATATGTGAAGTAGAAAATTAAACCTTACATATAATAAAACTGTAAGCCTATATTAACTTAAGCGTTCCTCGACATCTTCCGTTTCCCCATCACCATTGATGTCATAGCTAGTTTGCGTTCCATCTCTCCTGTAATTCTATTTCTCTAATTTCTTCTAGATATTCCAGATTTCTCTACGCTTGTAGTTTGATAGTAAATCTTCGTTGAATCATTGTACCTGTTCATACTAAATATTTTATGGTTTATTTTTATGTATGTACGAGGCATTAATTTATCTAATTTAATTTTTGAAGTAGCAGTAGCGCATCTACAGAAATCCTTTTTAATTGTTCCGAAGTTGTTTTTTCATTAATTTTAAAAATTAAAATTAATTTAAAAAAAATAAAAATATATTGCTTGTATGTTTTCCATATTCTTGTCCTATAACATCTTTTCGTCTACACTACATATATTATTATTAAGTATGTCTTCTGACTTAATTTAAATTTATATTTTATGTTAAAATTTATCTTGGTCTAGATTCTGAAACTATACAATATTCATATTATACCTAAAACATCAATATGAGGTAAAGTTGGCAGGGAGCCAACGAATTTAAATAGCCAGCAGAAAAAAGTGGATTTTTTGTTTTGTAAGTTTTATCTTTGGCCCTCACGATACAAGTGGGTTTGTGGAGTGGATGTTGTATTGATATTTTACCTAGTCCTATATAAGCATTTCCTTTATACCAATAGATAATATTTTTATGTATATGAAAAAGTTGCAGCTGATCAAAGAAAAAATGTCTATACTTTCTTTATGTAATGTCTGCTTCAATTAAATTAAGTCAATTAAAATCTAATCTCGTCCTATAAGAGGGTTTGTTAGATATCTTTAAATAAATAATAAATCTGTAATTTTGTATCTAGTAAGACATTTTTAGATGAAATCAGTTAGTTCAGCCTCGAAAGTAGTTACACTGAGCCCAGTCAAAAAATCAATGTCACATTTGTATATTAGAAAAACGCATATGTGCTATAAATTATGACTTTTTACTCACCCAATTTCCTTAAAAAAATATAGTGATTTTTTAATTCAATAACTTTTTAACTTATGCTTCTAGGTGAGGAACAAACCGCGTTTTAAATTAGATGGACATAAACATGCGTCGAAATATGCGTTGAACTCTAATTCACTCTACCATCGAACCATTGTCTCGAACTACAGTGTTTTTAGCCGGTAACTTATTCAGAACATTTTTGGTCGATTGGTCGACCAAACGAAGAAAATAATAAATTCCCGCAATGGTTATCAAATGATATACAGGGTGTCTCTAAAAAGTCTATACAAAAAATGCTACCACGTATTTCTGAGACCCCTTTTTAGGACGATTAATAGTAACTTATTATAGTCCGAAAGTGCTCGGTTAGAGAGTTATCGAAGGTCAAAATAAAAAAAATATATTGCCTTTAGTGATCATAATGGAATTTGATATATTAATTGGAACTGTAAAAAGGTTTTGACATACTTTTGTGGATGGTAGTAACCCGTACAAATCTTTTTATTGGTTTGGTGAACAGCTTTTAAAATTAGTTTGTAGGTAAAAAAATTCATTAGAAAAACCTTTTGTTTTTGGTTTTTTTCACTGTCTACAGATTTTTTTTTGATTTCGCCTGATTATTTACTGTCATGATAATTCTAAGAATACTTATAGTAATTTCAGCAGAAGAAAACATTTTCATTTTGTTCAGAGAATGTGTTGCACTAAGAATTAAATTAATTTAAGAATGACCTAATTTGGGGATGACTGTTACGGAAACTTCTAATTTCTTATTTTATTATTACCATTCATTTTTATTTATTTGGACATAAATGATGCGTATTTTATATCACATCAAGTATTTAATTTTTCTTAATTATTCACACAACTCACAAATTTGGCATATCCCCTGAAGCACCCGATGTTGTGCATTTTATTCTACCATCTGATGATTACTTCCGCAGCCGTTCCCGGTAAAGTAATTACGGGCAAGTACTTTTAGAAAAACTTTACATTTTCTTCATGTGCTAAACATCAAAGTGACAAGTAAACATAGTAAAACTGTTACTATAAAAGGAGGGCCCTCCCGAATCAAAGACTAGCTTTCGAAGTAGTAACAACTCGCAGCGAAAACCTGGGGAATAGTATCCGTGGGCAGCCATTGCTGAAGACCCTTTTAAATATATGGGGCAAATTTATACTTAAGCGAAATCCCGTTTTTGTTTATCGAGGGAATTCATTCTAAAAATGCGGTGATGATAAAAGCGCACCACGCGTTTTATTTTGTTATCAATCAAATCTGGATGGTTGACTACACGGTTTAAGATAGCAGTGAATTAGGGTCAGACCGTCAGAAAAAGTGGTCTGGAGTATCTGGACTTCCGTTGGAAGAAATTGTATGGTAAGAAGGTAAAAGTTGTGATAGGCGCCGAACGGGCCGCCTAATAAAATAAGTGCTGGCAGTTCAGACATGAGTTTAATACGTGGTCCGCCGCCCATCTGGAACTGGCTTCCATATTAAAGGAACGTCCCAGAGGGGTTCTCGAAGGATAGAAAGTGTTTTGCCAAGTGGCGAAGAGATAAAAAGGTAGTAGTAAGAGTAATTAAATATATCTAGTGGGACAAGGGGGTGGGGCAAGACCTTAAAATCCACTCGCCGTCCCTCAGGAGGAATGCGAGGAGGATTGAGGAAGAGGTTACTATCTTGGCCGAGAAGTAAGAATAGGTGGTACACGGAAATAAAAAAGCAGTCAACTGACCTTTGGAGACGCAGAAGTAAACAAAAGGGAGAAAAGACACTGTGTCACCTCTTAATGTTCAACCGGCATCCCTAAAAAAGTGGCATAGGAGACCAGGGAGATTAAGGAAGAGATCATACCCGTGGCGTAGCACCACAACCAGGTGGCAGAATCGGAAGAGAAGTAATAAATTGAACTTAGGAGGTGAGAAGAATGAAATTGCCTGTCACCCCCTTAAAGTTTACCAAGTCCAGAAAGATAAGAAAGGAACAAAGCAAGACGAAAGGAAAGTTTCTAACCACACCGTCATCAAGCAAGGTTGGCCCACCAAATTATATCTTAAAGAGTTTAATAATCAAAGATATCATGTCAGATCACGAAATCGTCACGCCGAAGTCCAGACCATCACTATAGTTGGCCTGTCATCCTTAAGAGGGTTCTATGAGAAACGCCGGGGACTAAGTCGACAGGAAAAGCTGAGGTGAAGACGCCAAAAAGCAGGTAGTGGTGTTACACCGGTCAAATATGTACTTGACGCTCGAGAAACTGAAGACGTAGTAATGGAGAAGTACTTACCTGAAGACGGTCAAACTAGAAGCACAAGACGAAATGTGCTTAGTAAACCAGCAGTGGCGGCTCGTGGATTTAAGAACGATTGATTATTCACACAACTCACAAATTTTATATTCCATATTCCCTTAAGCAAATCTTGATTTGCAGCCTAAACATTTTTGGGAAATGCAACATATCCCTAAAATCTCTCCTTTGTCCCCTGAGGACAAAGGGTGTGAACAAATTTATAAATCTCTTACTTACAGAGAAAACTTCTGGTCGGTTTTGTGTGCCCTTGCCATTCAAGAAAAATAACAATGCATTTTTGGTGATGCATATTTCCAAGATTACCTCTTCTTCTGCGTACTAGAAAAGCGATAATCAATGATAAGGAGTAAAAATGATAAGAAATTGCGACTTGATAAAACGTTCAAGGTTTCTATTTTACGACGCGTTTTTATATTGAGAGAAATGAAACACACGCATATTGCTTTTACAAGCGGAAAATAAAAATAATAGTAAAACGATTTATATCATAAAGTAAACAAAAGCAATAAAAATGTAATCTATACTAGTGGCGGACTGCGGTTCCAAAACAAGAGAATTCAATTTGGAATTAATTAATAAGATAAAATTATAACCATTTGAAAACATCTTCCCCAAGACCATATAATTAAGAGTAGTTAGCTTAGCCAAAACACGTGTGTTACATGTCATTATAGAGACCCTGACAATAATGAATAACAACATAAACACTAACAAATGAAAGGTTATAGGATATTGTTCACACGGCTCTACTCTTCCCGTATCGATTTCGATCGTATTTATCATAGGAAGAAAAAAAAGAATTTTATAGAAGATAAAAACTGTTTCACTTTTACAATGAACTAATGTTAATAAAAATCATCGCCCATTGTTCTATAATAGGTAGATATGTACACTTATCGGAATTGTATACTGTGTCAAAATCGCGTTTTGCGTTGAGAATTTTGAAAAAAGATAGGTATTTAGATAAAAGAATACGCTTATTTTTCTCTCTCTTTTAACATTTTCGCCCAACTATCTTAAATTATAATTTGTATATGTCCATAAGTTTTAAATGTATTAAATATTACCTGATTGTGTTATGCAAACTCCTCAAACTCTTAACATTTGCGTCCCTGGTTGGGATGAAGAAATATTTTTCACCTCACCTCACTCACGCAACTTTTATTTCTAAAGATTTTTTAATCCAGATCTAACATACATGCATACACACATTAATCTTCTTACCATACATTGTCAAATAAAACCACTGCTTTAATATATCATTTTTTATTTTTATTTGTTGTTATTTTTTACTTTTCATAACACGCTATTTACACAGTCTTTAATAATCACAAAATATGTTCTAAGTTATTTTTTCCATAAAAAGGAAGTATTCTAGGAAATGGAATTTTACCGATTTTTTGGGGCACATTTTATTGGGTTTCCATTTTGTTTTTCTGTATCGGATTCGTACTAAAATTTTACCAGTTTATTTCTTTGTTACATTTTGTTTTTTCTTGCAAAATGTCAAGTCAAATATTGGATAAGTAGGTTTTCTGACATTGAGTCCTTAAACATCTGCCATGCGCCATTTCGTTCCGCCATCACGGCTTTATACCAAAATCTAGCCGTTAATCCTTGCATCATAATTGGACAAGTGGTTTTTTAATTATGATTGTTTAAACATTTCATTTGGCCGCCATTTTGTTCCGCCATATTGAATTTTTACCAAAATGTTGTCATTTATTCGCCCCAACCAAATTTGAAGTAAATCAGAAAAGTAGTTTTTGAGCCATGCCGCGCACAGACAGAACGACAGACCGAGGGAAACTGGGAGACTATGTTCTAACCTAAAACAGAAAGAACTGCAAACATCTCGGAAGGTGATTTTTTAACGATTACCGAATTTTCCTCTTATTACGGAAGTAAAAATCTAGTTTACGAGTTTAACGTGTAAATGGGAATATGTTGCAATTGCGCCACCTAGACCTTTCAGCTAACATACTAGGAATAAAGGAAACGACTTATTTTAGTTAAGCAAAATGATTTGATCTTACGGTTTACAATATCAAGAACTACAGATGGTATTTTAACCAGTGGCACGTAAAAAAGATCAATAGCCTAGCAATGATAAAATAAAGTGAGAGTTCAGAAAAAGCTTACATTTATTTTGCAAGCGATATCTCTCGATTGCAAAAATTATAGTATTCTGTTTCAATCTCCTTGTTTCCAAGCCCTCCCTTAATGAAGACAAACAATGCCTTAGCTGGTCTTACTGGAGTAATGTAAAATATATTCAACAGGTATGGGTAAAAATAACAACTGAACGTCATTTACCGTGTACCCCTATTATCTCCATTTAATAATATCTTTTTAATTGTTTATATATTGTATTATTAGAAGACCCTCTGCAAATTAATATTCTAATATGTCATAATTTTATATTGTCACGAATTAAATATTCTCTTGACGTTAATGTCATTGGAATCCAAAAATTCTGGTTTTTAACACTTTTATCAGTATTTTTTTGCATACAATATATATTTATTTTAAAGCATGTTTATTTACAGCTGGGAATGTGGAGCGCCGTGGCGCCTGATGACGCTCGCTGTACGGCGCCGTCAGCGAGAGCAAAGCACAGCGCTACTGTTCTGGGGGAGCACGTTTATGTGCTAGGCGGCAGGAATGGGAATTTGCCTCTCAAGGATTTTTGGAAATATAACTTGGGTGAGTTTCGTGGCGCTAAAAAATTACTTAATTATATCGATCTGAGTGTGACCACTTGAAAGGTTTCAAAGTAGAAAAGAAAGAAATATATTAGTGCAAATTTAGAATAAGGTTAGCTATGGCCAATAATATCTTTTTATATTGATTATTTTTAAATGGTGCAACAAAAGAGATGTTAAGTCAGTTAAATTGCGGCAAAATTCACCAATCTAGTGTTCAATAACATATCGTCTAGAGAATTATAAAATTTCGAATAGTACTTCCAAATATATTTATTTGTGAGAAATTTTGTTTTTAATTTATTTTTACACGAGGGGTAAACCATTGCAAAAGTATGGTGCAGTGGTGTAGGCAGCTGTTAGGAGCGGAGAGAGTAGTACATAATAGAGACGGCAAAATTAAGTAAAGTAGCGGTATATTTTGACTTTTCACATAATTACAAAAGTTTACAATTGTTGCTGCAAATGAAAAAAATATGTTTTAATATGCAGTCTTGCACTGTAAACGGAACTGTTTACAATTCGCGAAACTTATTTTTTTTTCAATTTTCGCACGCTAAAAAAAAGTAAAAGTGTTGCATATCGAGCAGCAAAATTTGGTTGATCGACTCCACTAGTGACAATATTTGAATTTACAACCGTACACAGAGAATGGAACTTTTTGTGATTTGCGAAATATAATTTTTTAAATTTTGCACACAAAGTAAAAGTGTTGCAAATCGAGTACATCATTCAGTTGATCAACTAACAGAATTTCAAAAAAAATTACACTAAAATATCACTTTACAGGGTGTCACAAACTAACCGTTTTAAAAAAGACACATTTATATTCAAATTCCAAGACAAAAAGTCCTTTGTCATATCTTCTAATTATCAAAAATAATCGTGTAATTAATTACTAGAAACCCGTAATTACGCTAATTACGTCACATACTCGAATGTCTTGCGATCCAATTATTCTAAATTTACCTTTCAATGACTTTGGCAACTGTACTTCAATTCTGAAAATCCGCAAAACACATGCCCGCGGAACAACTGAGGACCCGCAATTAGGTGTAACGAACGATTGTCCAAAATTGCAAAAACTCTTTTTGTTATTGGAATCAATAAAATCCATATAATGTGAACTCCCTAGGTTATATTTACGGTACCGACACTTTTACGTTGCTCTCAAATTGACGTGTAATTAGAGTAATCACTGTAATTCAATATTTGGTAACTCACTAATTTTTGATAAATTGAAAAAATGGCTGATAACTTTTCATCTTGCAAGTTAAAGAGAGTGTGAGATTTATTTTGTGATATAATTTTGGAACACTTGTATATCAGGTTTTTAAAGAAAAAAAAGCCCGAACAATTAAAAATTTTGTCATTTTTCTTAGTTTGAAAAAAGTGTGTAAAAACGTTTTCCTTTCGACGTGAAATGAAACAAAATTGCTCTGTACATTTAAATAGGATGCAAATCTGTTGGATAGTAAAAAATAATAGCCTCAGCATTCATTAGAGTTTGCAAAACTTTTGCTACTTTTTCTTAAGATGTAAAAGTGCATATTCGTGGATAAAATAAACGAATATGTTCCGTGAAACGTAGAAGGTTTTTTTCAATCATGTAAAACCAACTTTCCACAAGTTTTGCTGCAAAACCTTTTAAATTTTGTAAATAAAAAACAGATTTTTAATAAAAAAACATTCCACACTTATTTAATGATTACAATTTTTTTCTTTTCTGTTTGTTGTAAAGGATTGCAAATGTTTATAGTTTGCGTTCATACACGCAGTAACATAATTAATAAGTTTAAACACTTTTGGAATTAGAGTTCATTGTCTATAAAAAAAAACGTCACGCCGTATTTACTGAAAACAAACCATTGCTTACAGAAAACGGGAGCGCGATTTACCTTTTTTTATATTTTTAGCAAGATATCAAAGACAGCAGATCTGCAGGGATATTTTGGCCATCAATCTAGAAACGAGGCAAATCGAAAGATATATACAACAATTATTGAAAAAAGATTTTTATTCACGACAAACAAATTGTTAAGTTAAATTTGTAACCCAAACTTATAACATATAACAGAACTCTTAACAAATCAAATCAAAACCTCACAAAAATTAAAATATTAGAATATTTTTCGATTTTGGGAATGGTGCAATACAGCCTGTTGTTCAATACCAAGGAATTATTTTTTTCCAACACATCTCTACGCTGGAACCATAACAAGTCTTCTTTTGACAGCCATCTCCATTGCAATAAACAACTTTTCTTCATATATTTAATTTTATAAGATTGTTTAAGAGCCTCTATGACGTGTTCCGTAAAATACTTTCCATCATAAGTCAAAATTACAAAGTTTCCAATAGAATAAGGACTCTCCCTCTCCATTTTTTCACACTCCTCGTGGTTGTCAACCAATCCAAGTGATTCTTCTTCGAAATAAATGGATATTTCTGAATTAGAATCCGAATGGGAGTTTGCTGTTTTCTTTTTCTTCTTTAATTTCGACTTTAAATTGGATTTGAATTTGATATTCTAGAGATCCACTTGGTTGAATATCTGTTATTGGGACACTTTTCCCTGGAAGAGTGTCCAGTTTCGAATTTTTTCTTCCTTGAGGTGTTTCAGAAGAACCAAATATTTTTTGTTCTAAAAACTCCAAGACAGAAACTAAGTGCTCACCAATTTCCTGAGCAGCACTCTCCCTTGTAGGGAGTCTGTTGAGCAGGTATTTTTGGTTTATGGAAACAATAAATCCGTTGACCAAATTGTCTTTTTTCGCTATTTTCTTTCACATCGGCCATTAAAACTTTTAAAAGTCAAGGAAAATCTGTCCTTGCAACTGTCTTTTGGTAGTTTTTGTCTTATATTCTGCTTATATTTGTCGCCATTTTTGTTTTAATGGCCGAAAAAAATCTAATGGCTGGGTTAGATGGGCTGTATTAGGTGGTAGACATACAAATTTTATGTCATTTTGTTCACTCAGTGATAATACGTGCGCACTGATATGTGAGGCCAAGTTGTCGCCAATGACTGCTTTGGAGCCATGAAGCTTTTTCAGGACGGGTAGTAGGGAGTGCTCAAACGAGTCTTCGAAAATATTAATCTTTGTCTAGTTGTATCGGCTTTGGGAAGGTTCTCCATAAGTCCAGGTATCATACAAGTTTAGAGCTTTGCAGATAACATTCGGGTTTAAGAGTTCTCCGCTTGCACTTCCACAAAACATCAACGAAATTGACTGTTTTGAAAAATTTATCACGCGTTCTGGATATTTACATTCAAGTTTCGTTATAATGTTCTTCGAGCTAGGGACATCGCTCAAATTTGATTCATCGAAGATTCAGATATGTGCAGTAGGAAAGTTTCTAAGTTCAACTTCGAAATTATTGAAATAATATTCGTTAATATTTTCCTGTCGATACATGAGCTCTTTGAGCTTTAACATTGGCCGATAGTCTCAACCAGTCCAATCCAATCCAGGATAATTATTAGAAAATCTTTTAATTGCCACGCCTTCCCGGTTAAGGTAGTTCTGGACCACCCATCTGAAATCCCGTCTATCCATGGAAAACCGTATTTGGACAATAATAAAATATAATTTTGAATCATATTTTCCTCCTCCATCGAAATAACAGTCTGTCCACCGGGCAAATTTTCATGTCGGTGGTTAATTTTGTTTTGGAGAGTCGATTGAGGAATCTTATAACGCTTACTGGCATCGCGTTGTCCCAATTGTACTGCTCTCATTAAACGAAGGGGTTTCTCTAATTTATATTAATCTGAATAACGGCGACCACCAACGACTCTTTTGTATAGCCCCATAATAATTATTTCTAAAATTAAAATCAGAATGAATAAATACTGTTTTAAGATAAAATTAACGACAAATATATTCATTTTTAATTAAGCAGATGCTTACAATATGTATAGATCTCGTAGAAAAAACCAGATTTGAGGAAACTCGAAAACAAACATAACCTACGGCTTCTGCTCATAACAAACAGGTGGCCAAAGTCAGACCAACAACAACAAACACACGTGGTCCACATTGATGCAAAATTTCTAAAGGTTTAAATGGGGGCACACATATTATCGCTAGTTTTTCGCAAAATATAACTAAATTAATCTACTTTAGCCCATTAGTATAATAAAACTGGACCAGCTAAAAGGTTAGTTAATGAAATTGTTATTAATTTCAGTCTGCAAAGAGTAATATGCCTCAGAAAAAATTGCGAAATTTAAATTTCCCGACTTTATATTGACAACCTGTCAACGTCAGTTTTAAATGTAGGCTTATGTTGATGTTTTACTTTAATAACCTATTCAAACTATCTACTGCAAACTTGCCTTTTCGTTTAGATTTTTAAGAAATTGGACTTTGGCCGCCCTCTATGTGACAAACTATAAACTGCTACCGTAAAGTGGGGTTACTTTTCACAAAATTTTTGGTTTTTATTAAATATCTATGGTTCTGCATGGAATTATACAGCTGGCTTTAACTATATAAAAATTTGATCCTTTGGCTGTATAATTTCCAAATTAGAAGTTGGCAAAGTTACCTCGGTTTTGGGGTTACTTTGCCGAGTAGCTTATTTCCGCGTTTTCGAACCGTACAGGCAAAGTTAAGAGTCCCGAGGGGTTACTTTGCCTCTCTTAAATGTGTTTTAAAAAATATTTTATTAAACATAATAAAACAGGTATACATTTTAACATTAAAAACGCATATTTTTAAGAAAAGTGAGGAACATTTACCTATTTGCAAATCAACACACAACGTTTTTTACAAAATAATACTTAGGTAACTCTTAGATAACAAAAATGGTTAAAACATACTTTACGAAACAAAGAACTAAAACATGTTATATTTGGTAAAATCAAAATTTTCGAATGTAAATATTTCTCTTGATGTTGATGTAAGTTTTGGCGATTCTAAAATAGTCACAATATCGTGTTCGAGAATAATACCTGTATCATCGATATTAGGAAAATAAAATCTATTTTGTGATTTTAGTCTTAAAAACTTTGCATTACAACAGTCCTTTTCTTTTTCAATTACACGTGCAACGAAATGCTTGTATTGTTTTTTACCTAAAAGTGCTACAAGTAGGAAATCGGAATTTTTAACTCTAACTAATTTAGATTCATCTTCAGTCTTTTTAGTTAAAATATCACGGGAACAATGGGCTTTAGGCTCGTTATTGCGGTTATCAGTCTTGCTGGTGACAGTATCACGGGAGCAATGTGCCTGAGGTTCGTTATTGTGGTTATCAGTCTTTTGGGAAACCTCGACGTCATCTAATTCAAAATGGTCTTCAAATTCACTTTCAATAGTCCAGTCATATTCTTCAGATCTTCTATTTTTTTTTGCACGTTGCTTTTCTTCAGGAACACGAGAAGTTAAATCCTCACTTGCAACAGATTTTCCAGGTTCTATTTTGACCATCTTCTTTCTTTTGGGGGTGCTTGCTTCTGAAGGAGCTCTACTTTCTTTAAGGAAATTCAACAAGGTGTCGCTAATCTCACTGTTGGTTTTCTCAAATCTTTTATTAGGCATTCTATTAAGAACCTCCTCTCTGTTACAAGGGTAAATGCCTGTTGCTCGAAATCCGTTTTGAATAATTTGTTCGTCTTTTAATTTTATTTCTTCAATAAGTTTTTTTAATAAATGGGGGAAAGTGCTTTTGTTGACAGTACTATCTCGTGGATTTTTTATTTTGTAGGTTGTTATTATTCGGCGCCAAACTACCTTCAAAGGTTTAAAAAAACTTACATCCAACGGTTGTGTCAAATGTGTAGAATTGGAAGGTAAGAAGATAAATCTAATATTGTTTTTCTGGCACTCTCTAATGTTAGTTATATTTAAATGGCTTGATAGATTATCCCCAATTAGCACCTTTGGTCCATTAATTTTCTTGGCCCACGGTAAAACCATCTGTGTAAACCAGTCCTCAAACGCGTACTGATCAAACCACCCGGATTTAGTTCTATTATACCGGGTACCGTGGGGTCCCCCGATACACCAGGCGTCATATAATCTCTCCGCCTTATACACAACATACGGGGCTAATAAAGTCCCATCTGCAGCGGCAGCGAACATCACAGATATTGAGGACTTCGTCGAGTTCATAATGCGTTCAGGGTATTTGATCCCTTTTCTAAAAATACATTTTGACGATCCAGGATCGTCCGTGAGATTCGTCTCGTCGTAGTTAAGGATCGAACTGGGTGGAATTCCTTCCACGTTCCTTTCTAAATTATCGAAATAATTGTTAATTTCTTCATCGGTTTTTTCAGCTCTTGCTTTCTTAATGTTTTGGCAATGTCTGTTGGATAATAGATGTTTGTGTCTTGCAATAAAATTTTTGCACCAGTCTACACCGGGTAAATTATCTTTAAACTTCTTTAGACGGACACCTTCTTTGTCTAAATGACTCTTCAACACTATTCGCAATTCTGTCAGAGTTAAAGGGCAGCCATATTCGGAACTGGCTATTATAACGTCGACAACAGACCGTTCAATCTCCGGGGAGATTAGCTGGGGTGCTCCTACAGGACCTATATGTATTTTTTTAACCTTATTTATTAAGGTTCTTCTAGGAATATTGAAGGTTTTGGATGCCTCAGTGTATTTCATTTGATTAGTTTTAATCAGTAGAACAGCTCTCTGCAATTGCTCTTCGGAATAGTCTTTATAACGCCGCGCACCCATTTGTCTCTTATATGTTCGAACCATTTTCTGAAAAAAAAAATCTGATAAATATCTGGGGTAACTTTGCCAACCGCCAAAGCTATATGAAATTTGGCATCTAGAAAAATGTTAATAGCATAAATAGAACTCATATATGCATAGGTATAGGTGACGTTAAAATCAGAATTCAAGTTTCAATTTTTTTTATTTGACAAACCTTAGCATAGCAACATGATTTTACGACGTTAAAATAAAACTTTTACTTACATGACTAGCACATATTACACACCGCTTCGCCAAGATCCAGACTTGCACTGTATAATACTTGTTGGTCGCGTAGTGTTCTACCGCTAACAGTATTAAAGCAGCGTTGCCAGATTTAAAAATAATTATTTTTTTGTTTGTTAAGTGGTGGTCAGGCAAAGTTGCCCCGGTTGGCAAAATAACCCCAGTTTACGGTACTTGAATATTAGACTATAGTGGTGTGCAGGCCAGGAACCTTTAGGCCGCCAACTACATTAACAGTACAGTCTAGATGGCGACAGGCATCTTTGGACATGCAGAGTTTTCAATGCAATATGTTTCTTAAAAAAATTTCTAATACGATTATTGCGATAGGGTTGTATCCTCAAGATACCGTCTTTAAAATTAATTTCTTTTCTTGAATATATTTTTTAAATTTATACGTGTTAATGGATGTGTGAGCGTGTGTAAACTAAATCTGTGCATAGAATAATTTGGGAACGGACAAAAAGTTTCGTTCCAAAAGACCAAGGACTAATTACATTGTGAAAAACGGTTTCGGCCAAACTTCCTGAATTTTTTATATGTGATAGTTTATAGTCCCTTTAACTTGTTTGTTGCAGGAAAACTTACTTATATAAACAGATTGCTTTATTATTGTTAATACTGTGAATAATAAATTTTTTTCTATATAATTTTATTAGGTCTACAAGTGTTTGCGTAACAGATTAATGGACATTTTAGGTTTATATACAGTTTTGATTTACATCCTTGTAGTAGAAATTATTGTCGATTTATTGGTTTATTTTACTCCCGTTAACTTATATAATTGATCCGCCATAAAAATATGCAGGTCCCTTATATGATTACTAATTATCATATTGCATTACAATATTACTTACACTTTTAAAAAAGCTGCATTAATGTTAAAATGTGATAAAAAAATCCTCTTACGAGGGAAGTAAAAATATACAATGAAAACACTTTTAGAGATCTAGACTAAACTTGAGTAGAAACATTGTCTCTTTTAATATCTAGGCATCAATGCAGATAAAAGTCTTGGTGCCATAATAATATTGAAGTCAGTAACGTACATACTTGGTACTTGTTGGAGGCAGATATCTAAAAAAGTAAAAATCGCGCTTTTATAAAATTAACTAAAAAGCAAAAAATTAAAATTTGAGCACAGATTTAAAAATGTATATTACATAACAAGGCATGGGGTGTCAATCAAGCGAAGAATACAAAAGGCATATCATCTTACTATTACTCTCTATGACCAGCATGTGATCGGTGCGAATTCTTTTTTTGTGCAATAAGTATTTTTACTCACTTACGTAATTCGTAATGATGCACATTTTTAATGAAAAAATATTAATTACATGTTTCATTTTAAACAGGATCCTGTATATTTTTATAGCATTCAGTCTAAAATTAGTTAGATTACCTTGAATGTCCAAACATGATGTACTACTTTAACTTAGAAGTTCTATAACGAACAAAAAAAAATGTAAATGCGAAAGTTTCCTTGTTTAGTTTAGTTTTTGAATTACATTATTTTCATGAAGGTATAGGTGCATGGTGTTTATACTGCTTTGACCAGGTATCAACTTTCTTATTTTAAAAGGAACACCCCGTATATTTATAAATATTTTAGTAGACCTTGTAAAGACGAGTCCAACAATTTGCATTGGTATGGGCCTCAGATGTTAGCTTTCTGTTATATTGGCATGTATCTTCATAATTTGACCTATATTTAAAGCGATATAACTAACATTAAACGATTTTTTAAATTTGCTTCAGTTTGTCATCCTATCTTTACGTGGCGTAGCTGAAAAACTTCTTATCACGATTGACAGGGTTGACTTCAAATTTTGGTCAAAAGTCAAGGGTCACATTGGGATGAAACGGTTATATTTTGGTAAACAGCTAATATAGTGTAACAAAAAGCATTAGTAAGAAACTAATTATCGAATGGACGTGTGATATAGGGATAAACTGATAACATTTCTGTGTAAATCCGTTGTGGCGGAACAAAATGGCGGCCTAATAAAATATTCGGTAATATTCCATTTTCCAGAATATAATCTTCTATTCTAGAAAGAAAATAAAAAAAAAATATTTTTATAAATTACGTAAATATTGTTATGAAAAATAAATATTCCAATTGTTGGCTCCGACAAAATAGCACTCATTTGGGATATGCAAATTCAAACTGATAGTTGTTAACGCTAGTAAACCAGACTTAATATTAAAACATAAATGCTTAAATAAGTGTCTCTTAAAGTATCGATATCCTCAGATTATAGTATAATAGGAAGAGGTCAAAAAACATCTAAAATATAAGTACCTGGCAACCGAAATACAAAGAATGTAGAACATTAAGACAACTGTAATACCCATAATCATAAGAGCAACGGGCCTCAAATCTAATAGAACATGCAAGCAGTAATATATTAGTTTCCAATTTGTAAAAAAATTTCATTTTGAAACTTACTACTCAACCCCGGCATTTTTGACATATCCTGCATAAGAATATGCAGCGGTGTAAGAAGCTCAACGATAGAAATTCTGTTGCCTACAAATTACGTCATTTGTTCTCAGAATAGTAAATCGACAATTGATCAAGCCCATGAGCAGACTAATGCTTTCTTTAAGGGAGACGGGAGTGCACTAGGTTGGGCTGAGGATTAGCTAGATTCAGAATATAAACAGCTGGTCTGGCGGTTACTTATTTGTTTAAGCGCCGGTTACACTAGACATCATGAACACATAGAGCGCACTTAAATACTGGTAATGGAAATGTTCGCAAATCATTTGGTATCATTATGGCAATAGACCATGGATTGCAGTCGTGACATGATAACTCTAGACACTAAAAAAAAATCGTTGCCAAATGTAACTTAGTAAGTACTTGTTATGAGAAGGGTTCATTGAGTCTACGAAATGAATCTAAACGAAAGGAATGGCCTCCTTCAGACAATAACCCATATCAGTCCATAAAACAAAGGAGAACATTTTGAAATGATTAGTTCTTCTACAAATTATTTAATTTATGTCAGACTAGAAAACGTGAGTAGAACGAGTTTTTCTATTTGCAGCAGCTCTAAGTAATATAGTTGTCAAAAATATAAAGTTACTACGATACGTCAAGTCAAGGTCATAATGCCGGACAATAAACCACCTGCAGATGTTATAGCAATTAATGGCCCAACGCTAGCCAACAGTTTACCACCAACATATTTAAAAGTAATTAATTACGATTATCGAACCACATCAAAGCGTAACCTTACAGAGTGACGCAGGGCGACAGTCAACACACATTAGCAAATTAACTAGTACTCCTGACCACGGATGACTCAAGATTTGTGGATCTTGCCAAACAGTTTAGTTTAAATGTGTTTGTAAATCAGAATGTCTTGCAAGATGCAAATGGCTCTCCTCGAATCAAATCAAATATATTTAATAGCCCGATTTTGCTTTGTTAATTATGGGTTAAATAATTACATAACTAGCTCTAACATATTTTTGGCCTTAAATTTACGTTCTTTAATATAAATAGGTGCTAATTAAAAGATCATTACAAATTACGAGGAAACGTTTATTTTAATATAGTACCTACCGAATATTGCTGTCGAATATTTAACAATTTATTCATTTGATACCTTGAATCAATGAAAAAATGTATCATAATCTACATGTATTTCAAATAAAGCTTATTAAATTTATCTTTCAAAAACTGTTTGAACAGAGTGATTTTCTAGAAAAGCAGTTTTAAAACTATGTCAAATACAGGGCTCGTAACTGAAAGTAAACGATTATTAACCTTATCAAGCTAGCTTCGAAAACATATTCCTATTAGCAAATTATAGCCTATAATTACTTACTAAATTTAAAACTTGTTTAAAAAATATTTATTAAAAACCTATTTTTTTTATAATTTTTAGGGATTCAGATATGAGGAGTTTTACTACATCGGTTTTGATAAACTTACTCTTTAAACATTCTCTACAAAAATTACTCTTTAAATATGCTATACAAAAAAAAATTGAAAAGTTACCAATGCAAATATTATGTAGCCTGAAACTCTTTCACTAGGAACTCGCTGTCTGGATCAAATTTGCGGCCTGATTCGAGCAAACAGTAGTTTCTGCTGAAAGAGTGGTCGCAAGGGACGTTGACAATATGGAAGCTGTTTAAATGATGCATTAGATTATCCTCCAGAGGAATTGGGGAACGTGTTTCGTCTACATTGAGATTATAGCATATGATGTCGATTTTGGGAGGAAATGTTCGTCATCAATGCTATATGTTTTTTAGGTATTCTCTGACCGTTTTGATGCTTTTTCTTTTCCTAAATACATACATACATTATGTATTGCAAACAAATCTCATTCTATCTTTTTGCATAAAGAATATGATTTCAGTAATGGTAAACATGAATATGAACACGATCACTTTACTACTAACAAAATATAGATCTAACCTAACTGAGATACTAATGGAATCTACGACTAAAGGTAAAATTTTAACGATATTTAATATATTTTAGACATAAAATTTTGTCCTCAACATTTTATGGATCCCTATGAAGTATTTTTTACCGAAAGGCATTGGTAACTGTTACCTGCTTGCTATAAAGGAATAAAGAGACAGAATAGGACGAGCAGACTGGGGGAAGAGATAATTAAATGTTGCCCAATAGTTCATATTTCTCTGTACCCTAGGAGCCTTAGCTCACTATATATTTGGCTAACTTATAACCACCTGATTGACTGATTGAGCGCTATCACGAATATTAGGCTTAAAGTTTTATATTCCCATATTTTGACAATTTTTGCCACTAAATTTCATGAGTGTTACTTTTTCAATCAAAAACAATTGATTTTCCCATACGTGATGTTTGTTTCAACAGAAACCTGAAAAGGAAAAGAAGAACCATGAGAATTTTTGTTTTTCCGCCTCGTAAAAAAGTACTACTTAATGCGCTTGTTACTAATTCTACGGATGTTACTTTATTTCACTTTTTTATTTCATTATATTCTTGAATGTAAAATCCCTCTTTATAAAAAGTATAAAATAAAATCGAACTCGTTAAATAAAATTCCATTAGCGAGCCTTTTGTTTGTTTACTAAGTAAGAATTAGTAAATTTCAAATTTTATTTGTAGCGATAGTAGCTGTTTTATGTTTTAATAACTTTATTTACATTACTTTGAGATTATCTAGGGCCGAAGTAAAACTATATATCGTGTAATATGGGCGAAGTAAAAATAGCAAAAACCATTTTTAAATTTTAAGCAGTATTTTTTAATTAACGCTTATTAAGTTTATAGGAAAATTTACGCAACTCAAAATAAAAAAAAAATAAAACTGTAAAAAAAAACAAAGTAGGTAAAACCTAAAATGCAAAAAATTAGAATAACAAACTTATATCAAATTAAACTTTAAATCATTCAGTTACGTAAAATAAATACAAAATACTTGCAAACGTGCATTTTTCCTTAAACTAAAATATTTCAAAACCTTTCTGAATGGTAGTGTTTTTAACGTTTTCAGAAGTTCAAAAGATCAAATCTGCAGATTCTTGCTTGCATGCATTGCATCTGGATCAAATTTGCTCCCCGAAGTGAGCAAATAGTAATTCCTGCTAAAAGAATCGCCGCAAAGGATGTTTATCATATAGAAGCTGTTTAAACGATGTATTAGATTATACCCCAGAGGAACTGGGGAATGTGTCTGCACTGATATCATAGCACACGGTGTCGATTTTCGGAGTAAATGTTCATCAAAAACCCCATATGTTTTTTTAGGTATTCTCATTCTGTTTTGATGCCTTTTCATTTTCTAAATTAACTTTAACTCTCGACATACATAATCTATTGCAAACAAATCTCATTCTATTATTGCGTTTAAAGAATATGATTTCAGTAATAGTAAACATAAATACGAACACGAACACTTTACTACTAGTAACATATAGATTTGCCTAACTGAGGTGCTAATGGAATATACAACTAAATGTAAAATTTAAACGATATTCAATATATTTTAGACATAAGAATTTTGCACTTAACATTTTTTGGATCCCATTGAAGCGTTTTTTTACCGAAAGGCGCTGGTAATTGTTACCTTCTTCTAATACAGGAATAAAGAGAAGATTAGAACGAGCAAGCTGAGGAAAGATTTAAATATTCGTTTAAATGTTGCCCAATAGTTCAGAAGCCGAAACATATTTCCCCTTCCCTAGGAACCTTAGCATACTATACATTCCGCCAACTTATAACCACGTGATTGAGTGTTACTATGAATATTTGGCCTAAAGTTTTACATTCCCACATTTTAATTTTTGCTACTGAATTTCGTGAGTGGTACTTTTTCTATCAACATCAATCGATTTTCCCATAAGTGATGTTTGTTTCAAAATAAGCCTGGAAAGGAAAAGAACAGGGATCTTCAGGGAATTTTTTTCGGCCTCGTAAAAAAGTACTACTTAATGCACTTGAATAGAAGTATTTTATCAGTTTATTTTTAAACTGTGAAATATTTTTTTATATGGGCATAACGTAAAATTATAAATTTACTATTATAAAGGGCACCTAATAGCCATGTCAGATTTGACGTGCAGTCAGGAATGCCGCGCCATAAGGTTAGAATATTTGGCAAGATCAACAATGATTATGATACTTAGTGATCCAAAGGTGCAGGTTCGATCCCCGCTCGTACTATATTTTTTGCAGTTGATTATAGATGTTTCGATTAATGCACTTGTTATTATACATAAATTACTATTTCTACGGACCTACTTTATTTCACTATATCCTTGAATCTCTCTTTATAGAAAGTGTAAAATAATTGAACTCCGTAAATAAAGTACCATCAGTCACTTCACTTGTTTGTTAACTACGTAAGAATCAGTAAATATCAGTTCCTACATTTTATTCGTAGTGATAGAAGCTGTTTTGTGTTAACTTTATTTAAATGACTTTGAAATAATCTAGGGCCGTAGCCACAATATCAGCTTAGGGCGGGCAAAATATTTTTTAGGTAGGGCAAATTTTTTAGGGGAACTAAATACTGTGTAATACGGGCGAAGTACAAATAGCAAAAAAATCTTTATTTTAAAGAGCTTTTTTAAGTAACGCTAATTAAGTTAGTTATTTGAAAAAACCCAAAATAAAACTATAAAAAAAAACGAAGTAGGTAAAACCTAAATTGCAAAAATATAGAATAACAAACGTATCAAAATCATTTTGTTGCGTAACATACACACAAATTACTTGCAAACGTGCATTTTTCCTTGAATTAAAAGATTTCAAAAATATTTCTGAATGTTAGTGGTTTTATCGTCTTATTTATACATATTAATACTCCAAAAATAATACATTTTAGGCGGTATATTAAATAGATTAACGTGTAAAGTAGCCATGTCAAAACAAATAACAGTTGATTACAGTTGAACATTCCAATTGCAATTGTCCTACTTAAACAAAAATTTGTAATATTATATAAAGCTTTAACATTTGAGGGCATATGTACAAACGGTCCTAAAGCAACCCTTAAGGTTAGCAACCTAAAGAGCCAAGGTGTACACTTCTTGATTCTTAATCCACTTTTTCGAAACATCCTACTTTCCATATTGCTGCCAGCATAACTGTCCCAATACATCTCAAGTATCTTTGGGTTAAGTTGCTTTCTAATTAAAGGGAATCATAATTTTTACTATATATTTACCTCTGGCTTGTTCATTTGGTGGGCAAGAACGGTAAAGTATTTGCGTTTATAATTTTGCTGACACGCATTTCTCCGATACATATAATTAAAAAGCAACAATATAAACAATCTAATTAAAAAATCTAGTGAAGAGGCAAAATAATATTCTTCCATGGTTATATAATTTAGATAGTGATCCTTTGATCTGTGGTTATTTTAATTTTATAAAAAAATCGGCAATTTTTTTTACCCAGAACTTACCTTGTTATGGTTCATTGCCTTTATTAGAAATAGAAAAATGTAACTCAATTTAGTCATTTAGTAACACTGTCTTTTCAAAAATTTTGATTGGGCGTCATTGTGTTCCACCATATTGGATTCATACCAATATGTTACCAGTATTTACCTAAAGCACACTTGATTTCTGGCATAGTTTAAAATAATAACAAGTACTTTTAACACTGATGTTTTTAAAATTTCATTAGATCGTCATTTTGTTTTGTCGCGTCGAATTCGTACCAAAAGTTTATCCCTATATTACATCTATTTTTTTCGTAAAATTTGAATTTTACTGTACAACAAGTTTTTTACGATGATTTTTTAAATATTTTATTTGGCTACTGTTTTTGTTAAGCCGTCTTGAATTCGAACAATAATTTTTCCAGTTTATCTTTATATTACACTTAATGCTTGCATATGCATTTAAAATCAATCTAATAAGTATTTTCAAGCTAATTTTTTTAATATTTTATTAGGCCGCCATTTTGTTTTGCCATTTTGAATTCGTACCAAAAAGCTACCAGTTCACTTTTATGTAACACTTCATTTTTGTGCAAAATTTGCACTAAGAGGGTGATTTTTCACGATTACAAATATTTTATTTTGTTCCGCCATCTTGAATTCATACCACAATTTTACCAGTTCATCTTCTTGCACAAAATTTGAAATCAGTCTTATAAGTAGTTTTGTTTCGCCATTTTGGATTTGTACCACAATTTCACCAGTCTATTTTTACGTAATTCTTGATTTTTGTGTAAAATTTGGCTTTTTAGCAATATATTTTTTTGAATTTCACTGGGCCGACATTTTCTTCCGCCATATTCGATTTTTAAGAAAATTTTATCAGGTCATCCCCATATGACCCTTAATTTTTGACTAAACTTTTAAGTCAATCGGTTAAGTAGTTTTTAGATATGCCGTAAAAAGGCAGTATGCACAGAGAAACAGACAGATCGACAAAACGACGGAACTGAGAAAATATGTGTTTTGACGTGAATATCTGTAAAAACCACGGAGGGCGATTTTTCCACGATTGCAATCCTTCTTGTTGACGAGGAAAGTAAAACTATTAGACTTTAATTATCTGAGTTCAATTAATATTTCATAAAAATATAAGCTAAAGAAAACCAAAGCATTTTTTTAAAGAAGATTTTTTGCATCAGGTAAAATAAATCTGAGGGCGGGCAATGCCTGACTTCGCCACCCCCTGGCGATAGTTAACAATTGCTATCATTGTGGTCGCCTGGTATATTTATATACTTATAAATATAATTATAATACAGACAAACAATAAATAAAAAGCTAATATATCTTTATGCAACTTAAATAATATATTTTATTCTGTAACAATTAGGTCCGAAGAACTTCCTGTCCCGTTAAATTCCTGAAAATCTTTAATATTTCATTTACGAAATCACTCCCTTGTTAATTCTAGGATCTATAGGATATCCCTATTTAAGTGAAACATGCCAGCAATTAATAGCGTAATAGAGCCCGTTTATAAAAAGGGATACCGACGGGCCACTCAGAATCATAAGTGGGATTTTATTTTGAATTAACTCCTCCAAATTGCGACCAGTTAATGATATTTTTCTGTAAAGCATGCAATGAACTAAATAGAATATGTTTAATCTTATTTAAAATACTAATGTATAAAAATACAGAAACGTGCTTATTTTAAAAATATCTTTAAATATTCATGAATATTTTACAGGTTGTGTTCAAATGTATTACATGTCTTATATAGGTAGATATGTAAAAGTCGAAATAGGCAGGGAAATATTTTATTTTATTAATAATAATACTTTTATTTTACCAATAAAATACTTGTACATTAAAAATATACCACCGGAAATTGGAGAAAAGGTCAAGATTAATTAAATATACCTACTGATAAAAATACATCGTCAAGTTATAGGTATATGAAATTTGACTAGAAAAGAAAAAACACGAATATTATACTAGGTACTTAAAAAAATACTTAAAAACTCTTGATTACAATAAAAGTTACCCTCTACAAGATATTTTTTTAGTTTAGTATTAAAAAATCTGCATGCATTATACATTACGTGTTTTTTGAGAAAATGTGGATTTATGTGCACTAGGTAGCAGTAAAGTTTTGTTTCTAGTATTGTAGCTATATGAAGCGTGATTGTCCTAAAGTTTTTTATGATTTTGATTTCGAACGCAAACTTTAAATATGTAAATTTAAGCCAAAGTCAATATTTTGAATTGTCTGAAATAGTTTCTAGACAGCTTTGTACATGAAAAACACTCTTGTCTCATCCGAGTTTAAACCCCAATTTATAATACCGTACGCTAAGTGAGAATGTATATTAAAATAATAAAGTGGCAACATAGGACTACTAGTGACTACAGTAATTTGATAATTTCTTTAAACTATGTATTTTATTAGGAAAGCGACACCAAATTTAATTTATTTATCTAAGCAGCTCAAAAAGGATCGCAAACATGAATTAAAATAATCTCCTTTTCACTACGAATTCGCCTGTCCAAGAGTGTGACAACCTAATTAGACCGAACTTCGTTTAAATTTCGTTAAGCTAAATAAAAGTTTAAAAGATCACGGTATTAAAGGTGTTATAACAAACGTAACTAATATAAAATTAGCACATTTTTATTGTTATTACTGTTCTTGGACTAATTCAATGCAGGCGGTGTGGTTTAATATAAAGATTTTATCATTTTGAGATAAAAAATTCAATTTTTTTTAACAAAAATATTAATTTTTTACATATATTAAAATTAGGAAGAGTTGCCCAGTACACTACAATCTTTACAACCAGGTGTCTTGAAACACATAGTCAAAAACAGCCACATCTGCAAGTTTTCACACTCAATGCAATATTTCTTACCGCTAAGTGGAACTGCACCGGGTTAGCACCAGGTTCATAATTTCAGCCGTCGATAAAGTTATAATAGAAATAAGATGGTTTCGCAGTATAAATTTAAGATTACCCTCAAATGGATCTGCACAGGTTTAGCACCAGGTTCGTCCCATAAAGTAATCGAAAAAGCCATGACAAAAATAAACGCAACTTAAGATATATTTTTTATTCACTTATGAAAAATATTCATAGTTTGAGGTAAACTGTTTTAAATATATATTATACAAATTTGTTTTTCGGTTAGTTTGTTTATGGCCAATTGTCTTCAGCCAATTGACGCAGATCCCTTCCAACACACCAATTTCAAAATTTCGTAGTTTAATGCTTTTTAACATTTCAATTTCAAATTACCGTAAAAGTACATTTTTACTTTTTAAAAGATTGATTGCACTTAGTAAATTGTTCGCCAAGCTAATTTGCACACAGTTTTAAGTATTTTGTAACTGGGAACCTAAACTTTGGCTGTTCTTTGCAAAAAGCTGTATTCATATCGGTGTTATTAACTTTTAATCCAAATTTATTTTTGTGTATTTTGCGAAAGCTTGACAAACATTTTTAATGTAATGATTTACTAAAAATAAAATTTTGACACGTTTTGCTTCTTAAGCACTTTGAAAATTAAACTCTGTTTTCAAAAAACAATTTTATTTCAAATATATGTTTTTACAGTAAGAAGTCAAGAAAGAGAATGCTTTTTATATTATACAATTATATTAAAACAGAATGAAACCTTCAGGCCTGGGAATCTGCATCACCAAAAACGGTATCAGGTTTTGAAATTGCTAGTATGATAATTTTCTGTGGAATATCCCCGGAGGGGAAGCTCCTGTCATAATTAAAAATGATGCATGCCATATTATTGTAGACATAAAAAACGGTGTATGTCTAAAATGTAAAAATATTTGAAAATTCAACTCTTTTGTATTTACCAAAATCGACACCACATTATTAAAAACAAAAGACGGGGTTATTTTTCTACTAAAATTACGGTGGAAATTGGCTTGATGAACTGTTAAAACTTCTACAAAAATAAACTGGTTAAATTGGGTTATATTTTCACTTATGCTGCAGCACCCTTAGATAATAATTTGAGACTTCTTAGTAAAATGCTTTCTGGTTGAATGCTTAATAATAGAACTAGTTCAATGGTTCAACATGTCGTAATCAGAAATCTAATTTTCATTATAATATACATTTGCGTTTATTATTGACCTTTATTAATTACTTATACAAATTTATATTATATTACATAATTTTGTTTTAGTTACAGGAAAATGGCAGCAGCTTAAACCTACAGGAGATCAGCTGCCGTGCTTACAAGAGCATTCAGCTGTAGCATATAAAGACAGTATTTTTGTTTTTGGAGGTGAGGTTAGTTTCTCAACTAGCACGGAAACTCCTTTATGGGTTTATGATGTTAAGGGCAATAGATGGATGAAGGTCAAGACGAAAAAAGGTAAAAATATTTGTTGTTGCTCTTTTTAAAGACACTAGTATTTTAAACTAATAAGCAATATAAAAATAATTTCTAATTTAATTATTTTTCATCTAAGCGCATATGTAATGTCCATAGATGGGAGCCAGAGTTAAGTTTGTGAGTTTTTTAAATCCATACTCTGAAAATTTGTTTTTGATGTTTCTAAGAATTTGGATTTTACTTGTTTATTGTAAATTAGTTACCTGCTTTACATCTAAATCAAATTATTTTTTGATACATTTGTCAGTCTTACTCTATAAAATACGATATGAGTTTGCATAATTATTTTGTGGAATTCAAGATTATATCTAACAATTGTATATCATACTTAGCTAAATTATGGACCGTAAAAGTCATACGCAACTATACTGAGAGGCGCTTAAACAAAATAAAGCTTATAAAAATATATTATACTATTATTTAGAACATAGAGCACCTATGGAAGGCGACATTAAAGGTTGTTATATGAAAAAGCAGATTCCTAATTAAAGAAAATTGATTAAATGAAAAATTCGTTTTAACAGTTTAGAGGAAGAATAATTTCTTGTTTACTAAAATTTCTAGTAATTTGTTTTTAATAACTATAAAAAATATACATACAATCAGTTAAATTATAATAAATAATAGCACTAGGCAGTATAGTAACAATATTATTTCAGCGGAATATTTTGTACCTCTTTATCTTCATGTAACACAGAGATGCAAAAAAAGACTGTTAGAAAAAGAATATCGAAATTTGCAACAGCTATGGAAACCATGACAATCATTATGTCAGATATTACTGTTAGTAATATCTTAGTATGACACTGTCAACGCTTTTAAAATAAAATAGATTGATTTATTTGAGTAATTAATAGAATGTAAGAAAAATGTGACAAAAAGTTGTTGTCGTTAAACCATAATTAATCCCTTTATATTTAATCACATTTGTGATATAATTTATAAACTTTATTCACTAAAAAGGTTTAAGAATTAGACCAGATCTAATTGATATGGTAACTAAAACTGTTTGTTGTTTTTACCAGTTGTGTTTTGCTTATGTCACTGTCATTTTGTAATTTAGACAGAAAACTTATTTGTTCAATTGTTGCTTATGTCATTTTAAACCTATAACTATCATGTTAGACCTGGTCTAAATTTAAACCTCTTTAGTGGGGTTCATATTTTTCACAGATTTCAAATAAATATTCCTTGCCATTTTCTGGTAGATGAAACTGAAATTAGAAAATTCTAATATTATGTTTTTTTGTTTGATTAAACCGAATTCCTCTTTTTTATTTATTGGCACTAGAAGTTAAAAATTATTAACTTAGTGTTAAACTTTCTTTCAATTTCAATTATGAGATATAATTTATATAGGCGATTTAAAGTGATTTAAATAAATATGCTATCTTAGGTATCATTTTTCCAAAATACCGTTTCTCCTCAGTGTAAATTAGGAAATAAGTCAGTATTTTGGCTAACATAGTACTTCTCCCTTTTATCTGTTTGGATATACAACGAAAGCCTGAAGCCTAAGAATAAGGCACCGTTGCATTAAGACGTATTACCCTTTTCTAGTGACTCCAATTACAATCGGAGTTTACGTCGATGTTTTCCAAGTAACAAAACATGCATTTGCACTTTACAATACCTTTATAGAGAACTCGGGAGTACTGCCGCGATCGTTATTGCATATCTAAAACAACTACTACCTATTGTTAGCAGCCCATCTCTAGACGGAGCATGGTCTTCCGCGGGTAGTTACTAGTGGTACTAGTCGCGCGCGGTTTTCTTGAGTTGAGGTTTATACGCAAAGCAATAAACTATGTTTGCTGTGTTTAGCTATTTTCTGAAAATATAAATCGTTTTTGAAAAAAAATACTGGTTTTTTAAAAAGCCGTTTCACCGCTTTAGAATGGCCCGATCGATAGTCGCAAAAAATATATAAATATACTATAAACATAAAAAATTTGCGTCTTCCACCGTTAAAAACAAAATTAAAAATTATAATTGTGTTTTTAGGCGATTCCTTTAGATTAACTCTATATAAAGAAAAAAGGTTTAACAAATGATAAAATAAATTTGACCTGGTTGACGGTTTTTGCCATTTTTCGAAATATTGTATTGTGTACTTTTTGCAAATATATTTAACACAAAAACAATGTATGTACGCCAATAACTTGTATACTTTCTTAATATCAAAAAAATTAGCTTATATTCAAAAAATAAAACGAATTGTTCGTGGTATTTTTAATCTTAAGGTACTGTTTCGATTGCCTAGAGTAACCTTTATAATTATTAAAGCTAAATCGTTGTTTTTCGTTTTTGGAAACTGCCTTATTCCTGTAGAGCTACCGTGTTTAATGGGAAAAATGACTTTATATACAAAAAATAAAATAAATTTAAAGTATTCTGCCCTTTTTCGAAATACTTTATTGTTGTGTAATAAATATATATAATAAAAAAACAACTATCTACGCCAATTACTTTCTCATTTTTTTGTCAAAACATTTATCCCAACTATTTTGATTTTTAATTTTATAGGAAACAGTTAACGCGTTTTCAAAATAGGATTTTTTACACTAACCACCGATTGCACAAAACTTAATTGCTGTTTAGAATATTTAATTTCGCATTTGACAAGCTGCTTACAGAAATCTAAGAAATCGCTGTCAAATTTGACATTACGTTAAACATTCTAAACTTTAATTGAGTTTTCTGTAACCGGCCGACACCCCTCAAAAATGTCGCATCCGATGATACCCAAAACCTATTCCCCGCCAGGCATTGACCTACACTATTTTTGGTATGTATTTGAAATGATTCGGTGTGGCCGTTTTTAAGTTATCGTGTAAATTTTGTTAAGACACACACACGTCTCTACAGACCATTATTTTTTTTTAAAGTGTATTGAGTTCTAGGGGCCCTGGAACGTCGAACAAGCTTAGCTTATTTTTTAACTTATACTTAATAAATGTATATGATTATATTATTAATGTTATGGGTTTGGGCTATTATACGGGTAGGAAAAGAAAGTGATATTATTGTATTCAGCCAATGAGCAATAGATCTAAAGAATATATTGTGTAAAAAAAAATTAAAATATATATTACTTATCGCTTTCTTATATAGTCCATCGGAAAAATGTTGTCTCATAAACACAATATTTTCGGTTGCTATAAAGGTTATAGTTTATAAATACAAAAACTTACTGTGTAAAAAGTAAAGCCCACAAAAACCAAAAAGTTATATCGAATTTGCTTAATTCCATCATGGAAATATATATCAAAAATTGCTTGGTCAAGGTACTACCGCCTCGAGAATGAACTCCTCTAAAGATAGTTTTTCCTATATATTTTCAAAATGTTTAAAGAGTAGATTATGAAATTTGGGTATTTTTGTAAATTTTATACGCCGAGTAAACTGAACTCAAAAATATTACTAAATCAGGGACATCCCGAATGGGAGGGGGAGAGGGAAAAGTCCAAATAATTTTTTCTGCGTGTATTTTTTCAATTTACAATTCCAAATTATAAGAATACAAGGTATCCTAGAAAAGAAAATTACTCTTGATGTAATTCGTTAGGATACACCGTTTTTGAGAAAAGTTGATTTGAAAATTTTCTTACGTTAAATAGTTTAAAGAGACATGGCAAAATTTAAATGTATTTTGGATACGGTAAATAATTATATCATTTTCTACGAGCATGCGGACAGTAAGTATTTTTCCGCACCAGTGCTGAAAGTTTTTGGACTTCAGGCTACCACTTCCAAACTGCAGAAACCAGCAACAATTGACTTTTAGCCACTTGCATGTTAATGCAAAATTTAATTCTAAAGTAGTTCTAATTGTTCGGTATTGCGATAGCAACATCCGTTTTTAAAATGGAATATTATTGCATTTCTGTATTTTCCTGAATATTTTAAATACTAATATTAACATGGTTCATAACTGCTAAACGACTTAATTTGAAACCACATCGATTTAACTTTCCTGTCATAGTTTTAAATTATCTGTTTTCCAACACCAATTTCCAGTTTGACAGGAAGTGTCAAAATGTATCAATTCCTGCCAAATCAGAAATTGGTATCTAGAGTCTAACCAAAAATTAAAATAGCAAAATTGAAATTTATTTGATTCCAAGTTGAGCTTCTTTGACGGTTTCAAGAAGACAAGAAAGTCAATTATCAAGTGTCACTTTCTCGAAAACAATTGCCTATAAGTATAGGAAATATAACACAAAAAGCATTAAAAATGCCAGAAAAATATAAGAAATGCCATAATATATAGGGCATTCTATTTTAAAAACGGATACTGCCGCTGGTTTAAGTAGAAGCGGCAATACAGATCAATTAAAAAAATGCAGATAGAAATTCTATGTTCACCTGCACGTTGAAACAAATTTTGAAAGTTATCAATTCAGTACTTCCCCAGACACTTCTAACTGAAGTTAGAAGATTTGGATTAAGTTTCGTGCAATCTGTATATGCAGAAATAATTGAATAAGGGTTATAGAAATGGTACGTAACAGACGTAATATTTAAAAAAGCAAGACCGAAAAACTATATACTTCTCAACGAGACGCTATTGTTAATTAGTATTAAAAGTTTTATTACAAGTACAGAGATGTACGTCAAAGCAATGTTAGCAACTAGTGTACATTTCAATTAATTTCAAACTCAGACCCCTAATAAATAATTTTATCTTTTTAGGTGTAGCTACTCCAAAAGGCAGACGAGGACATACAGCCTTGGTGCATAACGGGTCAATGCTGATTTATGGAGGATATCAAGATTTACGGGGCTCTTGTGGAGAATTATGGGCATTCCATTTTGGTATGTCATTTCTCTGTGTCTCCATTTATACTTAATTATATCTTATTCCGGATGTAATGCTAAATATCAGTGTGTGTCCTTTTTCAATAATATAGGAAATAAATAGAATAAACTAAAAGAATTATAAAATTATTCAAGTCTTAATGAACTGATTTTGAAAAATAAATTACAGATTGTTATTTCAATTAGAATTTAAAGTCGTGGCAAAAATTTAATTCAACACTTAATTAAGAAACTAAGGATTTTACAAAGTTCATAATATGCCTCACCGCAAAACTGATGCATAACTTTATGCTATTTTTTTCATGAAAGATATATTTTATTTAATACGCGTGCTAAAACGAAAATATAAGACAAGAACTCTTACCCCACTACTAAGAACTTTTAATAAACATGTTTAATGTATCTTATTGCGGTTTTAATAAATCTGTAGCCTTACTCTTTTTTAAGACATTGTTTTTAAGCACTTCGTTTTCAATATAATTATTGCAGCTCTAGCCATTTACCACTGGCGGTGGTAGTATCTTTTTTATTGAAAATTCGTAAATATTGCGGTTATATTTTAATACACATTTTGTTTTTTTATTTAAACACTGTCATGCAGCATTTTTTAATAATTTTATTAATTTTTGATTTTTTTTTGATATTAAGATAACTATTGAAATTGTTTTGATATTTCCAAACAATCATAAACACAATACTCCATTGTGATCCATCATCAACCTGATATATTTTTATTATCGGGAATTTTACGAAGCCGTTCGCGAATTTCATCAGCATAATCTTGTATTTATTATTTTTCTCTATAAAACAAGAGAAACATTAAATAACAGGGCAAAGTTAGTTTACTTCCAAAAGCACGTCTGGCCGAAGTCTCACCTGTAGAATCACTAACTTAACAAAAACAAGTCCTTTTCCCAGTAATAAGGAATGTTGGTGACAATTTTGAGGGATGCTATTCGATGGTCCTAAATGTTTTATCATGCCAGCCAACTGAAAATGAAAAGATGTTATGCTAGTATTTTCTGTGCACAAACCATTCTAAAAATAATCAATTCGAAATTTTTGTTTTAGCTGAATGAATCTGCATTGAAATTTCATGTCTACTGAAGACTTGTTCAACAGAACTTTGGCAATTTTTGCAGCTTTTTGGTTCTTCAGCGAAAATATTTTTGGTTACTGACTAAAGTAATCCATGACAACTGGGATGTATTTGTTGCCCCCATTAGTTGCTATAAACAGTTTGGCGACGTTTATTGTTTCTTTTTCAAAAGGTATAACGACTTTGTATTGTGACACTAGTTCACAAGTTTTTATTGAGAGATACTTTTAGAGCGTGTATCTCTTTTCGGGACTAAATCTTTACGAATTTTTAATAGAGTTTTTTTTTAACATAATAAGATTGATTGTGTCGGATTCTATGGTACACTTGCTTCTGATATCCAAGTCTTATATAGCTATAAATGATGCTGTTTGTTTTTTGCAGCTGAAAATTGTTTATTATATTTAGCATTTTGCCAACTAGTGTTTAAACGGTTAAAAATATCGGATTAAACTAAGATATCATGAAGTTAGAAAACAAAAAAGACATATGATTTTTTAAATAAAAACAGCCAGTGACGTCCTAGAAAATAGTACATTTTTGTAAAATGTTTTATAGCCATTTCGTAGACATTGCTTACAGTATAGTGGGTGTCAAATTTGAATGATTTATCTTTAGAAATATACGAGGTCCATGAAAAAAATTAAACAAAAAATGAAATTTTGACATCCTGCATCTCAAAAACGAAGCCTTTGAGGACACATACTTATAAGAAGTTTTAGTCCTAAAATAAGGCAGAAAATTACGTTCTTCATGTTTAGCCATTAATTAAAAAACACCCTGTATAAAATCTAGAAGGGTGATTTTTTTAAAATTACACATTTTATTTGCACGCTACAAATTTACCAGTTCATCGCTATACCACAAATAGTTTTTTTTTTAAAAATCTGAAATCAATCTATAAGTAGTTTTCTTAAATATTTTATTAAGCCACCATTTCATTTCGCCATCTTGAATGCGTACCAAAATTTTACCAGTTCATTCTTACGTATTACTTGCTTTTTGCGAAACATTTGAGGTAAATTGGATAAGTAGTTCTTTAGTAATATTTTTTAACATTTCACTAGGCCGCTATTTCGTTATGCCTTATTGGATTTCTACTAAAATGTTACCAGGTCATCCTCATATGATTTTTTTGACCAAAATTTAAAGTCAGCCGGGTAAGTATAGTAGAAAATTTTCGGATATGCAGTGACGTCATTTTTTGCATCTAATCGTCTATTTCCATTTTTTTTCGGCATTTTCAATAATGCTTTTGTTTTGACGCATAGATAAACTATTTTGTCGTTTCGAAATGTCACACTTAAGGATTTGCCAACGAGACAAGTTTTAGTTGAAATAAGAAAAGACGTTACTTTTTTAGTAAATTCTAAGTGAGCAAAGCCAGCTTATTATTCCTAATATATTAGCTTTTTTTGAGCTATAAAAGCAACAAGTAGTTGCAGAAATTGCAATTTTTAATTTAAGAAAAAATGGACTAAAATCAGACAAAAGGTTCAAAGAATTATCAACAAGAAATAAAGAGCATATCAAGATAACCGACTACTTAAAAAGTAAGATCCGGGATACCATTTATGGCATGTATACCCAAAAAGGACATATTACCATAAAGACTCCATTAGAAACTAAATTATGATATGTCCAATCATTTCAACTATTCTATTAGTTTTCTGCGAAAATTGGTAAGAGAAATTGGTTTTCGATGGAGTAGTAGTAACCGTAAGTATCTCGCGGATTTACCAGATGCTTTTAATAAAATAATTAAAGTTTTGAGGGTATACACAAAAAATACGAATTCATTAGAAAACGGTTTTACTCCAGTCTTCCTTGATGAAACATGGATATTCAGTAAAGGGTCTTTTAGAAATACCTGGCAGGATGATACGAAAGCCACAAGCTCTTCAAAAAGCGGTGAAGGTAAGTTTATGGAGCATTTTGACTATATTTGTCTTTTGTTTAATTTAGTTTTCTTCTTACATTAAGAGCATCAGTCGGCTTAAATTTTTTGCTAATGTAAGGTATTCTTTTATCCCAAATCACAAAAAAGCTAAGTTTATTATAGACAACTTTTTAACGGTATTTCAAAAATAAATAATATGAGAGTGTGGAAAATTTATTATTTTTATGAAATATCAAAAAATAGAAATGTTACAAGCTGTCGAAAATGGCTAAAAATTAGTAAATTTTGCAATTTTGGTATTAAAATAACTTTTTCACTTCCCCGCAATAACCAGGATTTGGGTTAAAAGCCTATCGTTTTTGGCCACGAAAAAATAAAAAAATTATTTTGTGATATTTAACAAAAATAATTACTTTGTCAAAATCCTATATTTATTTATTTTTTAAATACTTTTGAGAAATTGTTAATATTAAACTTAGCTTTTTTTATAATTTTGATCAAAAGAAAAACTTGAATTCGTATCATGAAATGCGCAATGAATCCGTGTTCGTAAATGTACTAGACTTCTAAATTATATATACATATAAAAAAAACTTATTGCTGATTTTTTTAGATTATAAATTCATCGTCGTCAACGCCAGCAATGAGAACGGGTTTATCAATGGGGCTAGATTAGTTTTTAAAAGCGGGACAAAAAGTGGGGACTACCACGATATTATGAACCGTCCAAATTTCGAAAAATGGTTTAAATATCAACTTGTTGCTAATTTGTTGTACCGAAAAAAGTTTAATTTTATGGCTTTCCGAAAAAAATATTGCCACTCCAGAGGCAGCAATGAAGGATTAAATCTGGGATTTGGTAGAAAAAAATCGAAGTACAGAAAAAAAAATTTTTCTTGACGTATATGTAAAACCTTTTGATCATATGGTTCTCTGCCTCCCACCATATCATCGAAATGGTTTGGTCAGAGTGCAAAAGAAAATATGACCAATATATTTTTGCCTTAAATGGAATATCCTCTGAAGTTTTGGCAACGTGGGAAAAGGTTCTCGGCGAAGTAAGCGCTGATCATTCGCAGAACTACATTTGGCACATCGAAAAAGAGATTCTAGAAGCTTGGGAAATAGCCAAAGTTAGCGATACTTCAGATATAAACCCCGTTATAGTGACCCATTCGGATGATGAAGATGAGAGCGACGGTCGGTTTTCTAACATTGACGATCTGTGATTTATATCGTTTAATATTTTATTTAAAAATATTTTTATAGTTTTTAGTTCTTAGTGTTAATAATTTTGCTCCACAGTAAGTTTTCTATTATTACACTATTTCTATTTGAAATAGTTTATATTTTTTACTTAAATTAAATGTCTATCTTGAACTTCCTTTCGTTGCGAAAGCTCTTTTTTCGAACGCATTTTCAATGTCCAAGAAATTCATGCAAATTTTGTTGTTCTTTTAGTTAAAAAAAGGATATTTAGAATAATAGGCTGTTTGCGTTTTAAAATGTTGTTAAAAAAGCTATTTTTACCAACTTTCTTGGGTCAGAAAAGTTTTGGCTTTGTTATTATAAAATAGCTTAATATAAAATTTTAGAATAAAAACAAATTTTATACGTTTTTTAATGAATAAATCATATTGCATACTGTTTTTCTTTTCTTTATTTAATTATATATACTTTTTGTCAAATGACTGCATAACTTGGTGAACTATAAAGTTATTAAAATTAGCATTTATCTACACAATCACACACCAGCACTATCTTGGACGCGATCACTGCCGTGCTGGCCAAATGACAGCAAATGATCGCCGTGCGGCATGTGATTGCTGCTGAGAACGTTTTAGTGTGTGCGTTCCTTAAATAACTTGGTATATTGACCGTTTACAGCTAAGAAATTCGTCCTCGTTGTGCTGTCGTTACGTCACTGCATATCCGAAATAATTCTACTATAGTTAGCTATGCCGGGAACAGAGAGACAGACAGACCGACGGAATTGAGAAAATGTGTTTTTTTGGCTTCTAGAGACCCTGAAAAGATCTGAAAAAATCTCGGAGGATGATTTTTCACGATTACAATACTTCCTTTTCACGAGGAAAGTAAAAGTGTCCTATCGAATATAGCTAAGAAAACATCGTTAAGTGAGATACGGTACAAAAAGATTTTGTGTCCACCAGGTCTTCGTTTTTGAGATGCAGTATCAACATTTTATTTTTTTTCATGGTCCTCAGAGAATTCTAGGTATAAATCATTCAATTTTGACATACTATACTGTCTGTTAAATAGTTATAATGTATTTTTCAAAAATCAACTGGTTCTATTTTTTTTCCAGGTCGCGACCCATTTTTAACTCATTCCCACCAATTTTTACTGCAATGTCACTGACTGAAAATAAGATTCTTTATTTCATATTCTAACGTCTTGGTTTCTTATTTTAATCCAATATTTTGAACCATATAGACACTAGTTAATAAAATACTAAGGCTATGCATATAACTAAAATCTAAGATATGATTTTTTGGTTTATTTTAAGACTAAAAGTTCAGATAAACGAGTGTCGGAAAGGCTTTAGTTTTTGAAATTCACCCAACTAGTCAAATATGAAATACTTTCCACCGCTTACGCAACATCAAGAGTAAAAGTATGACAATCAAATTCTCTGCAACGCGTTACTTTTGTTTGGATTTTCTGGCATTTTTTATTGTTGTCTTATTGACCGGTGACAGAGACATTATTTGAGGTTTGTGGTACAAACCGGTAATAATTTAAAGATTGGTCGACTTACCTGTAAGGATGATTAATCGTAATTTTCCTAGGCTTGTCCGTAGCACGAATCTTATTAAAATTTTCAATCAAAATGTTTTATCCTCTCGCCTGATAGTTGAAGTGCGACGATGGAAAATCGCTTGTCAAATAGGGTACCTATATAGAAGTGGGTTGGGTAATAATTATATCTACCGACAAGCTAGGAAAATTACGATTAATCATCCTTACAGGTAAGTCGATTAAACTTTAAATTTTCCGTCATTTGTCCTTGATATAATTATTACAGTGTAGATGTTTAATTAATTAATAATAACTTCTCTACTAATATAATCAAGGAACTAAGAGAAGTTACTTATATAGTTACAGGACCTAATTAACGTTCTAATACTGAAAAAAAATTATAATATAAAGATTATAATATAGTATACATAATAATACTTAACTATATGTTTTAGTTATAAGTTGATTTAATTGACCTAGTGAACAGATTATAGTTTTACGTCTCTTGCAACTCAGAATAGTGCTGGCAAATACGCCGTTTCTTTTACGGGTCTATTATAGAATTTAAAAAAATGTATTAGAGGTGGGTGTCCAACCTGCTGTATTCTTTATTTGTTCTACACTTACACCTGTTCTGTAAGCTACAGAAATTAATGCATGGCGCACGCTATGAGATGAAAATATGGATGTGCCTACGCCTTTTAAAGAGGTTTTCTGATCCAACGGCTAATAGTCTGTAAAGAGGCAGCGTAAATTGGCTTTTTAAAAGTAACTATAAGAATTTTTTCCGTGATGCCTCGGATTTTTTAAAGTAATTCTATATAGTGGATGCCACACGTAACTCTTGTCTCACTTAAAAGTAAGGAAAAGTGAGTATAGATGATATTCTAGTGGATCAAGATATTTTTAATCTGTCAGGAACTTTAATTTCAATTTTATCTCCTAATATTCTAATATTCTTAAATTTTATGAGAGAAAGAGGCTGCACTCTACTGGCAGATATTAACGCCATAAGAGTAACAAGCTTATATGATAAATTCTCTATACTTAAGGTCTCTATGGGATACCATTTTTCTAAATGTCCTAAAATTGGATCGGGATTCATTTGAATGCATATTTAGGGTTTGGTGGTCGAATATTGGCAATACCTTTAAAAAGTGGAAAGTTCCAGAATTTTTTAAGGCAAGCCGAATACTGTTTCAGGGTTTCTTCTGTTAGGGAAGATATTATTACATTGATTGCAGTTCCTGGTACACCTTTTTTTAAGAGACCACCGAACAACTTCCCTACCACCAGGGGAATCTCCTTGTAGAGTGGATGACTCTCCCTCTCCTTGCCATGACCTTATTTAGAGATGGATATTTAACACTTCCTCGATTTATACAGGAAATGGCTATTTGATTGTTTATTCTCAATAATGCGAATATTACTTTTATGTTTTGCAAAAGACTTTATTAGAGGCAGCTCTGATCTCTTAATAAATTATATGCAACTTTGGTCCCAAAAACCACGGACCTAGTTTCTCTACAAAAAGCTCCCCAACCCTTCGTTGAGGTATCCGAGAATATTATACAAGAAAATTTGGTTGGTTTTATATCTTGACCTAATCCAATATGTTTGTTTCACCAGTCTAGTTCCGGTAATAACGAATAAGGAATACTATTTTTTTTTGATAATTTATACAATTATCTTTTAGAGAAATATGTTTTACTATTTCAAAACGTTTGATATATACAAAACCATACGTTGTAGCTGTACATGCAGCTACAAGTTTACCTATAAACATGGCAAATTTCCTTAATGTATATTTTTTATTTTTCTTTTTAAAACTAAAGATTAATTTTTTTAGGTAACATATTTTCACCAGGAAGCAAAATTTGCATCTCTGAGAGTTTTTGTATTTCTGCAATACATTTTCCGAGATTCTTACAGTAGGTTCAAAAAACTATTTGAGATTTAAATAAAAAGGAATTGATATTCCTTTAATCCATCCTAAAACCTCTCGGTTCTTTGCAATATTTTTCCATGCCTGTAAAATCTTGGAAGGGTGCCATCCTGGTTGACTACCATTTGTGGTGTTTTCTTAATTGTTTGTTTGTCCTTTACTACTTCTGAAAATTTTTTGCTAAATAGAAATTCATCTATTTGTAACTTATTTGCAGTCTGTATTTAAGTCTGGCATCATTCGGAGTTTTCTATGGCGAGAAATGGCAGAATGAACATTAGTAAATAATTGGCATGCTTCTGCTAATGTTTTCAAATCCTGTGACTACCCTGGAAGGTGAATACTTTTTTCTATGACAGTGCCCACTGCCGATAATCCTGCCGTCATAAGTTTTTCATTTTCAATCGCCGACTTGTTTAGACAAGGTTGGATTTCGATATTTACCTTAAGGGAAACTAATGCTTTAAAGTTGGCTGGAATATTATAATGGTTCATAACCTAGTATGTTAAAGTCCTGTTTTGGTTGTTGTTGGCTTGTTTCGCCCTCGACTATGGTTATTTCTGGCTTTAAGGGAGTTTGTGCAACTGTAGGAGTTGTTTGTATTTGGTCTAAAGGAGTTTAATTGATGGTAACAGTGTTTTGTTTATATAAATTATCTTCAGACGAGTCTAAAAAAGAAAACAAGTACCGACCCTCAGTCCAATCCACTTAGTTTCATTTATTTGTTTCAATTATTTATTTACTTAATTTAATATACATACATACAGAAGTCTTCGAAACATCCGTAATAATTCTCAGGGCCAAAATTCCAAACAATTTAATGACCTAAGCATTTACACGTAACACCACACTCTCGCATAACTATGAAAATCGACCGATTTTTATCCTATATTTCTAGGCATCGCAAGTTGTCCTATATTCATATTATAAATGAAATCGTCCGATTTCATTATGTTGTCTAACAGTCACGATCGTTACTTTTATTTTACTAGTACGAGCTTGTTGTCCAATCTCGATTTTTAGATTCACCAAAATATTATTAAAAATAAAATCGCACACTTTTATTTATTTAAGCTATCAGGAGTGACACACGTTCTCTTATATATAAACTATACAAAAAATTGTTTAGGATCTAACGTATTTTTTTCTAAGTTAATTATAAACCCTAATTTTCCGAGCAGTTTAAAGGTGGTTTTGGTGCTTATTATGCATTCTGATTTGGTTCTGCCTATTATTAGAATGTCCTCCAAATAAAAAAACAGTTATTATAGCCATAAGTCAAGGTTTCCTTGCTACCGATTTAAGAAGTTTGGTAAATGTATACGGGGCTATGTTAAGACCGAACGGTAAACACTTAAATTGATATAAGTAATCACTGAATTTAAATCTATAAAGATATTTTTTTTATGGCTACTAAAAAGCATGTACCTTTAAAATCTATTTTTAAATTTAATATGAAGCGATCTGTCAAATTTGATATATGTAATAAAATATATAAGAAAAAACCTACCTAAATAATCTTGTGTTGAACAATGGGAAGAATAAGATGTTCTAACACAGTTGTCATTGTTGTCTGTGAAGTCGATTCGATGCTGCCGACGAGCACGAAAACGGAATGACGCAAGCGATTAGCAGTTGATAATATCAGGCGAGAGGATGAATCATTGTGGTGGTAAATTAAAAAAAAATTGTGCTGCTGGGTAAATTTTCGGAAACTACATTGTAATAATTATATCAAATTTGACTTTGTTTATGGGCATCATGATTAGCCGTTCGGTACCTAAAGATGTTACGTTAGTCATACGACGAGGCATTGATCTTTCATTACCGTGTAGATCTTTTCTTTTCCGATATGTTCTCCTGACAGAAAACACGTTGGGTTGTTCTATTTTTATTTCGCTTAAAATATAATCTTCGTTAAAATATATATCGTAGTATATTAATAACTTCTTGTTTGTCAAAATAAAACTTTGAGATAAAAGCTATTAGGTTTTTTAGTAATGCATTAGTAATTCGCCGCCTTAAAATTGGTAAGAACACCATAACTTTATTGCGTCATAACGATAGGTTTATTTTGTCTATACATTTATTAATTGTTGATTTTATTTTAGCAAACGACTCCTTTTAAAGCAAATAATATCCCTATATTACCTTCCTCAGATTCTTTAGACTTCATATGGATATTTGTCAGTGGAACGATATCTTGTTAAAACGTTAAGCCTTCTTGTATTATTATTTAACGCAACATTAACGTTAGTATTTTTATTGTTTATTTCAATTTGTTTCCATTGGGTTTATTTGAAAAGACCTGAATTATTTCTTTAAAGTTCCATGTTGTATATTTTGAATTAATTTCTGCTCTTCCGAATATTTACTTATTTATTTATTTATTCTCAATATTCCCAACTGTATAAGTTCATTACAGTGAATTCTAACAATACTAATATTATAATAAACTAACAATTAAGAATAATATTAAATAACAAAATAAATAATAATTAAAGAACAAAATAAATAATATTAACACTGTCAAAATTATTTTTTTTAAATCACGTTTCGATAAAAAATGTTTTTTTACTTCCTTTTTAAAATTATATTAAAGTTTTTATTCTGCTTAAATGTGTTGGTAATTGATTATATATTAATATACCACTATATAATAAAGATTTATTTGCAAAATTGCTTCGAATATCAGTTGTATTTAAAAAATCTGTTTGTCGTGTGTCATGATTATGTATTTTCTAAATCTATATTGGATAATTTACCTTTTGTAAGTATTGAATGAATGAAAATGCATGTTTTTAACTTATAAATATGGTTAGTATCTAAATAGCCAAATTTTGTATATAAATTTATTGTTAATTCTAGGAAAGTTTTTGTATTCTATATGATTCCGCCAACTTAAATTTTCATCCATGTATAGTCCCAAAAACTGAATGCATCTACTATAATTAATATTTTTTTGGTTGAATTTAATTGGTTCCATTTGATTACTTATATGATTTTTGCTTATAAACATAAAAGAAGATTTTTCAAAACTTAAAGTTAGTTTATGAGATTGTAGCCGATTGGATATCATTGTTAAATCTTCTGCAATATAGTATCTAATTTCTGAAAAATTATTTCCAAAATAAAAATAATTGTATCATCCGCAAATAGTTTTATAGTTCCATTAAGTTTTAATTTTAAAGTTGAATTTATGTATATTAAAAATAAAATAGGTCCTAATATTGAACCCTGAGGTATACCACATGATATTTCTTTCCTAGAACTAATATTATTTCCAATTTGCCTACCATTAAAGTAATTTTGAAACCAATAATAGATTTTTCCTCGAATTCCAATATTGTATAATTTTTTAAATAAAATATTATGATTAATTGTGTCAAAAGCTTTGCATAAGTCTAAGGATATAAGATACAACATTTTTTATTTTGATCAATTTTTAACCGAATATCAGTAATAATATCAATAACTGCAGTCTCTGTATCCCTAGACTTTCGAAACCCATATTGACCACTGAATAGTACATTTTTAATTTCTAAATAATTTGATAATTTATTGTGCATTACTTTTTCTAGAATTTTTGATAGAACTGGTAATACAGATATTGGTCTATAATTATTTGGATTAATATTATTTCCTCCTTTATATATTGGCGAAACTCTAGATATTTTCATTTTTTTTGGAACAATACCTGTTTTCAAAGATAAATGAATTAGAGGTTTTAAAATTGGAATTAGTTGAATTTTGACTGTTTTAATAATTTTTATAGAAATATTATCATGTCTACTAGATTTTCTTGGATTCAGGTTATCAATAATTTCTTCTATAGCCACATTGGTTATGCTCGCTTCATCCATAAACATACAATTTTCTTCCATTGGCTCTGCTTCTAATTCGCAGTATTTTAATTTTTTACGTAAATGTTGTGCAATTTTGATAAAATGCTTATTCATTTCTTCACAAATCCCATTTTCTTCTGTTATTTTTTTTCCGTCAATTAAAAAATATATATGTGAATTATTTAATGGAACAGACTTACCCGAATCCGAACAATCTATATCACTATAATTCTGTACCTAATCAGGGTCTGGTGGGTTTTTCTTTTGATTGTAATTGTCCAAATTCATATTTTATGTATTGAGTAATACACAAATATTAAAAAAAAAAAACTCTACTTACAAGCAAAATGTGCGATAACTTTTGCAGATTAAACTAACTGTTTTTTATTATTAAAAATGTGTCCGCATTTACATAAGTTATCGATAAAAAACTGGATTTTAAAATTTATTAACGTCAGATCTAAAATGGATACAAATATTTATAATCATTTAATTTGTATTGTTTACAGAAACGGAGTCGTGGCATCTTGTTTCATCGGCTCCGAACAAACCAAGTGATCAATTTCCGTCCCCCAGACACAAACATTCAGCTGTCGTTCACGGCGAATCCATGTGGATTTACGGAGGTAATGATGTTTATTTTAACCTTTGCAATTTATTTCAGTGTCAAAAACTTGAGTTATTATTTATTAGTTACCTTTAAATATTTGTGTGCTACGGTACATATGTGTAGGTATATAAATAAATAAGCCCACAACCTAAATATTAAAATACTTTTATTTCTATTCACATTAAATAATAATTAATTGTATAAAGGATTATTCCAGAATGATTAATGAATACTACATAACAATGGTTATAAGAATATTAACATGTCATTGAAGTCGAAAGAAAAATATTCAGACTTTTCATATAGTGCAGTCTTATTACTGAATTTGGTATAGCTAATCACTGCAGAAAAGAGACTACTAAATCAATAGAAATCTTTTTAATAGAAAGTTTAACAGGCTTTACAGGAAACAACAATTCACAATAAACACACCAGCATATCAAATTAATTTTCAGTTAAAAAAAAACTTTTCAAATCTCGCTGTACATAAACACGTATTCAAAGAAATCGTGATTCTTGGGATTAGACCGTGTCAAAATGGAATCACTTTCCAATGTGTTCCCTTAGATTGTACGAAACTTCTTTACTTGACGTGACCGGAACACTCAGTATTGAAGTAAATTACTAAATATTTTATTAAACAAAACAATTTCTTACAATTAATTCGACAATTAGGGTCTAATGTAATATCGGACACGGATATGTGATATTCGTGTGTGTACGTATTCGTGAAATTTATACAATAGTCAAATATGTTTATTAAGCTGGAACAATTTACCAGGAATAATTTAACGATAAAAGACTACGAAATGATATGAATATAATGATAATGAATATTTTTGGGAGTATCGTCGCCTAAGAGAAACAGGAAATATAATTCCGTCTAACTAATTTCAAAAAATTTTAGTTCTTGGGATCACATAAAGGTGAAATTTTTGTATTCAAATTTTCAAACCGGAGCAGTTTAAAAAAAAAACTTAAACCAGCCCTTGCCGTATCTTGTAAATAGTGATGGTGTCCACTTTCAACACTTACTTTAAAATACCCTCAGTATTTTATTTAAACGAAAAAAACCTAAATTCTAATTTATAATTCGAATACAAAGGTCTAATGTATGAGTTTCACTTTGTATATTATATGGCCGTAATGAGCTTCAATAGTAGCTAACATACACCGTGTTCAATCCATAATACATCATTGGCGCGCTAAACAGTTTTTTTACAGTTTTCTTTTCAATTTCATTTTTACGCGGTCACCAGTTTTTCTATAGCAATGACGACGTACCATAATTGAGAGTTGTGTCAATCTAGTTTAACAAAGCACATTTCCATAATGTAGTGAAAGTTGTAACTACAAATTTTGGTGTATTTTAGTTATAAAAATATGCGTTTTCCATTTAATCTTTTAATTATGGAGAAAATATATAACGCCGCAGGAACTAGTATATAGTAGAAAATGGATTCTTTGGGATGACCGCTAAAACAATGGAATTTGGCTAACCATAGACACGTGTTTCTGTATTAAGGTCTTCATCAGTACAGTCAACTAGTTAAAAGACGAGTCCAACTAGTTCCAAAATGAATACACAAATGAATACCAGAGTCACCAACAGGAGGAAAACCGTCATTTGTATTTACTCAGAGAACATCTGAAATCCTCGCCGGACTTGATACTATACTCTATTTACCACGGAGTAGCATATAACCACCTATGGCGAAACTCATAACTCGTCTTTCAACTAGTTGACTGTATTGATGAAGACCTTAAGTCAGAAACACGTGTCTATGGTTTGCCACATTCCATTGCTTTAGCGGTCATCCCAAGGAATCCATTTTCTACTATATACTAGTTCTTGCCGCGTTATATATTTTCTACTTTTGATTTACTACTCTTGGGTTATGAGTTTCGCCACAGGTGTCTATATGCTGTTCCGTGGTAAATAGAGTATTAAGTCCGGCGAAGATTTCGGATGTTCTCTTGGTAATCACATATATCGGTTTTCCTCCTGTTGGTGACTCTGGTATTGTTTTGTGTATTCATTTTGGCTCTAGTTGTACTCGTCTTTCAACTAGTTGACTGTACTGATGAAGACCTTAAGTCATAAACACGTGTCTATGGTTAGCCAAATTCTATTGCTTTAGCTGAAAAATCCATTTTCTACTATATACTAGTTCTTGCCGCGTTATATAGTTTCTACTTTTATATATATATATATATATATATATATATATATATATATATATATATATATATATATATATATATATATATATATATATATATATGTATATTAACCTTTTAATGTTTTTAGGATGTATATAATGTTTGCGTCTTTGTATATATTTTTCCTGTGTTTTTTGTTTTAATGAAAAAAATACTTTTTAGAGATCAAGCAAATACTAACATCTAACATAAAGCCTTGAGAAAGCTCAAGCCACTGAGCGAAACGTTGACTTGATATGAAAAATTGTGTTTTACTGTTAACCTAGGCCCAAGAAAATAAGTTTTCCAAATATAAATATAGGGTTAGAGAAAAAAAAAATATATATATATATATATATATATATATATATATATATATATATATATATATATATATATATATATATATATATATATATATATATATATATATATATATATATACATTTATACGTAATATATAAATATATATATATATATATATACTGACTGACTGAGAAAAATCACTTTGAATTGGATGAAAAAAAGGTTAAAAACAATTTTATCTTATTAGTTCTGGGTTTTGTGAGAATGCAGTCAAAAAAGAGGAGGTCTAGTGTACGAAACTATTTGTTGTATGGTCTAGCTCCGAGAATTTTAAATAGAGAAATTTGTAAGTGAAAAAAAAACTGCTTACAATATTTATTAATAATCTTGACTTGATATTGACCAGATTCTTCTATATATAATTATAATGTTAATGTAAGCGGAATGTGTACTTTAACTAAAACCACAATATGAATCATATATTTCTTTAAAAAAAATCAACAAATTATATTTTACGTAAATTGCAATGATCCTACTAAGTATATATTGCAGGAATGACGGACCTTAATGAACGAGGCGATCTATGGAAGTGGGATTTTTACACAAAAAATTGGACAAACATTAAAACGAAACTAAATCCGGGGCCGCTGCATAGTCATGCTTGTTGCAAGTTGCCTACTTCCATGATTATATTTGGAGGAGAACGCAACGGGCAGTGTTCTAATGATTTATGGAAATTTATTTTTGGTAAGATTTTTGACAATTTTTAGATAATCAAACAATTGTATAAAATTATGACCCAATAATAGTGAAAAAATGCATCATTTGGATTGCTTCTATGCCACTGGTCGCGACTTTTGGCAAAACTCTTTACACCTTTCTCTTATTACTGCGGTGAAATTCACCAATATCATTAATAATAATACTTCTAATGTGCTGTGTGGTTTGAGGATTATCAGCGTATACATTTTCCTTTAAGAAACCAGAGAGAAAGAAGTATAAAGTCGTTAAATCGCAGGCTCTAGGGGAACAGTTTACTTGGGGAATTATTCAGTCTTTAGATTGATTTATACCGAACTCCTAACCTCCTTAGCTCATTGCCGGGTGAATTTTTGAAAAAATATAAACACAACATTTCTAACCCAAAAATCACACCATTCAATAAAATATCTAAAAGCATTTTTGAAATCTAAGTGTATATAAACTTTTTAAAAAAGTTTGGATATAAAATCTGCCATCTATTCTTTATTTACAAATCACCCTTTATATAATAATTACATGAATTATGCATTTGTTTTTTTAGATGCAGAAAACTGGGAGAAAATTTCGATATCGGGATTAAAACCCCAACCCCGTTCCGAAAGTCGTGCATTTGTAGTCTCGGAATTACTCCTAAAGGGCTCTTCCAAGATATCGTTTGAAGCAAAAACGGTTAGAATTCGTACAAGAACATGTAACTCTGCTGACAGAGGAAATCGACATTCTTCGTATCTTCCAAGTAATAGGGTAGCACCTTGTGAAAATACCTACATTTTTGAACCAACTCAAGTGAATTATATCGATGGTAAGCATTTTCGAATTCGTTGAAGCATGAGCAAATTTAAGGTATGTTTTACATTTTTTCTTGCAAGTAATTAAAATTAGCTTCAAATTTGACTTTAGTGTGTCTACAAAACACGTATGAGTGGTCGAGCATAATATATTTTATTAGTGATTAAGTTTTTGAATAATGTAATTAATATATTGAAATATGCAATACACGTTTGTGTGTTTATGTAAAAGCATTGTAATTCGACCTTTTATTTTTAACATAATACTTCAGAATATCTACTTTTTTAATTGCTGATTTTTTATGAATATCTTAATAAAATTGTTCTCTCTACTACGGAAAGCAATAGGATACCTAAACAACATGCTATTGCAACAATATAGCTAGTTGTTTTTCTAATCAAATCAAATCCGACTTGAAAAGTGAAGCAAAGTGACTAGTTTACTCATATTTTTTTAAATATTATACTATATATACTAAGATCGAACCTTTATAGATATATTAATAATTTCTACTGTTTCTAATTTATATTGTTTTGAATAAAAAACGATTTAAAAACTGAAAATGAGTTAAAGGTGTAAATATTTACCCTCAATTCATGAAAATATTGGCTGGTATTGAATTTTTTTGTATAGTTAGTAGTATCTGGTTAGTAAATATTATAGTATTTTAAAAAGCAATACCTCTCTAAACCTTTTTTTTCAAGCACTACCTACTAATGCAACTTGTCTGCCAGGCTTTGTAAAATACCTTAGAAGTAAAGACAGCTTTCACAGCTTTACTCAATTAGGAAACTATGGCTCGTGTCAGTGGAATTACTGATTCACTTCACATGATCAGGATACTGAATAATTTCAGAAAGATTATAGCAGGCTTCCATATACAGCTTCTCATCGAACCGCAGCTGCAGTCTAATTTTAGGCCAATTTTTTATGTGAAATACTTTTGTATTTTTTTCCTTTTTTTATATTATTATTAAATAATATAAATATCTTTTTGACATATATTTTTGGAAAATTTGAACAAGGGTGTTAAATATGTACTTTATTGAATTGAAGTAAATAATATTTTTAAAACTGGTAGCCCTGTGCAAGTTTTCTCAAACTGACCATTAAATTTACTTTTTGGTTTATATGTACAGTCAACCAAGGTCTCTGGTCTTGACTTTGAATCTTCAAAATTGTATTGTTTTAGTTTCGTGTTCCTTAAAACTGATTAATAAGTTGCTAATATTTAGCGTTTTGTATTCGATAACCACCACCTCGGTAGAGAGGTTGTAAGATCGCTTTCTCTCCACCAAGAAGGTTGTGCGTCCATTAGTTTCCCAAGGTACCCTTAGACGCTCGGATAATAAAATAATGACTCTTTTCGTGTTTTCTCGGATTCGACAACGAACAGTAAGGTTTCTTACTCAACAGTACATTATACGACAAACTGCGTAGAAGGCAACGGGAATCCACTACGTAGAACATATTCTCTGGTTAAATAGTCTAGTGCAGTGTATTAAAAGAAATCAGATATATCTTGATAAAAGGTAGTGTTCAAAGGTGAAAGTCATTTTGGCAGAATAATTTACGAAATAGGGGTTTGGACATTGGACAACATCATTTAAATTTAGTTTTGTTGGTAATATTTGGATTATGTTTACTAAATATTATTATCAAATATTTTTAATTTTATATATCCTATATATTTGAGTTTTGCATAAAGGTCATTGAATAAAATCTATTGCCCCAGTAGTACAAATAGCGTTGGTAGAAAGTATTATCTACTAACATATTCATTCCATAATTAATAAGTGAATTAGTCAATTTAGGTGTAGATCTACAGAATTATTGAGTTTTATTCTGTTCCTAATGTCAAACACATAAAAAAACTTATCTCATACTACTTGTTTCATTTTTGTTTAAGTAAAGCTGGCGCTCTGGAGGATGTTCTAACCCCCAACCTCCCCCTCTTAAATACGCCACTGTAAATAATTAGCATCGACTTTCGAAGCGACCACGTTCATCTGATGGTAAAACAACATATTTGGCGGTTGGCAGTTGCTTCAAAACTGGTTTATGTTGTTTATCTTTGTTTAGCTTTTCTTGGTTTAAGAATTTGTTGAAGCTTTTCTTGGTTTAAGGATTTGTTGAAGTTGCTAATTTGCCAATTTAACGAAAAAATGAGCTTTTTGATAAACATTTTATCAAACTACTTAATGTAGCAGAAATATATATCTACCAAGCATGCATTGGCATCGGACGACATCTGCTTTTACCATAAACTGCTTTTCCATGCTAAACACACATTTTGGTTATTTATTCCATATCATATTTATTTCTTTTAGGTAGTAGTCTAGCACAACAATACGCTGAGCCAAATCGAGAGTCTAGAACCAGTTTTCTTCAGGAAATATCGAAACTATCACAGATTAATATTTCGAGAATGAATAACAAGTGTAACTATACTATTTTGTCAAGGGGAAATACCACTGATAGCACAGAGAGTCTGCTGAGACAACATGCAAGTCCTCAGCAAGAGATCAACACAGCATTAGCAGATGTGGACGTTTCATCTACTCATTCCAGAGGTACTTTTTCAATTTTTTTTTAAATTTTTATGATGAACCTTTTTTGACTTATTTTTCTAATATTTTAGGCTTCATTACGTCAGAAAAAATATTTAATAGCATAATAGTGAATCTTTTTTGATTCTTTCTACTGAAACAATTTTTTAAACTTTAGGTAATCGCGTTGGTGTAACGCCATTTAGTGAAAATAATACAGTTGCCATAAATTTTATATGATTTTTGATGGTCTTTATTATTTAAACGCAATATTATAATAGTTAGGACAATTACACAATACACACATACATTACAAATGCATTGAAACCACTATTATAGCTAGCTAATAATACGTTTCTTTTAACATTGTTTATTTGCGAAACAAAATCAGATAATCCGTCTCTTGGCGTATAAAAGAGTTTGCTATTATTTTACGAGTCAAGATTACTTTACTTAAAAACTGGAAATAATATATATATATATTATAGATAACTAAAAATATATTTCGTATATAGTAATTTTATTTCTCAATTAACTAAAATAAAAAAAAAACAATATTATTAAAAAAACTAGTACCCCTTAATTGAAGCTCGCAAATGCGAGTTTATTAAGTTAGAGTAAAGAGGTTTGATTCGTATTTATTTAAAATTCGTACTTGTGAGTGATTAAAAGTTCTGTTTTACTGCGCTTCAAGTGATTCTTCCTTAGGTTATAATTAAAAGGAAATGTATTTTTTTAATATCATTATGGTTTTTAAGTGTGCGATGCTTTAGCCTAATTTGCCCAAACTCTCAATTCCCAACCGCGTTGCGACCAACTCTTTGAACCGCTTCGTTTTTTAACCATAAATTCTCGTTTGGTGATATACTTGATCTCCCCTTTTATTTGTTATTTAAGAAATCTGGGGTCCCTCAATAAACTCTTAAGTTTTTTTATATAAATGAGTATTGAATATCCAATAAACTGATATTTGATTAATATAGAAAGCATTGCATTTAAACTTACAAAATCATTGACAGCTGAAACAAAATATCTGAAGGTTACTTATTTATTCTACAAAAATTGAATTTTTCAGTTATTCATAACTAAAACTAAGTTTTGAATTTTATTTGATAATCCGTATGTTTTCTTATTTAAACTTTTGAAAAAGCGTTTAAATTCTAAAAAAAAATTATATTTTCAATTACTTTAAGTATAAGTTAAATAACACGGCGCCTAGCAGCAACATTTAAAACAAACTTCGATACTTGCCAGAGAGTTGCCAGTTTTCTTTTCAACAAGAACATTCTGGTGATGATTGAACTTGAATCGTTTGGATTCTGCAAACCCAAGTCTCGCAGATTTTAGACAGGTATCTGCCCTATTAGTTATTCATATCAATAACCTGCTTTCTTGAATCAATAATTTATTTTAAAGTTACTCAAACAATGGCACTCTCTCTAAATAGTATAGCTTTATAAGGCTAAGACTGTGATAGATAACAAACAATCCTTGTTTGTTGCAACGAGGCCTAGACAAAATAATGCACATTCTACAAATTATCATTTAATAACCGTTATTTTTATTGACTAATAAAAAACTCGATAACCCCAATTTCTTTAATTCTTTAATAGATCTCCGCTCGCGTTTTAATAGATCTTCGCTTCGACTGCCACAGCAAATGCTTTTTTCCTAAATTAAGAGATTTTTTTTATAACTGACATTTTAACTTTATGCATTAAATATCGAACTGAACCTGGCTACCTTGGGTCTACCCAAAAAAAAGCCATTATTATATAGTTTATGATCAAACTATTACTGTAGAATATTTGCAAATGCACACGTAAAATTCTTCGGAAAGATCTATATTTTATATGAAAAAGATATTAAGCTAACAAAATCAGAAATGTCAATCTCTCGATTTCTTAAAACATTTAATTGTCGATTCTAATTGTGATAAAATATGGTTTAAAGATTAGATTAGTTCTTTTTTGACGGATTATTACTTTGTATTTGTCTGTTTCAGGACTATACGGACCTGACATATTTATAGATGATCAGAAGCTCTGCAAACATTAAATGACTTTTTTATTAATCAAGGGTTAATGTAGTTACAGAGAGGATCATTCCTAGAAAGCATTGCCTTGTAGTCATTACTTTAAATTTACGGACAAAATATTTTAAAATAACAGTCCTCTGCCACTACTAACTCTTTTAACATGAGGTTTTTAGTATTCATAAACTACTATTCTATTTGCTGTTTAATCAGGTCTTTAGTAGACGCATAATCAAACGAGTAAAATCCCTAGACATATTAATAAATATTTGTGAAAAAAGAAAAACATTTTTAATAAATTGACCAAGAATATCGGAATATTGCTTCCTCGATCATTTGCCAACATACAAATCTTATTAAGACAATTGCTTAAAAGCCGCCCCAATCTCGAAAAAATTTAATTTTTTTTGCTACCATTTTCATTATGAAATTTCCAAGTTAATTTTCAACAATATGAAATATATACAAATAATATATATAGGGAGAGAGCTAGTCGAAAAGCGGTACTAGACAGGTTTTTATTAATACAGTATATTTTATGATAAGTAGCTCTGAGGATGACTAATTAAGTTCTCTGTTCAGTTGTTTAGGTAAATTTAATCAGCCTATAATTGTTTTCAACATAAAAAAAAATAAAGCAAAAGAAATACATTGTGATAAATTTAACTTTTAGAGGAGTAGCCCTTGCAATACTGAACTAAATATATAAAGTGGTTATGTAACCTATATTAATGAAATAGTTATTTTACGTAAGAAGAAATACATTTGTTCCATATTCTATACTAATAAATATTTAACATTGTTACTATATATGTATAAAACTTTCTGAGCTAGCAGAAGTTACTTGGAATTAATATTTACAATTTAAATATCAGTGATTTTATAAAAAAAGAATAATTCAACAGAGTTCACGTTGGCCAAAAGACATTCATATTTGTGTTATTTTAATACTTCTTGTAAATTATGCTAAATATTCCGAGTTTCTAATAAAAACGATGTATGGATTTAAAAAAATATATCCGTTTTAGTGTCGGCTGTCGCCTGTAAAAAATATTTTTAATAAATATATTTCAGGGTCAGGGCGGACACATTTTTGCCTGAATAAAATCAATGGCCAACATTGTAAATAAGTATATATAATAGGCTTTATTGAAATGTTTCAAACAATAGTTGGGACAAGTTTTACAGAAAGCGAAAATTTATTAAACTTTCGTTTCCAGAATTTCATTTCTTAAAAGTTTAAAGCAACATTTATGAGAATTTCTTCTTTTCTAGAATTGGCCGCATGTTTATCAAAGACGTAATTACTTTTTTCTGTAATGACAGTAAATACAAAAATTTACGATCCACTGTGTTTTCTCAGGGCATATCCATTACAAATTCACAATTCCCAAGTAAACTTTTATTTACGTCTGTATTGTTGGTATTACTTTTCAGAAGAGGCTAAATCCTGTTTACTCTCTTACTTATTGTCACAAAAAATACCTATATTTTAAATTATTTATTTTTTATGGAACACATAACCGCGTCTTATAACTTAACGTTTTTAAAAACTACTATACATTTACACAAAACAACAAGAAAATTTGCGGCATATTACATAACGTATGTTTATTTTGCTTCCTTATTTTAAATAAAACTGTCCGCAGAAAAATCTAACTAAGACAATCTAATTTCTGTCTGCTTTTCAGTACGCCATGGTCTGAGAAGCAAAGAAATTTAATTATTTTCCTAAAGGGCCAGGCCACTTATCTCTCCAATCTTTCCTTATTGCTAAACTAGTGAATGTATTGCCTGAAATTACATTGGCGCTAAATGTTTCAGTACAATATATTAAGAAATATCGAATTTTTCATTACCAGTTGTTACATGAAACACATTTTATTTTTTATTTTTACACTTTTACAAATTAACACTATCTTAGTTTAGGTCCTTTAAAACTCAGGTCTTGCTTGTTTCATTAGGTACATACGGATAGGTAATTTCCATAATATTATACTGCCTTTGCTTTTTGTCTAATTTTAGAAATGCACGAACTACTTACTCTTCGTTGAGCATTTCTAATGTTGTAGCTTATGCAAATAATTTTTTAAATTTATTTCCTAAAGTTCTTTTGCCTTTTTCCCTAAAATATTTTGTATGTTTTCCTACTTTAGAATAAAACTTTTTTTTTATACTGACGCTTTTGTGTATAAAGTGACTATACTAAAATGTCACAGTTTTTGCAATTATTAAAGAATAGTTTTTTATTTATTTTTGAGCTTAACATATTTTAGGAATAATTGTTCTTGATACTTGAAAATTTGGATTCATGTTTATCAAACATTTTATTATCAGTCATTTCAGTTTTTTAAAGATACAAGGAGAAGAAATTCTGAATGTTTAATTAGAACAGATAACCGCAAAATATTTTAAGGCATTACATATTGGAACGAGAGTCTCCTGTAAGTCATACTTCGTTACTCCGTTTATCTGTGAATATATTTTATGTGCTTACAAACTGATTATCTGCTTAATGTCTAATGACTACATCAGTTAAACATCAACTGCCTTAAGCCTTATAAAAATTTGCTTAGACTGCTTGCAATGCCATTCTAGTAAAACTGAAGAAATATTTGTTGGGCTTTTGCTAGAGTATGTAATAAATTTACAAATAATACAATATTGCTTGTTTGCCATTTTCTATATAAATTTTCCTTTTTATTTAAGTTTTTTTATAGAGTTGTCTGTAAATAGTGAAGAATAATTAAAACCGTTTTCAAATTTCATAAATTCAATAAGAAAGGCCGAGTCACGTAAATATTAATAAATGTTATTTTATTACACCTCATTAAATATTATTTAATTAATAATTCTATGTCTAGTTCCTAAGAAGTACGTGATATATTCCATGGATCTAATATCTATTTAATTATTTTACTATATTTTGGTACGGTTGTCTTTTATTTTACGTACACTATTTAATTAGACATATTTTCTATGGTTTTAACTTCCTAGTTCAATTATTATGGTCTACATAATAGCTGAAATTATTTAGAAAGCTTCTGGCATTGCCAATATTAATTACTCTTGACAAAATATTAGATTTCTCACTATATAAAACAAATTATATTAAATAGGTGCCAGCATATTGCTAAAGTTGTTAAAGGAGCAAAACTCTCAATATAGTAAATCTGTTTGTTAAACATATCTATTACACACATATTTAGACATTCACATAAACTTATTTTCAACTTACCTCGTGCATTTAGTATTATTGACTTTTTATAAAAAAAAGGTGAAATATAATCAGAAATATTATTTTTGAATATATTTCACCCTTTTTTTCTCAAGTTAATATGACATATTCTACCGTGTACTGTCAAATTATTTCAATATACTTTTTTAAGCATATATTTAAAAATTCAGTTCAGCCCAAAGTTAAAAGAGAATCAGTGACAATTTCTGACGAAAATATTATTTGTAGCAAAATTGCTAGGCATTATTGCCTTTAGCAAATCTTGACGAAATTGATGAAAAATCTTGTATACTAGTCCAAAATATCGATAATTTGCATTAGTGCAAGATTATCACATTAAAAAAAAATTAAATATTATAGGATTACATCTTAAAACAAAAAATATTCTTGGTTCTATACAAAATATAACTAAAGAACTGATTCTGAAATTTTTTGATAAAATACATAAATAATACTTATTCATATATAACAAGGTTTTCTGGTCCGAACATTCCTAAGTATTTTTTAAATCGTTAGAATACAACGCGTTTATTAGATATCTCAATGAAACTTAATTATTCCGCTTTTGTTTTTTTCATTTTTCAAAAAAACAATATGTGTATTATATATATTATATATATATATATATATATATATATATATATATATATAATCTTATAATTTCAACTTCACAAGTTTCTATATCAATCAGTTTATTTCAGGAAAAATGGTTAAATCAAAATCAGCTCACGTCATCAAAAAGAAATATACAGATAGTTCTCCTTCTTCTGATGAAGAAGTGAAAGGGACTTCTCGGAAAAAGCGAGTAGAGTTCGATAGCATAGTAAAGAAAATCCCTCGGGAACCAATTTCCGTGCCAAATTTTAGTGTTCTAACTTTACCTACTCCAGTATTAACCCCAATAGAAGCTTCGAAGCTAGTTTACTTAACGGATGAAGAGACAGATTTAGATTCCAAAATAATAAGTGATAAACCTATCACTGAGGTGAGAAACATTTTTTTCTTGCCATTGGTATTCCTATTTTAGTTTACAACCATAGTTTCTATTTATTTTGATTGTTGCAATTTTATTACATTACTGAGTCACTAGTGTTTTTCGTTTACTGCTAAAAATAGTATAAACTATTTTATCACAGTTGAACCTACGAAATGTCGCCTACTATTGATGGATTGCCTCTTTTATCTAGTGGAAAAAGCATTTCATAAACTTTAATAAAGTTCGACTCTGTTAGGCTGTTATTAGCTAATATTGCATCAAGATCTATATTTTAAATATAAATATTTAGTGAATTAGATTAATTATTAATTTTATAATAAGAATATATAATATATTTTTTACCTTCCTGCCCTTGTTTAATATAAACGCCAAAATATTTAAAGAAGTCTAAAAGGCCAAATCATTAGTAAATATATTTTCGTTTGACTTTGTTGTTTAAAAAAAAATCCAACGAAATTATTATAGATGTTTTTTAACTTGGTTGTAATAGGTAAAATTAAGCATACATATCTCAGTGAGTAATTAATTTATGTAATATGAACTTGAATAAACGTAAATTCTACCCATTGTTTAAACTATTCTAAATCAAGTTTTTCGATTCTAGGGACTAGCTAATATCATAATTAGGTATTGTTTACAGAAAATACATATTCTTAGTTGTTAGTAAACCTACCCTCGATACCACGTAGCTTGCTATTAAGTACGCAATAATTTTGTTTTTTTCGACAAATCGGTGACCCTTACCACCATTGCAATGGCAATGGCACATTATTAATTAATCCAATAATTTAAATCCAATTTACAAAAGTGAAATCTAAAAAGTGTCATTGCACCTGATACAAAATGTATAAAAACAACATATTCCTGATATTAAAAGTCATTAATACATAAATAAGTAAAAAAATAACAATAGTAACAAGATATTCATCACTCAAGTGAGAAAAATGAGATTTACAATAATACAATAAACCTTCTAACATTAGCTTTGCATCTGAAAATTGTAAGATTTAGATTTTCTTTAATATCTATTGAACACTTAAAAATATAAATACATGGTAAGGTAACCATTTGTTACTTTATTTGACCTGACACTCTCCTTATAGCCGAGACCAATCATCCTGATTGCTTCTACTTATAATACTAAATGCTACTAGTATGCGTGTACAGAGTGGCCCCCTGCTAACATCGCATATCACTTTCTGCTGTGAAATGGGCTGTGTTAGCAGTCATAGTAATCTCTCGGCTATAAAATTTATATAAAAGCAGGTTTACTAGAATTTTAGGTTTGAGAGTTAGTTCTCCTACACAAATGTATTGTTATTTGTATCTAATTAGGTGCAGTCTGCTGAAGAATCGGATTGCTACGAAAACCTGCAACCACTTAAACGAGGAGATAGTTACAGCTCGCACTTGGGATACGCAGACAACCCGCTCTATCAGGAAATGATCCAGAAGAAGTCTGAAGAAAATGTTTCCTCGACTTCGGACTATTGCAGTATAGAAACTGTAAATAGGTTGTCTTCGGCTAGTAGTTACAGCGTAAAAACAAATACGCCTCAGGAAGAAAATATCAAAAATAAAGACAATATCGTAAGTATTAAAACGTTTTTATCTAAGCATGATATGGAACACTAGAGTCAAAAATACAAATAAAACTGTAAATAGATTTTTTCTACAAGAAACTTTATTTTCGATATAAAGGATTAAAAAAAAATTTAGGAACTATAGATATTGCATTGAACTTTGTTGTGCGGCAGAAAGGTATTAAAAGGCATTTTCATTTTTATGAGCAGGAAATTTCAGTTTGCGATTTGTAATAAAAATTCCATACAACCGGAAACAGAGAAACTGGCTTCAGTTTCAAGAGACCCATAAAGAGTCACCAATAGAAATTGTAGTTCTAACATTTATACACGAAACCGCAGTCAAGATTCCAAGCCTATTTCCTTCATTACAGATGCATACAACATTCAACGAACAAAAATTAATAATTTTTGTGATATTATTATTACTCCTTTCCAAACCAAAGGAAAATATGCAATTCCTTGTTCTTGTGATGGCTTATATAGGAAAAACTAGAGGATGTCTTCTAGGCTAAATTAACACGAATGATTTATTAGACATTTACAAAATGTGCAATGTATACAACTTTTGTTTCTACTTCTATGTAATCTTGAATCTAATCGTAATAGAGCCAGGAGCGTTCATTAGAACATTTACACCCGCACAAGTTTTAATTTAGACCAGGTCTAACGTGACAATTACAGGTTTAAAATAACATAAACAGCAACTGAGCGAATAATTTATCTAAATTTCAGAATTATAAAATTACAGTGCCGTAACATAACTGGTAAACTAACAATTTCAATTGTCATGGTAATTAAGTCTGGTCTAACTCTTAAACTTTTTTAGTGAATATTCTTATAAAGAGTTTATCATAAAAGCAGAAAACTTAGGTATTGTTTTATTTGGCGCTTCAGAAAATAAAATCAATTTTAAAAAAGTCAGTATTGGATTATTTTTTATTAAAAATGATCCAACGTTTACTACCAGGGAAGTAGTCACTGCGGAAACAAATTGTTTGCTCATAATACTTATTTATAATCACTAGAATATCCATGACGGGGAGTAGAAGAACAGCTGCCCCCTTCTCCAGACTTATGGTTTATTGTTAAACCCGGTATAAGAAAATATACAACTGAAAATTACTTACGATGAAAAGGTATACGTAAAAAAAAACGCGCATTGCCGCGTGTAATTTATACTAACCAGTTCATACTTGGCAAGAATTTGCCAGAAGTAAGGTTTTTGATAGGCATGAGCTACGATCACTATAAATAACGGTAGTTAAGGTTAATTTTGAGTGACACCTTTTTTTGAACCAATTTTTCTTTGAAAAATTTTGCATTACTGCTGTTTCCTTTGCTCTAGTTATAATTGTTATTAATTAACTAAAATCACGTTTTAAAACCATTTTTACAAAAAAAAAAAATTTTCAGAAAGAAGGACTGTTTGGCTTCTGCAATCCAAATTATATGGGTCCTGCAGTAAATTCAATGCTGACAAAAGATGAAAAGAAAGCCGTAAGTAAGATTTTATCCACGGACCAAACAGCCCAGAAAAGTTCCGACGAAGTTTTGGAGCTTCTTAGCTATGATGGAATTCTCAACAAAAACACCAAAGTTATATATCGGCATTCTTCTAGATCGATTAGGCCTTGGAATCTTCCATTAAATAAAAATACCAAAAGAACTGCTTCCGCGCAAGTAAGAGCGCATAGTGCGGGTAGAGCTGAACGCAGTAAATACTTAGAAAAGAAAAATACCACACTTGAAGTCGAACATATTGACCCCTTTGTTCCTCTCTATGTGTATATTATTGGCGGGAAGGAGCAGGGACATGTAACGGTATTTCAAAGACCTATTTCCATATGGAGGCTAAAATTGTTTTAACAAGACTAAGCCAACAGAGCTTAATCCACTAGTTCAAAATAATGTGCCAATAATGTAGCTAGTTCAGAGTATATGACTCCGCTGTTTTAGATGTTGAAAACTTGCTCATTATGAGAATAATTTTTGCGTCAGCCCAATATTAATAATAAGATACATTTTTAACTATTTGATAGTCAGTAATAATTTAAAAATTTGATATTTTTCAAAAGAAGATTATTACCATTTATCCTGCGGAATAATATATCGGAGAGGCTTTATTTGAAATATTGCGTATTTTTGCATCGACAAAAAATCATTAGTGTGTCGTAACTGTATCTTATGAAGTTCACAAGGAATGAATGTCAAACGTTCATAGGTAAATTAGAGCCTTGAACACGCTTTAATTTAAGTAATAAAGAATGAACAAATATTTTTATTATAAATACAGTTCCATATTTTACTGTTAGTAGAAATTTAAAAGTTATAGAGCTGCATTTATAAGTAGTAACGCAACGTGAAACAAAATTATTCAAGTTCAAAGTTTTCGCCACTAGTCTAAGTTTTTTTGAAAAAAAATCCATAGTAGTTGACGAAAAGCAGCTGTATGCGTCTTTTACTTAACATAATTTTCACATTTATTATTATTATTATTATTTTAAAAACCCTTAACTCAATAGGGCATGAAAGCCAACTGACAAGACAGACTTTTTGCAGGTAATTGAAAACGTCCGGGAGCGAATGAACATTGCATAAGAGCAATTAACACTATATTCCTTCACCCTCTACCTGCCGAAACCCAAATTTATTAACACCGGTTCCACTAGTGAAATATACTGCATATATTTCAAATAAAGCCACCCTTTGCCTGAACTTTATAACAGTCAAGTACAAAAGATCTTTTTCTGTACTTAAACGCTAATGATAATAATACGGCCCAAACTAGCAAGTAGTAACGGGTTTATTTTTATTCTTCGAAATGTCAGGAAATTAGTATCAGTATTAAAGCTAAAACCCCCTCAAAAAAGACTTAAAAGTAGATAGTTTTTACTTTTTTAGCTACTTTAACTTAAAAGTACTAGTTGCATAGCATAAAGAAGTATTACGATAGATCAATGATAAGATCAAAAAATTAAATTCGTCCAAAATTCCGTTCTTGTGGTAATTGCTAAGTAGATAATATAGACGCCTGTTTAAGTTATCAAATCTTATATTTTTCTGCTCAAAATTATGTAGATTTTCTAGTATGTTTATAAGTGTTCAATTTACCATGTGCTAACAAAAAAATTACTTTCCACATATTAAAACTATTTACTGTTCATGCATAAACTATACACCTAATTTATTAATGTATAATTATAGTGTAAACATTTGTTTACTTCTCTTCGCAGTGGCGTAACTTATGGTGGTTGGTGCGGCTAAGCCTAAACACCGTACTTTTTGTTTGTAATTAATCACTTTATTTAAAAATAATTAATTACTAGAATTAGCTCTTCCATTTATATGTCTTCATGTTTTTGTCAAGAATGCTATAAAACCCGCAATTTCCTGGTTTTAATATAGCGGTATTCCTTGATCTTATAGCCTGGGAGGTAGTGACAGTTTTTAATGTCTTATAACTGAAGGTGATTTTTATATCATTTACCTGGTGTTGATGATAAGCGAAATGATCGTCAGCTACTTAAGTGGTGTTGAAAAAATGGTCCATTACGCTTATACAAAAAAAATTGAGAAACGTCGAGTTCCCAAAACTAAAATTTTCTTTACTTATTGTTGAGATAATATAATTACCTAAGAATTGCCCTTAGTCGCTTCAGCTGCTTTGTGCAATACGTTATCTGCACATACGAACACTTTACTTCATATGTATAAGTACATAATATACCGTATATAGAAAAAAGAAAATAAAACTACTTCTGAATCTCCCATATACCGAAAAAAGGCGCTACTCCGATATTATTTTTGACACCACTCACTTATTTATTATTATAACGACTCCGTTCTCCGGGCATTCAATATTCGGGATGAAAAAATTGCCAAAACCTTAGGTTAGACAGGGACTGTGAAATTCATTTTACTTTTTGATCCATATCAATTTTTACCGCCCCTTAGAGGATTTGAAGAGCAAGAAGAGAAGCAGGCTAAAGCACTTATTCCGATATCAGTCAAAGCCTTGCAAAAGCGACAATTTTGTATTGCAATGAAAACCAAAAAATTTAAACCCAAAGTTTCTGTTCAGAAAGGTGTCAGAAATACTAAGAGAAAAATAAAAATAAGTGTGATTATGCTAAAAAAGCGAACAAAAAAAAATTAGAGACAAAGAACGCCATTTTGAAAGGCTACGCTGAAATAGTCACCGAAGACGAAAGTATGTTTTTATCGCAATTGGCCAAGAGGAATAAACTCAGTGACTCATTACCTCAGGAAATTCGAAACCTAAAAATAATGAAACAAAATTAATAAGACAGATAAACCCACTTATGAAATCAAAGCAAAACCTTGAGATATCAACAAAAAAAAAAAAAAAGAAAACGAACAAAATTGTAATATTATATCAAAATATCAAGAGACTAAGTACAAAGTCTAATGAGAGTTCTGTAAACATTTTATATTTATTATTACGATTATAAAATAATACTTCTGACTGAGGTGTGACTTCATATGCAATATTCAATAATAAATATGTAGTTTTTCGAAGAGTCCGGTAATATGCACAACTCGATCGTCATCTCGGCGGTGGAATGTTGCTCGACATTTCTAGCTTGTCTCGGGCATCTATCGTTGATGCCTTTACTCATAACTCAGTACGATGATGGTTCGGTTCTATTAAAGTGGGCAAGATAAATGTTATTGGGAAGCGTATATTTTCCATTTTCCACCACGTGTTATTTCCTGGTATAGATATTAGCCTACATATGCCACACAGACCTAACCACTTAACCCCGAACATATTAAATACTTTTAATCATTTGTTCGAAACTTGGGCAGATATTTCAGCTTGCCCAACATCATGAATTATGAGGGGAGGGATATTTTTGGTTCGAATAACATCGCAAGTGCTTTTGCTACTTAATTTCAGTCCTGCTATACCATTTGCCAAGACACCAAGATCGGAATTTAAGTTCTTCAGGAAAATCCCTATTCACACATTGTTTTACAGAAGCAGAAATCAGTAATGAAATACAGGCCATTGATCTTTCCAGAAGAGCTGATCCACATGAAATAAATACCATTCTTTTGGAAAGGTGTTGTCAGTCGTTGCCCGAGCCTCTCTGTAATTTTCGAAAGGTCCCCTTACATTAAGCCGTAGTTACCTTTTTTGGTTATTCATGCCCTGAATTACAGGGCGCCGAATTGAAGTTTTCCAAATACCGAAACGTAAATTTGCACTTCGAGAACGAGGTAGAACTGCCACGGACGTTATTGCGGTACAACAACCACTACCTATTGTAGCAGCCCGTCTTTAGACGGAGCAAGGTCTTCCACGGATGGTCACACATTCAAGTAATAGCCGCATGCGGCGATGCTTTACTTTGAGTATCGTTTGAAATCAGACCAAAGCAAGTCACCACCGCATGCATTGCTTTCGCACATACCGAGGTTTTTCAACTCAATTATCACCGTTGAAATGTTTGAATATTTTATATCACGAGAGAGCAACATGGTTTCTACCGTGGTCGCTCAACGACTACAAATCTGGCGATATTTCCAAATTACTTAATATCATCGGTTGAGGATGGCCAATAGATTCATGTTATTTACACTGATATATCTAAGGCTTTCATAGTGCCTGCAATCAACTTCTAGTAAAATTACTTTTTCTGGAAGCTGCATCGAATGGATCAAGTCCTACTTAATTAATGTCGACAGGTGTGTGGACCAGTTTCTGACGAGGTTGTTGTAACGTCGGGTGTCTTGCAAACATTGCTATATGTAAAGTGTCCCGATTCTATAAATGGAATCATTCCGTACATTCCACGTAGTTTATAAACAACGTACACCTCGAAGTTGTTGCTTCTTTTAACGATTTGGGCTTCATTTTCAATGAAAACCTGACATTTAATTTACCCATAGAACTTAAGGGTTTTAGATTGCTAGGCGTTATAAAATGACACACTAAGCATGTCCCAGATACTAAAGCAATTGCTTGTCTCTATAACTCTTTGGTTCGGAGTGCTTTAGAGTACTGCTCTATTATATGGAGATATTAGTGCCACAACACACACAGAAACAAGAAAGTTCAAAATACATTTGCAAAATATCTTTTATTAAATTCAATTTTCCATATAAATACAGCCTACAAACCCTTGAGTTTCGAAGAAGGTAAGTAATTCTGGTTTTCGTGTACACACTAGTAAATGGATGGATTGACTGTGAAATACAACTGGAATCAGTCTCGCTTTTAGTTCCTCTTAGAAAAAACAATTGCAGCTGTTTTTTGAAAAGTATCACCGTAAGAATTATGAGTTACTGATGACCTACTAATATACAATACCATACGATTGTAATCGTCACTTTCCTTAATACGGCATTTTCAGGTTCAGCATTTTGCAATTAAAAAACAGTTAACGAATTATTCATGTTATTATTCTCTGTTCGTTTACGTTTTTTCTGATAGTTGTCTTTTCTCATATAATTGTATCAATGTGTAATATGTTTTTTTGGTACAATTTCCTTGGATTATAAATTGGTTTTTTTTTAAACAACGAAATTTTGTTTTCAAATCATTTGATTTATATTTTTTTTGACGTTTCGTCTTGGCCTGGTCTTTCTCAAATGCTAAAATATTTTAGAAAATTTGTTCATATTATAAATTACATAAATTGGTTAAAAAACTTACAACAGAACGTAAATATATTAAAATCCCAAAACACTATTTATATATAAATCACGACTCATTTTTCTGTCGGGGCAAACGGAACAGACAAATATGTTACTTGTATTTGATTTCGGTAGCAACTGTGGAATTTATAAGATCGACATATATATATTTTTTTATGTTGTTAGCATCTTTTTGGTCCTTGATCGAAGTTTTGTTTTTGTGGATTTTTACCATTTTAAGAAACTTTTTTTTTGTAGGAGGCTGTGTTTTTAATATGTTTGTATTATTAATGTCAAAATTATGGTTTTTAGATCTTTCGTAGTTGTTAAGAGCTGTGCAACTCTTTTTGTAGTACTTATGACTTTTTAATCTATTTTCTAGGTATTGGCTGGTTTATCCTATATAAACACCGCTACAATTTTTACATGGGATTTGATGGATTACATTGCTTTTTTTATTATTTGGTGCTTTTGTTTTAGATTAGTGAATTTTTTTTCAAGTGAATTAAAACTTTTATGGCATATAGCAATGTTGTGAGGTTTAAATAAGTTTTGCAACTTTTGAGATAAACTATTTACAAAAGGCAATGACGAAAAGTGGTATTTTGGTTTTTTTTGTTTATTAGTATGTAAATTGTGGAGCTCTAAAATTTTTGAATCCTATTTTTGAATATTTTGTTAATTAAATTAGATGGCTAATTATTCAACTTTAGTGCAATTTTAACTTTTTCAATGCGTTCTTCCCTATACTCCGGATCTGAACAGTAGCGGCTCGTGGTGAATTATATTGGGAGGTCAATGACACATTTAAAAATAAGCATACTTAAAATAAAAATAAATATCTTATCTTTAAATTGAGCTTTAAATTCTCTTGAACTTCAGGTCTACTCTTTGTTCTTTAGAAATGTTCAATGACTCGTTCGTTAAAGTTGCACGCACATTCCTTTTATGTGTAGCGTATTTAACTTTTCCAAAGGTTCGCGTTTTATTACAACTATTAGGAGGGACGGTCAAACGAATAATTTATTTTGTGAAATATTTTTGGGGGGTCATTGACCAAATGACCCTATGGAAGAGCCGCCACTGGATCTGAAATATATATAGGTCGGCCAGCTAGTCCAATAATCATAGATTTTTTGGTGAAATAGGGTGGCTAGAATTAAAGTTTAAATATCTGGAAGGCCATGTGTTCTTGGTGTACCATTCACTATTTATATTTTCATTTATATGATGAGGGGTGACATTCAGATAATTTATTTTATGGTTTTCTTTTTCTTCATAGGTAAGTTGAATATTTTTGAGATACTTATTGAAACTTTCTACGATGTTACTTATTTTATGAATTGCTATTATACAGTCATCTACGTACCTGTAAAAAAGGCGATTTCAATTACTGAATTTTTCAATACAGATTGTTATGGAAGATCTTAAAATTATCTAAATATCAGCTTTCAGATTTTTGAAATTGGGTAGATAATGACGAAGCTATAGGCTTTCGTTTTATTTTCTTAATTGACAATATCCAAGTAATTTTAAATTTTTAATGTATCCTCTACTAGCAGCGTAACTAAAGAGAATAGAATTCTTTAAACTAAAACTGACCAATTTTTTTTGTTATAAAATGCATTTTAGAATTATTGAAAAAATAAATCAGAGGCAATATTTTTTATGATTGAACCCATTAATTTTTTAAACCGGTTTAAAAAACTGTATGGTATTGGTATTTTTTAAGTGACAGAGTTCGTTGCACAGCATCATCCTAGGGTACGCTGTCGAAAGTGATTATTTCCAAAAGTTTACCTTTTTGTAGAAGTTTTTCTTTGCCTAGACTCATTTGTGTCTCAGTGAAGATAGTTTCATGGAATCAAATTGCTGCTTGACAATAATAATTCTACACTATGTGGTGACACTGACTTGATTCTGCTTTATTTCCCTTAAATTATAATCAATTGTGAGAAATTCTCTTCATCAGTATATTTGTGAATTTTCATACGTGGAGATTATATCGTACTAATCCGGATTTTTGTAACAGTTCCTTAAATCTTACAATACCAATTTTTATTAAAATATACAATTAGCTCTTGATACAGTTTATAATGGATGTTTTCTTACATAGGTAGATCATATATGCGTACAAAAAGTCTATGGTGAAACGTACCTTGTTTATTCATATTAAAGTCATATCCCAGTTACATGTCTGCAGTAATATGTGGTATGTACTAAAGTGTTAATGAGATCTAGATTGCTCTGTTCCGAATCAGTCACCCTTCTTCCATTATAGGATCTAGCATAGAGCATAAAACGATATCAATTTAGCCACGTTTATCTATCATGAAAAAAAGGTAGATGTTTTCTTAGAACAAAACTTTTTATATCCCAAAGGGTGCTGCCTATTTGGAAATTTTAATTTAAATTTTTGTTTTAGAAATCAAATTTCATTAACTGGAAAAATATTTTATTCGACCAACTGCATTAAAAGTGTCCACATAATAAAAGAAGCTAAGATTATCCCAATTATTCTCTATGTTATGAAGTAGATGTCTGTTTAAGAGAATGATATATTAGGCAAAGTGTGTGCGTGAAATGCTTAAATCATTTTACAGAATTACTATAATGTTAAAATAAATTAGATTTTTTACCGGTGTCATACAAATACAACAAAGGAAAAATTACGGCTGCACCTACCTGTTTCCTCTTTGTTTAATCTTCTTCCATATCAGGGATCCCTGTTTGTATCGACTGCTTGGGGTGAGGATTTCATACGAATGCTATAAGACGGCTAGTTCTTGGTAGTACATTTCTTCTAGTAAAGAGAAACTTGAATTTTTTTAAAATGACTGCCCGTACGACATCTACTATGAGGACACTGGTTTGCGCATTGACGGTTTTGTCATGCGCGCAGTTTGGTGACAAAGTAAATTGAATTTGTATAATGAAATCACGTTATTGTAAAAAAACACATCTTTTATAAAAAGAGTTGCACAAACAAGGTGGGTGAGACATATACACTACTCAGCTTAAGATGTGATCATTGTGTACTAAAAGTACGTGTTTTAAGTAAATTAAATTTTTTTGAACACGAGGGAGAGCCATTTCTTGGTACTATTGAATGTATTTGGGTAATCAGAGAAATAAATATGATAAGAAATTCTAGCTTTCAAGTTACAACTGTTTTTTTTTTAATTGGCTCGTTTATATTTGGTAATATTTATTATCTGAAGGATATTGTAACATAAATTAAACTAGGTAATGTTCAGAATTGGTTTTATTAATGGTTTAATAGTTTTCTATTTGCTATAATTGTAATAAACTAGAATTGAACATTTAATGGCGAAGTTTTTGCCCATTTTTTCTTTTAGCCGTCCTGCTATTGCTGAAGAGATAGTGTGAGATATCACCCGAAGAGTTCTAATGCGTTTATTACTTCTGCATTGTTAGTTTATATTCATATATCAAATCGACTTATTTGTTATTTATCATATTTGTGCAATAGTAGCATATCATATTTGTTATTTGTTAGGTTTTTCTTGTTATTGGTGATTTTAAAAATTGTTTTTGTTTTACTTCTTCCCATACCTCTAATATGCTAAAAAGCAGTTTTTTTTAATTCATAAGGCACCTAAAAATATAAGGAAAGAAATTAATTTTACTATACTGAGTTTTGAATATTATATAATAAGTTTATTAACATCATTTGATTAAGAGTATTCTTTAATAATCTCTTGTATTCGGATATCTTTTGCAAACATGCAATGCATGCTAATGAATGCTAAGCTGAAAGTAACCGTTAAAGAAAGTATAAGTTTGTTGTCTATATCTCACTGATACTTAAACCCATGATAAAAAGATGTATAATCAAATAGCCTTGGATTGCACATACATAGAATACAAATATGGAAATCACAGCAGTTAAGTACTGGGCTTCAGTGGCGGAACTACTCTACCGCGTTTATTTTTTTCGTCATTAGTTATTTTCTGGCCCTGTTTTTCTGTTTTTAGGTTATTTTTTTAGTCATCAATTGAGTACTTATAGTATTACATCCACTTGAACCGATCCGATTTAGTCTATTCACTTAAAAATCGCGATATACACGGCAATTAACTCACATTTCCATCCACTTGAACGTTTCAATTCAGCCCTGTATTTTTTGGAATTGAGTTGAACTGAATTGGATCGGAACATTTTTATTACGATAAATCCGGGGATTGGTATGGGACTGGATTATATTTTGACAGTTTCAAAGCAGATTTCTTTCTTAACCTAATTTTCTGTTGGAGTCGGAGTTTGATTATTTTTTTATTCTTTTGGGTGTTTTTAATTACTTTTTAATTATTAAATTAAAATAACCACAGTTTTAAAGCTTTGGTTAGAAAAACAATTCTTCTAAAAATGTAGTTTTCAACTATTTGCATCTCTTTCCACACTGCTTGTTTTTTGTTGTACAATACTGAATTGAAGTTTGGGATTTATGCATCCGATCTAGTATTACACGATAAATACGGGTTTCATTCAAATTCCTCTGAAGCAGATCGGTTCAAGTAGATGCAATTTACATGATATATACGTACTCAATTATTTTCTTTACGTGCATATAGAAGTCCCCTTGTCGAAACCAGCAGGGGGAGGGGGGGGGGCAACATTTATAGTTCCTCCACTGCGGTACTTCATTCTTTTTTAAATCCTATCCTATAAAAGTTAATGTGTATATGAATAAGTAAAAAATAAAAAGTGAAAGTTACAAACTTTACACTGATTTCATTTCTTAAATTCGCATTCAATATACTACCAAAGATAATGTTCATATTTTAATTAGTCGTTTTGAGAAAATATTATAAATCTATAAGTAACACATTTTTCTTATGTAGGTGAGTGAGTTTTAATACATTCTTTACTTTCATTAAAAATAATATTTTACGTCTTGATAATACATATTTATGGTTTTTATAGACTAATTTCAGCTTAGTGATAGTAAAATATATTCAAGTAAAAAAATGATGTAGAATTAAATGAGGGTCTCATGTTTATAAAGTATATTTTTGTAAATTCTGTAGATAGGTTGCTGTACCACTAAACTTTTCACGTATTACGAAAATAAAGTTTTAGAGTGAGATATTATTGTTTTCTTTTAGAATATTTCTGGTCAGTGTCGGACTGGTCTAATTTTCTACTATTATGCCAAAATCAAAAGAAAGTGAAGGAAGAAATGAAGACCAAGTCAGGAAAAGTTAAATATATTAAAATATTAAATATACACATGTGACGTTGGTGTCATGTGAAATAATAATACATTAACATTATTTTTGGCATCGGAAGTCAGGAATCAACAGTGTAATGCAATGCCGGTCGTGGTTTACACATATATTTGTGCCTTTGACCGCTAACCTATGGCGGCCTGATGCACTCTAAAAAGAACGAAACCGCGATCGTTTGATTGAAATGGGTCATTGCGCCTGCGGCATTTCAAGACATCCTCCAGACAGGAATATTGTATTCAGATATGTAAAGAATATATATATATGAACTCGTCAAACATATTTGTTTAAAAAAACAGCAATTTGGGATCGCTCAGACAACTAGATAAATACTCTCATAATATCAAACTAAAAGCGTTGCCTAAAAACTAAACACATTGTCTTCAATATTACTTAAGCTGTTACGAAGCAAATCAAAACATTTTTAATGATCTATAAAAACCGTGCTAGTCAGTGTTTTTGCAGGCATATGCCGATGATCTGGCCATCAAAGTAAAAGGAAAGGCTGAAAAAGAAATCTCAGCAACCCTTCAGGAAGTACTGAACACCACAGTAACATGGAGTGAGAGAGAAGAGATGTCTATCAACTCTAATAAAATGGTTTTAGTTCCCTTCACGAAGGAATCTGGAGAGATTTCGACCTTTCATACGAAGACAGGTGATACCATTTTCAGCTGAAGTGAAATATTTGCGAATTATCCTAGATAAAACGTTGAACTGGAATGCTCATCTGAATAAAATAATTCAGAAAGCTAAACTATCCCTGTGGACCTGCCAAAAAATCTGCGGGAGGTTATGGGGTATGAGACCAAAACAGCTATATTGGCTGTACCTTACGGTCATAAGACCAATGATCTTTAAAAGGGGGCCCTATTTCCATGAAATGTTATCAATAAATTATACACGGTAATAATGAAATTAAAGGAAAGACATATGAGTTAAAAAGAAACATCTTTATTAAAATAATCATAACTAAAAAACCAAAATTATTCTTTTCGTGATTGCTAAACTAACTAAAAAACTAAAATTAAAAAAAGCTAGCTATAAAAATAAAATGTTTTTTTTTTTGTGATTTCGACAATGAAAATTCGTGAGTTTTATCAGAAAAATCTAAAGACCTCATTTCTCAGATCTCTTTCAATTGATTATAGAGATAATGCCGGCAATCTAGAGTCGCCCATCGTTGAACGATATTATTTATTTTTAATAAAAGCTTACTAAATAACCTCTCTCCCTCACTATTTGTAATACGAATACATAAGTAGATTCTTAAAATAATATTAATATTTGGAAAATCTTCTGAGAGCCTATTTTCTACAATTAACTGTAAAAAAAACGCCCCGCAGAATATTGTGACCCGACCCGTCAACGTGAAATCTTCTCAGTCAGCTAATTCACAGTGCGGAGTTGCCGTCTTTGCCATATAATCAGTTTTAATCATGAGCCCCACGTGCATAAAACAAAAGTATTTTTATTTCAAAAATGTTGTGCTCTCCATGTATTGCTTTACAAAATATCAGTAAATAAAGGTTGCAGCTTTTCGAGTGATGCTACGCTTTATAAACTATTGGAGGGCCCCCAGATGTGGGGGGCCCGGAGCTATAGACTATAAAGCCGCTCCCTTAATCCTGCTTTGCCAATGATAGCCTATGGTTCTGTAGCCTGGTGGAGCAAAGGACAACAAAGTGTTGCCCAAGCCAAACTGAGTGGAATGCAGGGACAGGCTTGCTCTGTCAGTAAGCCTGGGCGATAACACCTCAATATTCCAAGCAGAAGTTCATGCTAGAATGTTGCAAGACCAACAAATAACACATAAAACGACAAAAATATCAGTAAAAGGTTTTGATTTTAAAGCTATTTTTTCTCATATAATGTAGCTAACCTTCACGCTTGCTTCATTTTCAATGTTGTGCTTTTGAAAACAATCTTGCTGTCGTTGAAGCTGACTTTTTAAAGCTCTCACTTTATCTTGCCCTAATTGTCCTTCGAATGTCTCAAACTTGGTGGCACGCTTTGTATCATAATGTCTCTTTAAGTTGTCCACTATTCTTTACAAATTTTTCGTTTTTTACCCGAAGTAGAAGCCATTTTTATGTCAAGGTAGAAGAAACGAGTTTAATTCTCCAATAAAAATGTCCACGACAAAACTAAAGTTACGCGACTGCGCGCCAGAATACAGTATCCGCCTGCTGTGTGATGCCGGTTTTATATAGGCCGAGCGCGTCAACTTTGAATCTCTCGAAATTTCGAGCAGCTACGAGACTGGACTACTAGGTCCCTCTAGTAGTGATAATTTATAGAATCATTAGATTCGACAGCATGCAGCGCCTACTAGTGGCCTTGTGGGTAGTCATGATCGCGAGTTCACAGAGTGGATTTCTTCTAACTAGGTGGCGCTAGCGTCCTCGAAGTGATAATCGGTGACGGCATGCGGCACAAGGGCCGCCGGTTGAAGACCCTTAATCTAGAGCAATGTGCACATACTAGGGGGTTAAATTGGATATTCTTGTAAAATATTATGGTGTTATTTTGATATTAAAAGGATAAAAACGACCACATAGAACGTGCCGGAACATATTTTCTTTATTTTCTGTAAATGTTGGGTGGTATACAACAATCATCTTATAGATGGTGATTAGGAAGATCCTAATTGATATACCTAAAATATATTTTTCATAAATATATTTTTCATATTCTTAGCAGATCAGAACGTTAAAACCGCCAATAATCCTGCATAATTAGAATGCGTCACAACATATTTTATTATTTTCTCCAAATTTTGGGTAGGATACGACATTCATGTTTCCGGAGCTAATTAGGTTGATTCTGAAGTGTGTATATGTAAATTATTTTCTTAATTGCTAGGGGACAAGGGGGTGAAAACAACCAATAACACTTAGGAATCAAAACGTGCTCCCCCTTAGTATAATTTCTCAAAATTTTGGGTAGTGTACCACATTCATCTTTCAGGAAGTGATTAAGTTGATCCTGAAGAGTATATGTGCAAAATATTTTTCCAATTGTTTGGAGATAAAGGGGTAAAACCAGCCAATAATCCTAAGGAATCAAATCATGCCCAACTTATCTTATTTACTTTGTCAATATTTTGGGTTGAGTACCACATTCATCATTTAGGAGGTGATTTAGTTGATGCTAAAGAGTATACGTGTGAAATATTTTTTCAATTGGTTGGTGACAAGGGGGTGAAAACAGCCGATTACACTTAGGAATCAGAACGTACCCCAATTTATTTTATTAATTTTCACAACATTTTGGTAGGGTACCACAGTGACCTTTTAGGTGATTTAATTGATGCTTAAAAGTATATGCGTAAAATATTTTTTCAATGGTAGGTGATAAGGGGGTGAAATAGCCTATTACCCTTAAGAATCAGGACAAGCCCCAAATTATTTCTTGTCTTAAAATTTTGGGTGGAGGACCACATTCATCTTTTAGGAAGTAAATTAATTGATGCTAAAGAGTATTGCCTGTAAAATATTTTTTCAATTGATAGGGGACAAAGGGGTGAAAAAAACCAGTAACACTTAGGAATCAGAATGTTTCCCAATTTATTTTATTAATTTTGTCAAAATTTTTGGTTGGGTAACATATTCATTTTTCAAGAGAAGATTAGGTTGGCCCTGAAGAGTATATGGGTAAAATATTGTTTAAGTTGTTAGAGGATAAAGTGAGAAAAATAGCTTTTAACATGTAGGGATCAAAACACGCTTTATCATATTTTATTTATTTTGTCGAAATTTGGCTGGGGTTCATCTTGTAGGATGTGATTTAATTGATGTTAAAGATTATGTGTGAAAAATATGTTTTAAATTGGTAGCGATAAGGGGGTGAAGAATTCTTAGGAATCAGAACGTACCCCAATTTATTTTATTTATTACCGGATGATATAAACGCTGATGATGCTAACTTGGTTAGCGAAACGCGCGTCCAGAACGTAACAAGTTGTGGTGTAGTGTGGTTAGAACTCTTGTATTTTTATGTATCTCCCACCACAGGTCCCAGTGTTAGGACATAAATTCTTTAGCATCAATTAAATCACCTACTAAAAGATGAATGGAGTACTCTACCCAAAATTTTGAGAAAATAAATAAAATAAGTTGAGGCATGTTCTGGTTCCTAAGGGTTATTGGCTGCTTTCACTCTTTTATCCTCTACTAATTGAAAACATATTTTACACACATAATTTTTGGCTTCAATTGAATCACCTCCTATAAGCTGATAGTGTACCCTGTCCAAAATTTCGAGAAAATAAATAAAATTGATTGGAAGCGTGTTCTGCTTCCTACATGTAATTGGCTGTTTTCACCACTTTATCCCATAATATTTGGAAACATATATGCATATACTCTTCACGAACAGCTTAAATATGAATGTGGTACCAGATCCAAAATGTTGAGAAAATTAATAAAATAAATTCCTAAGGGTTATCGGCTGTTTTCACCCCTGGATCCCCTAACAATTGATAAAATATTTTAAACGCATAATCTTTAGCACCAATCGAATTACCCTCTAAAAGATGAATGTAGTAGCCCATCCAAAATTTCGACAAAATTCATAAAATATGATGTAGCGTGTTCTGATTCCTACATAATGTTGGCTGTTTTCACAACCTTATCCCTTAACAATTGGAAAAATATTTTTCACATATGCTCTTCAGGACTAACCTACTATTCTCCTGGAAGATGAATGTGGTACCCTACCCATAAGTTAATTAAGAAAATTAATAAAATAATTTGGGGCACGATCTGACTCTTAAGTGTTATTGGCTGTTTTCACCCCGTTATCCTCTAACAATTAGGAAAATAATTTACATATATATACTTCAGGAACAGCCTAATTACCTCCCAAAATTTTGAGAAAATAAATATAATTTGGTATGGCGCATTCTAGTTATTCAGGATTATTGGCTAAAACAGCCTTCGTATTTTCTAAGAATATGAAAAATATATTTTTGGTATACCAAACAGGATCTTCCTAATCACCATTTGGACGATCATTGTGGTATCCTACTCAAAATTTCTAGAAAATAAAGTAAATATGTTTCGGACGTTCTGTGGGGTCAATTTTATCCTATTAATGTCTGAATATTGCGGAAATATTTTACATGGGTATCCAATTTAACCCCCTAGTGTGCACGTACATTTCTCTAGATGTTAATTAACATTTTAATTTTACATAACACACATCGAAAATATTGTTAATTAGATCCTTAGTTATGTTTGCTTGTTACTGTAAATTGTGCCGTTTAGAATAATAATCCAGTGTTCCACTCTTGCATATGTCACCTTAAACTGCCAAAATGTTCTAAAAAACCACGCATATGTCTTATCGGTTTTAGGTAAAACATCAAAAATTTTATGAAATTGTAGCATGTTATGGATTTCGTTCTCGTGGTTAAAAGTTTATCTGTACCAATGGCTAATCTTAAAAGTACAGAACTTTAAATGAGCAAATCTCATGTTTCGCTAGCTTTTTGTGTATATTTTTTGATAGTTCCTATTTTGGTGGATATATTAAGATATTTTAAGGATAAGTCATGTGGAATATATTTAGCCTTATATGCTATTATACAAAGTCTCGTGGATTTCGCGTTATTGCCATTTTTTATTTTTTTTTTCGACATATATTCTTTAATCACATATATTATTTAATTTTCATCATAAAAACAGCACAATTAATTAATCCATTGGACTACACGATCTCATAAAATGAAACAGAATAAAGTAAAGCTAAAAAATAGCCTGACAAAGTGACAAAATATTTTTGTTTTTTTCTGGCGTTTAAAGAAAACGGAAAAGTGTCAATATAATTTAACTATAGCAAATCATGGTTCTTGGATTTAAACCATCTCAAATTGGAATTACTTTCCGACGTTGAGCAGAGTCCAGGTATTTATACCCGACTTGTGCCCATCGACGCGTGTTTCACTCTGATGATTGGTTTCCACGTATGATGTAGCACATAGCCCGCGTCCCTGTTGAAATTTTCAGGGTGCTTGATAATTTCAATTGATTCTCTAATTTTTCGTTTCTAATACCCAATACTGACGCAAGAATCATGGTATCTTCCACATTAATTATGTGTCTTGTCTTGTGCTGGTCTTCAGCGACAGCGGATTGAACAATTTGTTTCTTACTTATACATCTTTCATGTTCTTTAAGTCTAGAAGACACAGACCGTTCAGCTTCACCTAATATAGACTCTACCACAGGAACAAGGAATTTTATAAACTTCTTCTGAATGCAAACATGTGCACAACATGTTTTGGTGTCCTTAACCATTGCCTAATCTCTTCGCAAAATTCTTGCAATTTAGATGTGATACCCTGAATAAAAGAGAAAACTGCACTACTTAATGGTTGAGTATCGAATACTCGTTTAAGTCTGGGATTATTATATTACCTAATCAAACGCCTAATATTTTCAGTGTAGTATCCGTTTGATGATAAAGTTTCAGTCAGATTTTCTGTTTCTTCTGGAATTGAATTTGTAACACATATTGTCAAAGCCCTAAAGACTAATGAATTCTATTTTATTTATTTTGTTCCGTACAAGATCTTACAATGTAAGACAAACAGTTCGTCAACGAAATAAAATTAATATAAATCTAGGGTAAACTATAGATACAATCATTCGACGTGCAAATATAATATATAAATTGAAACAATGTAGAGTTAATCACACTCATGCCCTACACCACACAAACAGCGCTGACTTATATAAAAATATTGGGAAGTTTATGAGGATAACCTGCAGCGGAGATATTCCTGTAAACTGTAAAACGAATATTGCAACAATAAATGTTTCAATTTATTTTTAAATGTAGTTTTATTTTTTATTTGTCCTAATTCTTTAGACAGGTGGTTAAAAATGTATATAGTAACAATAGCACATCTGTTAGCAATCCTAGTCATTCTGTGATGAGGCAATCTGAGATCATCCCCATGCCACATGTCTTAATCAGTTTGAGCATATGTAAACCTAAATATATTCTCATGCACGTATATAGCACATTGCAAAATATATATGGAAACCACTGTCAGCATCCTAAGTTCTCTAAAAAGATTACGGCAAGAGTGCCCTGATCCCTTAAATTGTTCATATAATCTTTTTTTAAGCTGTCATTACCTCATTAATTCCTGTTGCATTTCCCCAGCCGACGACGGCATAGCTAAGCGATGAGTACGTATATGCAAAGTAATGTGACATTAGAATATTTCTGTTTGTACAATGGCACAGCCTCCAGAGTACAAAGGCATTCAAAGATAACTTCTTAAGAACAGAATCAATGTGCGCCTGCCATGAAATGCAGGAGTACAAATAAGTACCTAAGAATTTTGTGTAGTGATTTTGCTGAATTCCTTTACCATTCATGCTTACCAAAAGAGAATAGTCAACAGTGCGTGTTGCAAATACCATTAACTCAGTTTTCATTGTGTTTAAAGTCAGACCATTAGCTAAACTATAGTCATTAGTAAATTTGCCACAAGTTCTCATGTCGTCACACAGAGCATTGCAGCTGCAGAAATCGACGTCATATCATCCGCAAAGAAGGTCACAATCCCAGCAGAATTATTCAGTGTTACACCTCCAATAAAAACAAGGAACAGAAAAGGCCCCGTAATTCTGCCTTGAGGGACAACTGCTGTTATGATCAACTGGTCTGAGAAGGACTCACTCCCAATTTCACTATTTCACGGTTATTCAGGTATGAAGATATCCAACTCAATCTCTCACTTCACAGCGTTCTAATTTTTCAAGGAGGAGATCATGATGTACGCAGCGGACCTACCCCTATGGAAACCGTATTGACTATCTGGAAGTAGTTTATATGTATCGAAAAAGCTTAGAATTCTTATATAAAATGCCCTTTCAAATATTTTTGAGAAAGCCGGAAGTAACGCCACTGCCCTGTAATTTTCTATCTTCTTTTTGTTATTCTTTTTATAAATAGGTGTTATTATGGCACACTTAAGCTCTGATGAAAGTATTTTTCGAAATATTTTGCGATTACGACACATAGTTAGATCAGAAAAATTTATTAAATCAATATTTCCATCATCTGTTTTGGTTTTAGTTAGACAGGATGGGCAAGATTGAATCGGCCTGGGACTAAATTAAAAAATTCCCTACAAATCTTATATTCTTATATTTCAAAACAAGCAACAAACAAAAATGATTTTAAACTTATTAAGGTAAATGACAAATAAACAGGCAAATAACAAAATAAGAGTAATTACGCAAAAAACGAAATAAAAAAATGTACATCCTAAAAACCAATTTTTAAGTTGTCAAATAAATAAAAATAAAAGTAATACAGTTTTGATGGCAAAGGTATTTCATTTAATGTCTAAACTAATTAAAACATTCCCCATTCTTTATATAGATCTAATATTCAATAAATTATAGATTTTGAAAGTAATGGATTGGTGGCAGCTAATTTATTTATTATTTCTTCATTATCCAGTTTTGATAAGAAACTTCGTTCTATATTCATTAGCATAAATAATTCAAGCCTTTCGTCGTTCATAGAATTGAGAAAGCGATTTTTAATGTATTATAAAATTGAAAATGATCGTTCACATGGTACTTGTGATATTGGAAGTGTAAGTAAATATTGATATGCCCTAGCTAATGACTGAAAAGCCCCTGAAACATGTTATAATTTATTATGTTTAAGTAACAGCATATAACATATTTTTTGCAACTCTTGCAATTCGAATCTCCTTTAGTAATAGAAGATATTTTTGTAGCAGCTGTGCTGTTCTTCTATTTTTCCTTCATCCACATCCAAATAAGAAAGTATAAAAGTCACTTATTGATTTTTAATATGAAATTATTTGTTTAAATATTTTTGATAAGTATTATTTTAAAAGTTGAGTCGATTAGCTCTGTTTGTTTTTGCGTACATATACACTTTGTTTGGGAGTCCCTAATTTGCTGACCGATAAGATTCGGTAATAGTTCTGATGCTACCTAACATTATTTTAATTTTTTGCAATTTGCTTACAGCCCCCATTTCTTTCCAGGACATATAATCACTTGCAATGTGGTCAAAATCTACTGGCCTGTTTTAAGAAATCCCCTAATTACTTTTTTGGTTAATTATACATCATACACCAAATTTTAAGGTTTTTTTTAATTACCTTGCTACGGGACTACCCTGGCACCACCTAAACTTCCTGAAAAATTAATGCAAATTAATCAAACCGCCACGGAATAATCGGTGTACATACATAAATACATAAGTCAAGTCGACGGCTATCGAAACTTTAAAAAGAAAACTTACCAGCGTTTAGAAAATGTAAGTCAGCGTTTAGGATTACCGATAGATATCGGAAAGTAAAATTTCTATTCACTGAAAAAACACAAACTATCGAAATATCGATCCTATCAGTATATCGATATATCGACAATTATAGATATATCGGACCCTTAATAGGGGTGATAGTACATATGCCATTTAACACTAATTTCATTTTTTGCAATTCTTTTACAGCCCCCCTTTTTTTCCAGGACTAATAATCACTAATGTGGTCAAGATCTGCTGACCCGTTAGACATTTTGCTGACCCCTAAAAGGAATGATAGTTCACATGCTACTTAATACTATTTTCGTTAGCAAATTACACACTGACATTGACTATTAGGTAGCATTAGAACTATCACCTCTATTAAGGGTCAGCAACATTTCTAAGGGGTCAGCAGGTTTTGACCACATTAAAAGTGATTATAAGTCCTGGAAAGAAAGGGGGACTGCAAGAAATGAAAATAATTTTAAGAATCATCAGAACTATCATCCCTATTAAGAGTCAGGAAAATTTCTAACGGGTTAGGAAGTTTTCACTACATTGAAAGTCTTTATAATCCTGTAAAGAGAGGGGGAAACGTAAAAACATTACAAAAAATGAAAATAGTGTTAAATAGCATAAGAACTATCACCCCTATTAAGGGCCAGCAGGTTTTAGCCACATTGAAAATAATTACTGGTCTTGGAAAGAAAGGGGCGCCGTATAAAAATTTCATAAAATTAATATAATGTTAAGTAGCATTATAAATATCACAGCTATTAAGGGTCAGCAGGTTTTGAGCTCATTGAAAGTGATTATAAGTACTGAAAAGAAACGAGGGCTGTAAAAAAATTGTAATAAATGAAAATAATGTTAAGTAGCATCAGAATTATCGCCCCTATTAAGGGTCAGCAAAATATTACCGATATCAAATGCGCAATGGCACAATCGGAAATTGCCCAAGAACAAACCCTGCAAGGCACAGACACCGAACATTAACTAAAAACTATTTTTGACCTATAATTGCCAAACGGACCGTTGTACACTCAATCTTCATATGTCGTCATACTACGGCACAAAGACGCGCATTTTGCAGTTCGCCACTCGATATCTTAAATCTAGGTAAAAAGTTTGATCGCCGCGGGCCGAGATTACTGAGAAGTAAAAATAGCCATCTATGTTTCAACTAATCTAAATATATCTTAGTATGTAATTTTTCTTTGAAGGTTCTGAAATTATTTTTGGTAAGTAATTTTGGACCGACCGACCCGTCAGACCACCAGCACCTCGCCGGGTCCCATCCACCACTGATTTGTTCCATTTTATTAGCATTTTGGGGTTTTAGTTTTATTGTTGATACGTGTCATTACAGGCATATTAGACTAGGAGTTGATTGTGTTTACCCATTTTAGGATTTAAAAGTTGAAATATACAGTAACTCAGTAAAAAGACTTACTAAGAAGTTCGCAAAGAAGTATTGACTATTTTGTTTTTGATATCAATTTCAGATATAATTTCAAACTATTGTTTCCGTCGAATTTCGATGTGGTCCCCCCGTTATTTTTTTTTTAATTTCAATTTACTGAAATCTGAAAAAGTAATACAAATATACTGCTTCAAACATTTATTTTTCGTTTACAACAATATTAAAATTATTTCTTATTTTTAATAATATACAATAATTTTGAGCTCTATTCAAAATTGATCTAAACTTATATACAGTTATATGCATAACAAAAAATACTTTTTCTTTCTTATAAATTCGGTTAAATTGGATTTCTATCTTAATTATTATATGAAAAGTACACCTTTACTTTCTACATAAAATATTATATAACTATATTTATTCATTCAAATCTTAGAAAATTTTTTTGCGTTTTATCACATTTTTCTTTTAGTTTATTTATAATGTTATAGTTTTTGACTAAGCCAGAAATATACATTTTTAAAATTTTGAATTCAAAGTTGGATATTAGAAAGTTCCTAAAAATGGGGCTCAACATTTAGGAACTTTATAACATAAATTAAATTGTTTGCGTCATAAATTACATAACATTTGAAAAATAACTTATCAAATACGTAAATATATTAACGGCAAATTTAAAAATTATCCCTTAAATAGGTAAAAAGTGGGGTTAATTGACAAGATAATGGAAGTGTCAAAAAGGAAAGTTGTTTAGAATTCGATTTTACGTATATGCGCAAATTTTGAAAAAGATATAAGTACTTTAAAAAAAAAATTTCTCTTGATTTACATAAAACAAAGTAAATCTAACAATTCATAATGCAGTAATTTTGATTTAGTGCCTCGCAATAAATTGTAAAAAACCGAAAATATTAATGTTCAGACCAACGACTTTGTTGCAATGGCCAATAAAAAACAAACAATTCAGAATACACAATTTAGAATTATTTTAAGATGCTTCTGATTTCTTCTATTCTAAACTCAATGACAATATGTTTAAAATTTCATTTGAATAACAAACTTATAAGCACGAAACGTACAGTTAACGTACAGTGTATTTTAATTAAGATTTTCGTACTTTGATTGAAGCCATTTGAAATTGTTTACGGCCATAACTTAATTAGTCAGGAAGAACAACACTAAAACTACAAAATATCACTACGAGGTATTACAAACACAATGAAAAACAAATAATAAGATTTAGTTATAGAAAGCAAAATAGGTGAAAAATAAAAAAAATCAACAAAAAACGATTCATGCGTTTTTTACCTCTTACCGTGCCAGAATATTTTGGGGATCATAATATTAAAAATATGTTAATAGGGGAATAATGAAGTACGTAACATAATATTTTTTCCTGATAGCTGAAAAATCTCAAGGAATGGCCGGTATTCCATAGCAGTGCAGAATTACAATAGCAGTGCAAAATCAATTCGGGTTTGAAAGAGCGTTTTTCAATCTTTCACTTGCATTTTTTTACAAGTATAAGATTATAACTACTTACCAGCATGGTTTCGTAAAACCTAAAAGTACCGAGACAGCAATTTACAAAAGTGTGAAATATATCTCAGAATCTATGGATGGAAGGCAATCAATATCGGAGGTATTTTTCGAGTTAGGGGCAGTTATTATTATTATTATTATAGGGCATTCGACACGGTAGAACAAAATAATTTATTTTGAAGCTCGAATCAATTGGTGTTAGTCATCACTTTTAGTTGGAATAAATTTTACTTATATAACCGAAATCAGGTTGTTAAGTTGTGTTCTGGAGCCCAATCGACCGAACTGGTATCCCACAGGGTAGCCTACTAGTGCCAACCTACTTTACCACTGTTATTAACGATCTTTCTCACAGCGAATAATTCGACAAACTCTATCTTGTATGCAGACCACTCAAACTTTCTGGTAAGTTCTAGTAATGATAGCATCAGTAAGGATGTACAGAATCTTGTAAATAGTATGAGAGTTTCGTCAAAAAATAACTTTTCTAAACTTAAGCCACGAAAAACCTCATATTGTAATTTATGGCGTTGAAGGGAAAATACATTTTCCTTAAAATACCTGTTGTTGTGCGAATGGCAGCTCTTCCTCAGGGAGCAATGGTGGAAAGTGAGCAAGGAATACTTACACTTTATTTTGGGCACCACTGTGTTAAATTATCACAGTGTCTATAGAGCCATTTAACTGAGAAATTCTGCTCTAAAAATCACTGAAAAAAACGAAACACTTGAAATAAGTTCCAATCTGTTTACTTTGCCTTTTTGTAGTTTTTTTAAAGATTTCTAATGTCATTCATACGATATTAGGATTCAATGTTCAATTTTCAATTACTTGATCAAAGAATTTATACAAAATAGGTATTATCTAACCGATTAGTCCGTACTGTTTGAAACCGTGATAATCAGATTAGATTTTACATTGCTAATCAGATATATGTAGCTACATAAATTTATATAATTAAAATAATATTCATCTAGTTTTGATTAGAAAAAAGAAATTATTTTCAAGAAATTTGCCTGAAGGGCTTAAATTTCGTAATATGAACTAAAAGAAACATTATTTTATATATATATATATATATATATATATATATATATATATATATATATATGTACACTATACATAAAAGAATAAAAGAAACGGCCTTTAATCCAAAAAGCTGCAGTGGACCCGTACAGGGTTAGCTCATCCCAGGAGAATTAGGCATTGGCACGTGTTCAATCAGACCATATGGACCGAATAAAAAATTTCCAAAAATACAGACTATGGTATACTTTTTCTTCAAAAATTAAAAAATATGTGAAGGAGAAAGAAAAGCACTTCATCTGTGCAGCCCGAGGGAGGACCCTGTAAATAATATTCACCGTGAAGAATATGACCTTAAAAGCAAAAAAAGATCGCTTACCTCAGCTTAAGGGAATCCGTAAATTCACAAAATTTGGCCCTCATAGTACCAAAAATGTAAGGGAAACAAAGAGGACTTAATCCATTTTAAACTAATTTATAGTGCCAACATGCAGCACCAGGCAAAAAAATAAAAAAATCTTAAGGTATTAATATGCCATAAGTCTTTCGACCACAAGATCTCGTCGAAAAATGACAAATTTAAAAAGCCTCTTGACCTTTCTTTTATCGACTGACCTAAACAGCTGACTGAATTGGGGAGAAGGCAAACTATTTAGAAAAATCTACAAATTAAGGAAATCAGTAATAACAATCTATGAAAATCATGACTCTCACAAGATAAGCGCCAACGCTGTAGATAAATGTCATTTATCCTGATTTATAGATCGGTAGGTGTTTTCCAATTTCCAATACTATGGACAAATTTACTCAAGACTTCCTTACGGTATTTTTTGCTGGGGAAATGCAACAAGTATCAATAATTTATTTGTCGGTCAAATTTGATTCGAATTATTGGTAAGGTGCCAAGAAGAAATACTTGTCGGCCCCTGTTTATAAATTACAAAATTTTAACATTAACTTGCTTTTACGTTTATAAATGCTCTATGTACGTAAAATATCGGTAAGGCGAATATTTTGTAAGAGAATCTGTTCATATTTGTAATACCCGACAAAAAAGTAACGTTTGTTTGCTTTAATCTCGCTTAAATCAAACAATAAAATGTCTTCATTATTCCTCTATAAAAATTTTCAATTACCTACCAATGTTTACAAAACAGGAAAAGGTGTGTATATAAAAATTTTAAAGCAAAGCTAAAAAACTCTCAGGGCTTTCTACAATTTGGATGAGTATTTTAACGAAGTATTGTAAATCGAAAAGATGGATAGTTACTATAAATTTACACTTTTTTAACTTGACGTATCATATACTGAAGATGTACACATTGTGTTTGTATTCGGTCTTTGAAAATAGAAGTATTTTATTTTATTTTATAAAAATTACCAGAAATTAGTAAGTAAATATACTCACATTTTGATCGATGAATTATCTAGAGGGTATGGAAGGGCCAAAGTAAAAGAAGCCTTAGCCTAGTAATTAAACGTTTCCTCCGTTGTGTTCCATACACAAAATTCTGTGCAGTACTTAATACATGTATGTTTCTCACCACTTGCGAAGATATACCCAAAACGACCATCCGCCTCTAGTAAAACGTCTCATGTAACTATACTCTTACAATATAGGTCGAATGAATACTTGCTAAGTCTTGTTGAAAGTCCTCTTTGCAGCAATTGCATATTGTCTAAAACATTTGACAGTTCTGTTAACAGGAAATTCAAGACTCCTTCTTCTTCTTAAATTAAAAATTTCACGAAAGAAGAATGATTCTATTATCGAGAAGTTGTGGATACCGCACCATGCATTTACCTTAAAACTATATTGATCTTTCTCTCTATCACAAAGCTTCGTCGGGGAACATTACATTCTATTAAAAATCTGTATCCTTCCCGATCATCCCTAGAAACCATCCACAAAAATCCAAACGGGCATAATAATCACTATCCTTTAAGACTTGAACACATTTTGATTTTTATGGACGGAACTTACTTCTTTTTAAAACCTCTCTTCGAAGGTTATAACATTGAAAATATCTTTATCGATTATCTGTGGTGTTTCTGAAACTAGTAGATCTAAAGTACCTTCTCCAGTTAAGGACTTTTGAACTGGTTTTCCACAGAGGCTAATTCTTTAATTTTTTTTTATTTAGAGCAATACTGTAGAATAATGCACCATTTTGTCTGGATCTATTGCATTGAATATTTCTGCTGTTTCACTGGCTGTTTTATAATTATATTCGTAAATAATCACTATTCCCATCGTTTTGGGTACTAACAGAGTTGGAAACATTTTTAAAACTTAAAGCCTGGGTTATAGAATGAAAAAGGTTGCGGCTTGCGTCGTCTGTTTGCGCTAAGTGTTTACGCTGGTTCTTAGCCCGAGTTATAGATTGAAAACGTTTGCGCTTTGCGTCGCCTGTGGAACTAACCTTACTTTAATGTTTATATTTATCGCCTTTTTGTATAATGCAATTTTGTCTTGCTTGTTTTTCAATTTTTTTTAAATTTGCTGAGCATGGATAATCAAAATCATAGTAATGATCTCTTGTAAAGACTAGGCATTGTGGATATATTAATGTGTGCCGCAGCTGTACGTTGTTGAAGAGAAGAAGTCCTGTTAATTGGATTAGCTCCTGCCAGTATTTTCTTAAAATTAAAGACAATGACCCGGGACGAGGATGTTATATGTATATATTAATGTCAAATTTATTACGAAGGACGAACGTTTTAAAAGGCACTCTAAAATCCAGCAATTTCATTGGTTGCAGCTTAACGCAAACGCCGATTTTCGCCAGCCGCTTCCGTCAAAGTTAAAGATCGCCATCTTTTCGATGGCTAGGGGAAACTCAAACGGATGGCGTCAAAAATATAACCGTACCCATTGCTTTGCGTTAAATAAACTTCAAGGACACCGCAAATGACGGCGCAAGACGTAAACGTTTTCAATCTACAACCCAGGTTTAATAACAATAACCAAAAACAAATAAACAACAATATGAAAACGCTGAATTACTGATTTTCCCAAAATGAAGGTAGATCTACTTTAAGACCCATTAACTCTATAGGTTACCTCGATGAGCAGCTTTCCGGCGAGGGGGACGCGCGGGTGACGCGGAGGTCGTGACGTCGACTGGCGACCCGATCTGACAAGGCGGCCAGTTTATTGCTTATTCAGCTTGACGGTTTCATTGCGATAGTTGTCAGCTGTGTCTTTCAGAGTATTTTTTTTACTTTATTAAGTGAAAGGGGACCAAAATAACCGAAAAATTATTGAAAATAATTACAAATAGGCACAACAACATAAACCTAGATGCCGCAAGAGGGTTCTTAAGACACAGGTTATTTTTAAGAATGAAATATTTAAATGAACTGGCGAAGGAAAAAAAAATAGGTAAAAAAAAGAAGCCTAAAGCCTGGGTTGTAGATTGAAATCGTTCCCGTCTTACGTCGGAGTTTGAGTTGTCCTTGAAGTTTACTTAACGCAAAGCAATGGGTACGCTTATATTTTTGCCGCCATCCGTTTGGGTTTCCGCTAGCCGTCGTAAAGATGGCGATCTTTAACTTTGACGGAAGCGGCTGGCGAAAATCGACGTTTGCGTTAAGCTACAACCAATGAAATTGCTGGATTTCAGAGAGCCTTTTAAAACGTTCGTCCTTCGTAATAAATTTGACATTAATATATACATATAACATCCTCGTCCATTTAAAAAAATTGTTGGGGTCATTGTCTTTAATTTTAAGAAAATCCTGGTAGGAGTTATGATTATTTCCACCCAATTAACAGGCCGAATTCGCGATCTTCTTTGCCGCCTTCTCTTCAAAAACTTTACAGTTGCGGCACACATTAATATAACCACAATGCCTAGTCTTTACTAGGCATTATTACTATGATTTTGAGTATCTATATGCTCAGCAAATTAAAAAAAACGCAAATTAACTAAAAAACAAGCAAGACAAAATTGTATTACACAAAAAGGCGATAAACGTAATCATTAAAGTAAGGTTAGTTCTATAGGCGTCGCAAAGTAAAAACGTTTTCAATCTATAACTCGGGCTAAGAACCAGCGTAAACACTTGGCTCAAACGGACGACGGAAGACGCAAACTTTTTTAATCTATAACCCAGGCTTCACTGAAGTGGACCCCTACGAAAAGCTGTATAAAAAAATGAAAAACATTATTAACTGAATTTTTAATATGTTATCATTTAAGCATACATTGTGTGCTAATTTCCTATTTTTAAAAAAGAGGTTTGAATAGTTAAATAATTGTGTTTACTACAAATAGTATACCTATAGTTAATAAAATATGAAAAACACTTATAATATAAATAAGGTGTCCCTATAGTGTGTTCTTGGTTGATATCTTGGTACCGGTTACAAATAGAGAAGAAATTTATGGTAGACTATTAAAAACTAAATTAGGAAAGTGCAAACCGTTTTGTTCTAATTTGAACAGTTTAGACTGTTGTTGAAAATTGAAAATCCCAGCTTTTAAATGTCAATATGTCGAGAACAATTAAACTTAGGCTTATGGAGAATATATGAAGTAGACGTAGAATTTTAGATAAAATTCAAAAATGTAATAAAATATAGGGTGTTTCATATATGAAAAACTATTTAAGTGGGTATATAGGTTACCCTATATACTAATATTTATATTTAAACTTTTTCTCTATCTCTAACCATTATCACCATAACCGAGAACACACTAGTCCACCTTGTATAAAAAATCTGCATTTCTAAAGTTATACAACTATTTGTCATGCTAAAACTTTTTACAAGAATATCTTTTTGAGACTTTAAAAATACATAATATTTTTTCAAATACGATGCGAACTTTTTGAAATGCACTCGGCAAAAAACTTTAAATTTTGAACCAACATCCCTAAACATAAGTTTAACACTATAATAACTTATATCTTGATGGCTACATTTTATTGTAACAAAAAAGAATCAATTGTGAACAAAAAAAGATTAATATATGAAATTAAACGCACACAGAAGAGATATGGACAATGCCGTGCTAAAGCAAGCCGGTCGCCGAGTGACATAGATCGCTTACACCGAGTTGGGATAGATCAAGATCGCTCGAGGCAACCAATAGAGTTAATGGGCCTTGCATCTACTTAGCAATTTCCGGTTATTTTTATTTTCAATTTTTCATTGTGTTTGTAATACCTGTTAATGATGATTTATAGTTTGTTTTGATGTTTTTCATCCTGATTAATTAAGTTATGGTTTTAAGTAACTTAAAATAGCTAAAAATGAAATATCTAAATCTTAAAAAAATACACTGTACATAAGTTTTTTTATAACGTTTCGTGCTTACGAGTTTCTTATTCAAATAGAATTAAAAAACATTGTCCTGAGTTTAGGTATTCTAAAATTTTGTATATTATAAGTCATTGCAATAAGGTCAGTGGTCTAATTAATTTCAAGACAATAACGAAAAATTACGTAATTGTTTTATATAAATCAAACAAAAAAACCATACCAAAAATTGATATTTTTTAAAAGTCCTTTTATATTTTGAAAATTGGCATATAGATGAAAAATCTATATCTGACCAACTCTTCTGATTGACACTTTTTGAGATCTAATCATCCAACCCCAGTTTTTACCTATTTAAAGAGTAATTTTTAAATTTGCAGCCATGATAATTGTCACAAGACTATCAAAATAATTTTTTTAATTGATTAACACAATTGATAACACTTTTCTAGATATCTCAATAATACAATTATTCTCATTTGTGTTGCAAACTTTTGCGGGTCACTATATATATATATATATATATATATATATATATATATATATATATATATATATATATATATATATATATATATATATATATATATATATATATATATATATATATATATATATATATATATATATATATATATATACATATGTGTGTGTATCGGTCTGTGTAAATAACTGAATTTAATTAAAACTATAAACATAAAAATATATTTATTTATGATTAAAACCATATCCAGGAAGCAAAGGGATGGACATATCGATGAATAAAAGTTAAAAATAAGTTTCATCAGCTCATCTTTATGTTAACAATTTGGTGAATATAATCATCATTACTCAAATTCGATATGTTGCGTTATCCAGATTAGGGAAATAAAAAGTCAAGAGCATACAAATCTAGTTAATGCCTTATATCATTTTTAATTTTACATTAAAATTTAATTTTAATTTGGTCAGATTTAGAGGAAGGTTCAAAACTAAAATTTAATTTGTATTTAATTGTTGTAAAATGCTGATTAAAATATTTTTAATTACAGTACAAGTTTCCAGATATTCTGTTGTTTTCCCAGTAGGAATGTGGTGTTATTACTATATAATCAATAGGACATTATTGAACACTATCATATGTTTCAACTGTCATATTCAGGAATTCAAGGAAATACATTCGAATAATTTTATAAAAACTCTCTAAAGATGACAGTGCCTTGAAACAAATGTAAACTCACTTTAAAATACAGCAAAAATAATAATTTCTCGCCGTTTTTGTCAAGCAAAAATCAGAGTTGCATTATTACAATATCGTTTAACATATTATTTATTATGTTACAGTTGCTTCCTCCCACATGTTTTTCTAAGTTGTAGTATTAAATTTGTAGCTCCAGTTACTTCACCTCAATGTCGTATGGTCTTATGGAATGTCCTGAAAATAAACAATATATTAGTAATTCGAAAATAGAAAAATAGATTTTTTTTTATGGACATATGTAGAAAAGCTCTCAGCGCTGTATTAGCCTGTTTAAAGTGCTAATTTTTTTACAGATAATATATGAAATGTTACAGTTATTCACTTTTTGTACTGAACCCACCACTGGCGTGTAACTTGATTTTTTTAACTACAGTGACAAATTGTGTTAAAATTCACAAAAAAGGGTATTTGTATACAGGGCGAATCACGATTATGTAACCATATTTTTAACAAATAAAAAACAAGGTTTAAGTATTTACCGTATTTTTTTCAATATGTGCCTAGCCTCTAGAATTATTTTTTTGTTTTTTAAACTTTTAAATTGTGTTTTATCCTGTACCTTCTCTTGTAGGGTCTAAGCCCTGAGGATGACAAATTGACGAAAGCGCTAGGCATATAAAAAAATTTGCTAAATACTCAAACCTGTTTGTTATTTGTTTATTTATTTATTTACAACAAACGGGTTTCAACAGATTACAAATCCAACAAGGCTCTCAAAATAATTTTACAGTTTAGTGGATGCAAAGCTTAAGTAACAACAATAATAAACGAAGAAACTAAATGTAATTTACTATTATTGAGAGATTTGCGCAAAAGAGCACTAAAAAGTCACTCCGATGTCAAGTGATATACACAAACTATAACTAAGGAATTAATAGTAAGTATACCCAAAATGAAAAGCAATTCACAAAAACCAGCCCTGCAAACTTAGGAAATAAGACCTAAGCCTAACTTTGAAAGAGTACCTTGATAATTCGAATATATTACACTGTTTATTAAATAAATTAGACATTCTAACAACTTTTACCAGCATTAGTTCTGTGGAAGGGTATGAAAAAGAGTTCATGTCTGAAAGTTCTATTAAAGATGTTAAAATGTGTTCCAGAACGAATCTGTGGAGCGAACGCTGAGCCTTTCATAATCTTGAACAATGTTACCACATCTGATAAACGTCTTCTATTTTCTGATGCTAATAGTGTATATGAATTCATAATATTAGAACCATATCTATCCCTAATTAAAACATTAGTTTTTATATGTATCCGTAATAATGCTTAGGATTTCTTTTTATAAATCCTAACAGATGATTTGATTAATTAATTACCTTCTCGACATGAAACCTAAACAACTGCTTAGAGTCTAAGGACATCGCATAAAACTGAAATCCCACCCAAACATAGTCTGTTTTTAAATTGGTATATTTATTACATAGGGCGTATAATCAGGAAAATTTTCAACTATACTAAATAAATACTTATTTTTTAAATAATAACCCAAGTAATAGTAAATATATAGACGTGTTCAAAAAATGCCGAAAAACAAAGAAAATTGCAAATTCTTATCCTAAACAAAAATGTGTAGGTTAAAATTTGTATTTTTTAAATAAAGATTAATGTAAGTATTGCAGCAAAACATAAACTATAGTTACTAATTTTATATAACCCGTTTTTTAGAAGTAACAATTAAGAACTGATGGTAATTTCACTACATGTATGTTAATTCAAATTCATTAGAAGAGTGGGGGTCAATGATAACAAAAATTTGTATTGCAACATAATGTTAAAATAGGTAAATTTGTTATTTCCTCGACTCTAATGTGTAATATGACGTATAATCTAATTTAAGATACGATCCTTGTTTCAAAGTCATTTCATATTTCATGTTATTTGAAATTCCATGAGATTTTTAAGTTAATATTAATGGCATTCAGTACTTTATGAATGTAATTATTCTTCAATTTGCAGACTTCGTATGTAAGTTTTTGAGACATTCGGGAGAAATATAGAATTTTTAAAAGTTCGACAAACTTATGTGAAAGAGAAAAGCTCGGGAAAATGCTCGTAAAAGTATTTGGCATAATATAACATTTTTATGAGATCGTTAAGCAAACTTAAAACGTATTCCAAAATTCGATGCAGCTAAATGTTTTATTAAAAATGCCTCTATGTTACATCTAAAATAAGGAGAATCTAAAAAACAAAAAATGTACATTTTATATTGGCTTTCCTCAAAATTCGAGGTTTATATTTGATTGCACTTTTTAAGTAACAGTACAAATAATACAGATTTTAAAGCTCTAAGTTTTAATTAAGTAATAGATGGATCCCCTAATATAATTTTACCAAAGACAATGTTCTGGATGCAAGACAAAGTCTGAAAGACCAATTGCAAACTTAAGTTGACAACAGGGAGCACTAAGGACAATATTTATTTTTCAAAGGCCGATTTCCCCTAGAAGATGTTTTTCTTGATCTTGATTTTTTAGTATTAAATATTTTGCAACCTGTAATAAATAAGTAATAGGAATATTCAGGTTGCCGACTAATTATTTCTTTTATTTTTTAACCGCTCAGCAAAAGAAGTATTAATTACACCTAAAACTGATGTAGCCAATTGAAAGGCGGTTCTCTAGCCGGGACAAGAAATAAATAATGAAACGACTAGCAAAAGCAAAAACCAGCAACTTTCGATAACCGCTTTTTTTAAAGTAAGTAAGTAAGTTAACTGAGTTCAGTGATTTGACATCCAGTTGGAATTTGCTATAGATAAGCTCTCATTATATTTTGGCTTCTTTTTAGCATTTTAGATTTCGTTGCTTGTTGCTGGAATGATCAATAACCTTTGATCGGTTTAACTGATTATCGGTTCGGTTAGCTTGACTTCAGTTTGCTTACATACGGAGGTATTCTTGTCAGACGTTAGGAGTCTTAAATCTCAAAGATTGTCTTCTTGGATTTGTTTTAGGTCTTCTTTATTGCAAATATAGGACTCCGGAAAGATTTCTTGGCTTTCTTGACCATAGAGTATTGCAACTGATTTTGTATTCAAAATTTATATATATATATATATATATATATATATATATATATATATATATAGCATCACACAATCTTAATTTCACGTCGGAAGATAAATAATTCCGAGGCAGATACAGGGTACGCATGCTTGGCAAATCTCCTCTGCAAAAGACGCAACTGAGGATCAAGGATTTTTACAATTAGAAGATGGAGGTAATCGTTGATCGTTAGTAATGATAACAGTTATCATGCAAAGGCAATAATCACGGTGTTTACCGAACGAAAGAAACTGGGATTAGAACCATTCAGAATCAACCAATGGAAAATTTCATTATTTCCAGATCCTTATTTATATGTTCTTCTGCAAGCTTGGAGTTACATGCAAAAAATGAATAGTATATTTCCATATCAGCTGCATAAATCGCCAAGAGATTTCCTTTTCTTTATTTTTAGAAAAAAAAATAATACATTATATATTAAACCAATAAAAATTTAATTTAAAATATAAAATACAAGTTTTTATTAAAAATATTTCCTTTAACATTTTTTACATTTTTTCTACGAAATAAATTAAATAATTACTACTACTTATAGTACTGTACATTTTTACAGTCACATAATACAACTCCCAATTAACAAAATTCAGCATACATCTTTTGTTTATTGTCAAGATTTTCTTTTACTTTTCTGAAAAGCATGGCTGTATGACACCGCTTCAGGGTGCCGTTCATATCGTTAAATACTTGATGTACCAAACCGAGCGGGATGTTTTCCGAATTATTGTTTTAATGTAAAGGAAACCTGTAAGCTAACATCATATGCTTATTCCTGATACAAGTGGCATAATTTGTTTCAGCTATCTTTAATTTTCTGGTTTGTTTAGTGTTTAACTGTAAAGAAGTTAATTTTAACTCAGATTTATTCCCGAAGCATAAGAACCTTTTCTGTTATGAAAGGACTCTGCGTGAAAAGTGCGTGGTTTACTACATATAGCCCTTATATATGTTTTTTTTATAGCAGTAAAGTTCTAATTATGAGATATATAGGTGCCCTCCCCACACTTTGTAGTGTTAGAGGAGAGATTGGGATAAGCCTTAAAATAAGCCTGTCAACGATTTCTGATATGTAGATACCTAATTTTAGCTAACATATACACTAGTTTTTCCTGCAAGTATGAAAATTTCCTAGAGCATACCCACAAAAGACAACACTATGACAGATAAGGCTCGATACATAATGCTGATTAATTACAGAAAATATAGTCATAACCTTACAGGTAATAGTAATTAATAAGTATAGCGTAAAAAACATTGGCAGGAAGTATATATGAATATCTAAAAAAATTTTAGAAAATTAAACAAACCTGTATGTTTGAATTAATTTTTAATAAGTAACTATTACAAGAATGTTATGGAGCTTATTTAAAATCATATCATTATAAATTAAAATAAAATATTGCCCACTTTACAAAAGCTAAACAAATTATTTACATTCAGATATATGACCTATTAAATAAAAAAAATAAGTTAATTTATTAATTTGGGGAAATTCTATAATGCTATACATTTTCAGTGTTTAGAAAAGGGTGATATAAAAACTGAATCATATTCCTTCATTTACGATTGTACTATACGAAGGGTGACGTTACGATCAATTTGGATATCCAACCCTGTTAAGCTTTCATTGAACGTGATTTAACACTTACAATTACTTAGAAAAAATTCAATAACATACTAAAGAAAAAAAAATATTAAAAAAATACATTACAAACGTCAATAAGAAGTGAAACAGACCTAAGAGAAAACAAATAGTCTTAATTGTTTTATAATAATAAAGTTATGCTTTATCAAATAAGATCTCTCTTTACGCTGTACCATACAGCGGGTCCATTTTAACTATTCTACAATATAAACTGCTCTAAATTACTTATTTTTTAGAAATATTAATATAACATGAATTTTTTTAATGTGGCACCCTGTACATTTCACAGGTCTCCTCCTGATTCTAAATATAAATTGATACCGTTATTTTTAAAAATATAGGAAAAAAGGAAAAATGGCTGGCTCATAAAACCAACGTGTATGACAAAGTTCTTCTCCATTTTGAAGGGTAAAGGTATAAAGGACCAGGAAAATGAGACCAATCTACTGAAAGTACAATTTAAAGTCTCGAATTTTTAAAAAAATATTATGTATATGCCTTATTTCGACGTTCACAAAAATCCATTGGTATTTAAACGGTTGAATTAAGGAATTTAGAAAACATCTTTAGAATAATTAGTAGGAAAATGTAAAAAAATATTTCATTTAAAAAAAAAAATAAAAGTTCCGGTAAACCGGTAAACTTGGCAATGTTGCAAATATGTCACCATGTTCCTATACCTGCCAGGTTCAAATTTTATTAAAATTGGATGAGCGATTCTCGAGATATTTGGTGGTTTCCCGAGTTTTGTTACACACTATATATATAGTGCATATTGCGCATTTGTAAAGGATGCAAGTGTTTATCAAAACTTTTACCAAACAAAGAGTCATCATAAAAAGTAATTCTTTGAAATATTTCATCATAAAACGCAATAACTTAAAATATTTCATCATTTGTTTACGACCTTGGTCAATACTAGAATCCTTTTTTGGTTACATCTTTTGCTTCTCAAATAAATAACCTTGACAAAAATTAAACCACACAGGACGTTCGGGAAGATGTTTTTCAACACCCAAAATGTAAAAATACCGGTAATCTAGCAAACAAGCCTCAGTTCAGAAGCGCAGTCTAACTTAAACATTTCAAGTTCACAAGTTCATAAGTACAAGTTAACTTAAATGTTTCAATTAGTCAATATCCAGTTTCAAGCTTAAACTCTGCCTTTTTTAAAAGTCATTATTCTTTTCTTTGTGGGTTTTCTGCTCTCCGCGAGATAACAAATTGGCGAAGTCGTGCGGATTTCTCAAATATGAAAAATTCACGAAAATAAAAATAACCAAAAAGCACCATTCCCAAGAGAAGATTTTTTTTATTTTAATCGGGATAAAAGAGCCCAAAACTGAATTTCAAGAGCCTAATATTCAAATAATTAAAGGGACGACAAAGAGCCCAATAAGAAAAAGTTATAGAAGATAAGAAATCCCCAAGTGCGAGCAGCTTCGCCCATCCCCGAGAAGCGTCGTGTGGATTAGGAACACTTAGTGAAGCCCCTGGCACGACAAGAAACCTCCCAACCCCGTGTAGTATGTGTGGATTAGGAACACCTAGTGAAGCCCCTGGCACGTCAACTACACACTTCCGAGAAGCCCTCTTCCCATCGTAGATTAAGACAGACAAATGCTGCTTTTTTGTATGTAAGTTAACAAACATTATTATATTTTAATTTGAATCATCATTTACGTATATTTAAAAATGGAAGAAAACCAAAATAATGTCGACGCAGTCGAAGAGTACGAATGTAGACTTTCCGAAATATTTTCTCTTATACCCGAATATGACGGTGATCAAATAGCTTTGAATACTTTTATAAATGCTTGCAATAGAGCAGATCAAATGTGCACACAAGACCAAAAAATTTTATTACCAATTAAAATTAAAAATCAATTAAAAGGTACAGTTGAACTATTGATTAACTCTAGAGATCTAAATACGTCCCCCTCTGCCAGCCACTACCCTCCCGAGACTAGAGTTTTGGAAGCGCCACTGTAACAAACGTTGCCAGGACCGTACCCCACAGAGGTTTCAAGACCGCTACAAAAGCCAAACTCTCGCAAAAAATCTCGCAACTATAGGTAAATATATCACATAATTACGCTGGTAGAATTTCTCATTTTTATCACAATTGGCTTAAAATGACCAATTACTATATTATATTAAATTTGGTTAGAGGTTATAAAATACCATTTGTAAGCAGGCCACTGCAATATGTATTTACAAATAAGCCATTAACAAATTCGGAAAATAAAAAGTTATGGTTTAGCATTAACTCATTAACTGGACATTTTGGTGATCTCCGATATCTAACTTCACTTATAAAAGATCTACAAAGAATGCATCAATTATTCAGTGAAACTCCTTTAAATTTTGCGGCAAGACTACAAACGCACAATGCAGAAATGTATTCTGTGGTAGCTAAACATTCTGCAGTAGCTAAACAGGTCCTTACTCAGGAACAAAAAATGCACAAATTATTTTAATCGATAATTCTAAATACATTATTAACAGGATAAGATCCAAAAATAGGTCAAAATATCAGAACAGGGAATCCCTTAAGCATAATTGAAGCTATAAATAGAATTAAAAGAGAATTACAACTTTTCTATTTTGAAAATCAGAGATTTCAAAGAACAATAAGGTCAAATAACCAACCTAATATTATAAAAACAAACCAAAATACAAAAACATGTTCCTGCAAAAAGAATGGTTATACCATAAACGAATGCCGTGCAAGAGTTCAAATTCAATCTCAAATTTTTTCCAGATTTCTAAATTCACAAAATCATAATTCCCAAAATTTGATTTGTTGCCTAGGAATAGCCAACCAACCTTCCAACAAAGACTACAAAATTTTAATCTTAATCAAACAAGACCATTTATTTCAAAGAACTTAATGTTTTTTTAATAAAGGTCTACAGTAATTCAAGATAATCGAAATTTTAACAGATTTAATCAACCAAAAACACATCATTTAAATATAAAGGGTTCAGATAATAATAATTATTATCAGGATAGTGACATTCAAAACAAGAAAATACCTATCAAGAAAATTTTACCGAAAATTTTACTGAAAATTTTAACGAAAATTATTCAAATGTTAAGTCAAATTTTTCTTAGTGTATCGAATTTTTTTTTTATAGAAGCCTCGGATGTACAAGAAATACAAGATTTGTCAACACAAGTTCAAGCAATGAATGTAAGAGAAAATATCAAACCTGATCTAAACCTACAACAAACATTTCTTTAAATCTTGTTAGTTCTGAAAATGTATACTATATTTATGACTGAACTAATACTTTTATAATTTTAATGGACACTGGCGCAGGTATTTCTATATTTAAATCCAAAACATACAAAAATTATTTAGTCAGATTTCCTGAAAATATTACAGTAAAAGGGATTACGAATGAAAACATTTTAATTACAGAGTCAGCTTTAATCCCATTTACGTTTAATAACCCGCGTAAAGTTTTTATCTGCGACATTGACATTGAATTCGAAAATAAAAAACGTATTACAAATTTTAAAGTCATACAACTGCATAAAGTCGAGTCAGCAAGTAGTAATTCCAACGAGATCGGAGATAACGAGGAAGCTACTTTTAAAAATATAATAATATTGAACCCCGGACAGAAAAAGTTTGTAAATTTAAAACAAATAAGTTAAAAAATACTGGAGCGATTTTATTAGCTCGAGAAATAAATAAAGTCAGAATTCCAAATGCTATAGTAATGATAAATGAAAAAGGAGAATTTTATAGATCAGTTTTAAATGTAAATATGATTTCAAAAACAATAGAAGTTTCTAACTTAAATGTCGAACCTTTTATCAAAAATAATTTACCTATTCAAACTTTTAATAAAGAAAATCATTCAGACCCGTATAATTTAACAAGAGAAGAACAAATAATAGATCAATTACGTTTAAACCAACTAAATGAAGAAGAAAAAAAAAGATAATATGATGAATACCGATATTTTCTACATGGAAGGTGACAAGCTGACCTTGACCAGCGAAATTAAACATTAACGATAACGATAAACCTATATATACAAAGTCTTATAGATATTCTTATATCCATAAAGAAGAAGTAAAAACCCAAATTAATAAGATGCTAGAGCAAGGAATTATACAGCCATCGATTTCCCCATGGTCATCTCCAGTATGGGTTGTGCCAAAAAAACTAAATTCTTCTGGAAAACGGAAATACAGGGTTGTGATCGATTTTAATCGCCTAAATGAAATTTGTACGCAAGATCGACATTTCACCAAATATCCCTGATATTCTTGACCAATTAGGACAATGCTAATATTTTACAACACTAGATTTGACCTCAGGCTTTCATCAGATTGACATTGACCAAAAGAATGTTGACAAAACAGCATTCTCCGTAGAAAATGGACATTATGAATTTTTCAGGATGCCATTTGGACTGAAAAATGTACCAGCGACATTTCAAAGAGTCATGGACAACATACTTATGGGTATACAAAATGAAAGATGTGCGTTTTATATGGACGATATCATAATCTACAGCCGTACAATTCACGAGCATATTTACAGATTAAAAAAGGGATTTTCCAGATTACGAAAGACAAACTCAAAAATACAACCTGATAAGTGAGAATTCTTGAAAAAAGAAGTAGCTTATTTGGGACATTTAATTACACAAGGTGGAATTATACCAAATCCGGTAAAAATTCAAGCAGTTCAAGATTTTCCAATTCCAAAAAACTTAAGAGAAATTAAGTAATTTTTAGAACTGACCGGCTATTACTGAAGATTTATTCCAAATTATGCTAAAATTTGTAAACCTCTAACAAATCTTTTAAAAAAGGAAACAACATTTAATTTTGATATAAATTGCCAAAAATCATTTGACAACTTAAAAAATTGTTTAATAACCGAGCCAATTTTAATTTATCCAAATTTTGAGGAACCGTTTATTTTAACGACAGATGCTTCCTCATATGCAGTGGGAGCAATTCTGTCAGAAGGATCTATAGGCAAGGACCTTGCAATAGCATTTGTATCAAGAATCCTTTGCCCTGCAGAAAGCAGATACAGTGTAACTGAAAGAGAGCTATTGGCAATGGTTTGGGCAGTCAAATATTTTCGCCCATACCTGTATGGAAATAAATTTACAGAACATAGACCATTGACATAGCTATTTTCCATAAAAGACCCTAAAAACAGACTAGCTAGATGGAGATTAAAACTAGAAGAATACGGCTATAAAATTAAATACAAACCTGGAAAACTGAACAAAAACGCCGACGCATTAAGCAGAATAAAAATAAATCATTTCCAACAAGTTGATGCGTTAAATACAAAATTAAACCAACCAAGCACAAGCAAGTCAGATTTAGTAAAAGAAGAAAGTGACGAAGATCCAGATAATCCTCAACTTGACTTAGAAAATGAGTTTTAAAGATTTATAACACTCTATCAAACAGAATCATTAATAGACTATTCTAAAATACAATATTCTAATAATCAACTTTTAGACAAAGATCATAAAAATATAATAACGTTTTTCCAACAAAATATATTACAAGACCTACATTATAAAATAATAGTATGCTGGAAGAAAAATTCGTATTTGATTGTGATCATATTGATATTTGAAATTCAAATTCTATCAAAAAAAGAAACTACCTTATTATTCCTTTACTTTTTTCAAATGAAGAAGCTATCCCTACTTTATTCAAAATTCTAATGAATTCACAAAGAGATATAGATCCATCAAAAACTTACCACATAGAAAATAATGTTGATATACCAATTTTAGAAATTTATTATTTTATATATGCAGAGAGAAGATACCAATTTTGTAATATGCCAAAATATAGCAACTAAACCTGACAAAGATGAAATTACAATTATCCTAGATCAATATCATTCCGGTAAAAAACATTTTCGTCGAGGTATAAATGAAACTATAAGACGAATCAAAATACAATATAATTGGACAGGTTTAAGTAAAGATGTCGAAAATGACATAACAAAAAATGAAATATGTCAAAAAACAAAAATATGGCGTAAAAATCTAGATAACACTTTGGTAATTACAGAAACTCCTAAAACACTCTTTGAACGACTCAACACCGATATTTTAGAAATTCCGGATAAAAACTATATTCTCACTATAAGAGATGAATTAACTAAATTTCAAAATCAATTGTATTTTACTTTCAACATTATGGGACCCCACTTCGCATACATTGTGATCATAGTATCATCTATAATATCAAACTAACGTTTTCAAGCGTAGACCACCCAAAGTCGAATGGTTCTTTAGAAGGGTTTCACGCTACATTATTAGAAATGCTAAGGGCTTTATCTTCAGAAGACCCTAGAGAACACCCCTGTCAACTAGTTTACCCCATACGAATTCATTTTCGCGCATACATCAAGTAGGTCCACCGAAGTACTTTGTAATGAAAAAGAACTAATTTCAAAATATATGCGAGACTTTAATGCACGAATAAAATATTGCTATCAGATAGCAAGATAACGGACCAAATACAAAAACAAAAAGCTAAAGAAAGATTTGACAAACGTATTCCTGAAAAACAAGACCCAGACTATAAAATAGGAAATAAAGTTTATGTCAAAGAATCTCAAATTAAGGGAACACTTTAAAATAAATTTAATGGTTCATTTGAAATAACAGAAGTCCTTAAAAATTCAGAAATATTGAAAAATTTAGAAACCAGACTAGTATTTTCCGCTCTCCACGAGATAACGTATATATATATATATATATATATATATATATATATATATATATATATATATATATATATATATATATATATATAATTAGGTGAGTAAGATAACATTACAGGAAACTGCAAAATTACTTTAGAACTTTATATAAGTTAAAAATGTTTAATTCTGCCAAATGAAACATTTCAACTGGAATTTGCATAATGATAAAAAAGTGGTTTATACCGAAAATGCAAAATATCTTATCTATCTTGAAATTTGCATTTCACATGCATTTAAGAACATCGAAATCCCGAGTGCTTCTACTAGTACTTAATGTCTGAGAGGTAATAAGATTGATGCAAATATGTAAATGCAATGCAATGCAATTTATAACAATAAATGACTGATTAAGGAAGTAGCTCGAGCGTTATTATTTTATATGTTTGTATTCCTATTAAAGGACTTTTATTGTTGTCCTCAGTTTTTAACATTTTACATTTATGCTACATAGGATAAGTTTTCCCATGAAAATACTTTTTTACTGCTGAAATGTAAATCGAACTTTGCGTCACTGCTTAGGAACAAATAAATCTTATAACAACAACTCGATGTTTGCGTTTCTTGGTTTTTAAGTGGTTAACATCCCCGTCGCTACTCTCAAAATATTGTCCATCACTTGTTAGATTTGGTTAATAAAAAACTTATATACCATACTTACAAATATGAACCATCTGACTTTATTTCTCAGCAAAATAAGGATTACTTCAATTCCAGCGACTTTTCTTCTCAGTTTGAGTCTACCGGGCAGGTATTATAAGGAGTACTCGGGTAATTGGTGGTGGATCCTCGGTGAGTCCAGTAGCCTCACCGTCTTCAGTGAACCCCTATGAAATCACTTATGTACAAGACAGGACTTTTGATAAAAGGAGACAAAACCGAAATTACAATTTTTTATTTACGTCTTGAAATCGTTTCAATGTTAAAACACAGTTGCACCTTAATGGTAATTAAGGATTAACAATTTTAAATTAGAACGGAATGGCGACAGGAACACAAAATAGGTGCTTAAAGCAAATACGTGGCAGTTTGTAACAATGCCCTGAAAAGGTTATTTGCAGATGAATAGTTTTTGTATGAAAAGTAAATTGTATTAAAGGAACCGTTAAATTGTTAAAGTCTGTTCGTTAAAATTTTTTACGGCTTGTATTTATTTTTCTGGTAGGGATAACTGTAAATTTTTTCAAGCGTTTGTTAATTTTTTTTGGTTTTTAAAGTTTTTATGAGGTATTTTTACTTTTTACTTATTTTAGTGATAAAAAAATTGCTGTTTGATATCTTTATGTAAATTAAATGAATTGTCTTTGACATTTATTAGAAAACATTGCATGTTTAGTTAAATTTCACGATTGAATTATTGTATAGTTTATTGTCGACTTTCTTGTTTTTTATTAATACCCCGTATCTTCCCTAATTAACAAGAATTCTGTTCTGTTAATAATTAATTAATTAATTAATTATTAACAGAACATAAGAGATCACAAATCCTTTCGGTATTTTTAACAGAAAGGTCCCAACAACAATTGTAAAATTTAATAAAGTAATGAGTGTCTTCACAGCACAACACCACATATACGTTTAAAAAAAATCAGAATTTGGAAATAAGTTTCATTGTTCTGTAATCATAGAGCTATATAAGAGTCCCGGCGTTTTTTTGGTACTAAAGCAGATGCTAAAGAAAAATTTACCAATGAATAAAAAAAATTCTGGTAAGATAAAAAATTAGTAAAATGCCCGTTAATTTTATAAATATAATAAGAGTAATTTTCAAATAAAAATTAATTTTACTAATATTGCATACTTTTATTTAAAACTCTGTAAAAATAACTGGCTTGCTAGCTCAACTAATTAATTTCAAAAACAATTTGCTAAAAATTCTCCAAGCGAGCGCTCCAATTTCTAAATTAATTTTAAAAATATTCCAGGGTTTATTTTATAATATTTTTTTGCATTATTAATGGGCACCAGTGTCTTTCGAATTAGCTTTTCTATTTTTTAAATATTATTTATTAATTAAAAAACGTAAATGTTTACAAAAATTAACCGAGAAAATTTTCCGCCTTTGGATTTTTTGAAACAGTCAAAAGTATCACCTTGAAAATATCCCCTTTTCTGAAATTTATATTTGGCAAGCCTACGTGGGATAGACATTTCAGAACGCTAAAGGTTCGAAATTTTACTTTGTTCCGACAAAAATATCTGCTTTAACGGATTAGATGATCGAGAAGGAAAATCGTTGGTTGAAAAGAAAACAGAAAACGTCTCAGCCTCTATCGTTTCTCTGCTTTTGGGTTTCGGGATCCAACTGGAATACCTTCTAAGCATGGTGATTCTCCGTAAGGAATGGACCAACTCCCTGTTATTCCAATTATATTGAAAATTCTTCGTTGGTAACGGGGTTCTTCATAAGGCCCATAATATTGGTTCGTGGCCGCTTCTTGTAGTAAGCCCTCGCCAACTTCCTGGATACTCTCTGAACTCTCAGGAACCCTTTTCTATACTCTATGCCACATGTTAACCGATATAACAGCTTCTATGCTACATGTTAACCGATAACCAGGAAATTTTCCCAAGTATGAGGTTTGGCGGTCATTTTCCAAAGTCTTTATACTTCGAGATATCGTTAAAATTTCTTTACGATATCGTCATGTTTCTCAAAAAAAAAACAGGCCCTGTGTCCAAATCTCTTCATTGGAAAAGTGTCTACAGTCTAAAATTTGAAAGAAATCTTCGTTGTGGAAAACACAAATTTTCAGCCCTCAGTCAATTTTATCTGATCAGTCAAACGGTTGTATGCTTTCTGAAAAAGATCTAACTCCTGATTGTAACTTTACTTTGAAAAATTGAATATCTAACTTTTAAAATTTAATTTTTAATTCTGCCTTGATTGGGCGAATTTTGTATTTTTTACAAACTTTAACTTTAACGTTCCCTTCTCTTAAATCGACGATCTAATTTTAAGTTACTCTTTAAGTCATCAAAAAACTATTTTCTTGTAAGTTTCGCTTGAAAAAATTTGTGTATATATATTTTACGGTACCTACTTATTAAGTAGCTTCGAAAAGCCGTTCTTTTTAAACTAATCTCAGAATATTAGCTTGTTAGCTTACCGAAACTTTCGGCTCTGCTAAGTGTGGAGAATTGAGTGGAGCAGCGTATTAGCACCATGATTGTATATATTTTTAACTTTTAATTTTTAAAAATTAATCATATCTTTCGCAGAACTCCCTTTTCGAAGCGGCAGCGTCAAGTCGAATAAGAAAGTTTTAGTGCGTTTTCCTTGTAAAATTACTTTGAACTCTAATTAAATATTTTATATTACTAACTTTTGAAAAGATTCAAGTAACTCGTAAAAGATAAATGTTAACATATATAAACGTAAAAATGTTAAAAAGAATTTAAATTTTTTTCTAAGAAAAATCTCCAAGGAATGTCCTTTCCTTTATTTGCATAAAAAAATTAAAAATTGATAACTTATATATTCCAACAAAAAATGTATTAAAAAAGTTTCCTCTGACATTTTCTTTCGATTTTATATATTTGTATTCCTGCTACATAGTTATTGTATAATACTCAGGACATTTTGTTAACAGTTGTAAATAAACTATTACTGAACAAAAGTTTTAGCCAAATTAGTTCACTTTCTCTTAGACTTTTACTCATTATAAAAGTGACTGGCGACTAGTTGAATGCACTCAACTTTTAATAATTAAGCTTCTGAAAAGTAAACTGAACTTTACGTCACTGCTTGCCACTCGATGTTAGTTTTTAAGTGACCGACAGAACTTTTCCCCGTCGCTATTCTTAAAATATTGTCAAAAAGTTGTTAAAAAGATTAATGATTTGACTTTATTTGCCAGCAAAATAAGGATTAATTCAATTCTAGTGACTTTTTTTCCCATTTTGAATCTACCGGGCTCAATAAATTTGTTGAGGCAGGTACTATGAGAAGTCCTCGGATAAATGGTGGCGGGTCCTCGGCGAATCCAATGGGTTTACCTTCTTTAGCTAGTAGGAGCATCCTACAAATGAGGAAAATCAGCAAAAACAAATCCAATGTAATACCTTAAACGGAGCCAATCCAGAGGCTTTAAATGATGACAACGATGCTAGATTGCCTAATGAACCAGTCAGCCGACGTCCCAGTCCTTTGAGTAAATTTTATTGAGATCTCACTTTAGAATTTAATCAAAACTTTAATGATAATCAAAATCCTAGATCACTGTCACCAGTATTGCTTGGACTAATGGATTTTAATTCACCAATTGAAACTTTGAATCACCAAAATAAGGACAACTCTGAGAACCCAGAGATAAATAACTTTGATTTGAAGAACTGCAGGTCTGTTTACTTCAAACTTAATTTTATTGCAGGGCAAAAGAAATTATTATTAAAATAAAATATTAAATTAAATTATTTTTTTGCCATCTAAGATACTGCGGCCAATATACCATAAAATAAGTATATTACTAACTAAAACAAGATGAATACAATTTAATTTAATGTTAGAGCACTTTTTGAAATTTCTATTAAATACCATTTTACTAGTTTTGCACACTTACTAACGGACAAAACAGAAATTACAATTTTATATTTACCTCTTGAAACCGTTTCTATGTTAAAACACAGTTGCTTTTTAATGGAAATTAAGGATTAAGAATTTTAAATTAGAACGGAATGACGACAGGAACACAAAATAGGTGATTAAAGCAAATACGTGGCAGTTGGTAACAATGCGCCGAAAAGGTTATTTGCAGATGAATGTTTTTTTGTATGAAAAGTAAATTGTTTCGTACCGTTTAAAGGAATCGTTAAATAGTTAAGGCGCCTGTTCGTTACAATTTTTTACTTTAATTTAAAAAAACTTTAATTTTATTTTTGTCTCAGATGTTTAATTATGATTTTTTAAAAATTAACTATTAAGGCTCTTTTTCCGCGGGTCACAACTAGCCGAACTTATAGCTTAACGTGGCACTTAATATTTTTCTTCTGAAATCCAGGAAAAAATTATGTATTTATTTTATTGGTAGGAATAAATGAAACAAACAAGATGTGCGTTTTTAATTTTTTCCCGTTTTTTAAGTTTTAATGAGGTATTTGTACTTTTTTCTTATTTTATTGATAAACAAATTGCAGTTATACATCTTTAGTTGCAATTAACGAAGGAAAAGTTTATTCAATAATACATCCCATGATAGCATATTTTCTTGAATAAAATTATCGTGTAGTTTATCGTTAACTTTCTGTTTTTTATTAAAACTCCGTATCTTCCATAATATAATTATCAACCGAATATAAAAGATCAAAAATCCTTTCGGTATTTTTAAGAAAAAGGTCCCAACAACAATTAAAATCTAACACACTAATGTGTGTCCTCACAGCACGTCATCATATCTACGTTAAAAAAAAAATAAAATTTATTAATATAGTCATACAAGAGGGTAATTTTTTTTGTGCTAAAACATTCAATTTCAATTTCAATCTATGTTTTTGGCACTGCACTTCGCAACTTGCCAGATTGCTCTCCATCCGGGGCTTATTTAGAGCTGGAGCGACCCTTCCAGATAATTTACACCTTATTCCGGTTTGGAGACGTTATCGGTGGGATGTCCGGATGGCGAGCTGTGAGCTCCCGGTCACCCTGTGTATTTCAACATCTTTAAATTTGTCTTTCTTTATAAACCCTTCTATTGCATCTTGGCTTCCACTATATGCCCCTTGAGAATACTGCTGGTCTCACGAGATGACCTTTTCTTTCAAGCTATGCCCTTACCCCTCCCACTCCCGCCACATAGCGGCCATTACGCTAATATTCTTCGTAGAACTGGGGCAGACGAACGGGATAGAATGCAGGAACAACTAGGCCTCACACGTTCACAGCGTTTGCTCCCTTTCTAGCGGGGTCGTTGGTTTCTACACTGAGTGGTTGAGTCTCCCGTTTTCCCCTGAAATAAAGCAGCAGAACCGAACACGTAGAACCACTTATGTTAATAACACAGAGGTTTGCCTTCGACGAGACGAACCGGAAGACTTGGTGATAAAACATGTGCTAAAGGAAAGTTTCTCAATGAATAAAAAAGCGTTTGCAGGATAAAAAAATGAAATGCCCGTTAATTTAAGAATAAATAAAGAGAATTTCCAAATAAAAATTAATTTGACTAAAATTGCATAATGAAAGTATACTTTCATTAGAAACTGTGTAAATAAGTGGCTTGCTCATTAACTCCAGCGACAATTTGCTAAAAATTCTCGAAATGAGCACTCCAATACTTACTTTCATTTTGAAAATATTCTAGGGTTTATTCTGTAGTTTTTTTGCATTATTTATGGTCACCAGTGTATTTTCTCGAAATTTATATTTGACAAGCCTACATGAGATAGGCATTTAACTCTGAAGGTTCGAAATTTTACTTTGTTCTGATAAAAATATCTGCTTTAACTGATTAGATAATAGGAAGGCTGAAAACTGACCATCGAAAAAGAAATCCGGATTAGGTATGATTCAGTTTGTATAGAGGTGGCGGGAGGAATTAAACACAGAGGCACATTATTTTGAGCTGTAAATTTATCATTAAATAAGTTATAATAGATATAACAGACTTTTTTCAGAATGTTTCTTTGACTTCTGTCATTATTATTACTTTTATAATTATTAAATAATTCGGAAAATTTTAATCTGTTATAAGATTATAAAAACCAGTCTTTTAGAACTGTTTTAAAATATTTTAGTTAGAAATAGTAGTTAGTTCTTCCAAGTATTTTAATTTCTCGAAATCCAACTCTTCGATATTGTATACGGCTTTTATCAGATCGTCATTTTCTAAGAAAATACAGTACAGAGATTATGAAATCTAAAGCCTAAAATAATATTGGCTAGTTATTACAAGTAGATGATTTAGAAATCATGCTTAGTTTTTAACAATAAAATTCATATTAAAATTAATTTTTTTGGTTCTCTTGCTTATATTCGATTTTCTATTACGATTTTAAAGCAGATGCTTTATTTTCAAAACCCTGATATTTTTGAGAGTTTTTAGGGGTTTTTATTTATGGGAGTATTGTTCGTCTTAGTTGCTTGTAGTGCAGCATATGTGGATCTGTTAAATCTACCAATGGTTTAATAAAAGCCAAGATATATAAAATCAAGAGAGTCAACATACTAATTTTATTCCATTATCATCTTATCCACTATAAGTTTTTCTTTTTTATTTAATCGATGTTTCTTAATCTTTCAGATTGAAGATTGGTACTTTGGCAAGCAGTTTCATCCAGTGGTCAGAAAAGACTGATATTAATAATCTTAGGCTGGAGACAATTTTAGCACGGCTCAGTCTTGACCAGCTCCTCTTGGCTAAGGTCCTAATACTAATACTAAATATTCACAACTACGAAGCTGTAATAAATATCACAGGTTGGTTTTTGTTTTCAATTTATAGCTGAAAACATTATACGTAAGTAATACTTAATAAAATAAATATCCTAATTTTATCAAATAAATCGGTTTGACCGCGAATTAAATTGGGATTACTTTAATAATGGCCAATTAGCTGAATGGCTGGCTGAATAATTTATTAGCTCACTATGAGTTCTGCTATTCATTAACACAGAGGAATTTTATCGACATAAATTATTCTATTGATGTAAAAAATCCCAGACGTATTTTAGTATTCTGGATATCTATTTTTATGATGTGATCATTCTAGCTTCAAATTGTTAAAAGATATAGGACAACGGAATACAGCGATAACTGATGACAGTGGATGCAGAAGCATGATACCGCTTTTCAGGAAGTATTATTCTTTCTTGCAACTTTCAATTAACGCTACTTTAAGAACTATCTTCTTGGATTATTAGTAATATTTATGAGGCTTACATACGTAAAGCTTTGCACACTCAAAAAACATTTCTCTGTGTAAGTAAGTATAGTGAAATGCTGACCAAAGTTTGAGAATAATTTGAATTGAAATTTTACCACAAATTTTCAAATTCGAAAAATGGGGACAAATCGAAACGCTTTTGGACGAAAACATCCAGAGTGCCTTCAATAAATGTAATTTGTTAGAATTTTTTTTGTAGAAAATATGACCCTGATAGTGCCTGTTTAGAGCATTGGCTTAGTCTTGATAAACTTAATTATTTTTGTGTTTTAAGTTACGATATGAATGCCTTTTATTGCCGAGCTTTAAATTGTTACGGAGGTACATTTATACTATTAAAATAAAAATTAATATCCCAAACAATAAACCCGCATTCAGCAAATGTCAGTTGATTCAAATTTTAAAGCTGCTGCAAACTTTGTGTTAGCGCTCAGCGGAGATATAGGCACATTTATAAAAAATAGACTAATATATTTTGCAATTCCACAGTTTACATTTTTATTTACTGCTTGAACTCGACTATCTAAGGGCTCTAAATTGGCTCTGAAAAACAACAGTAGTAAATGTAGTATATATATATATATATATATATATATATATATATATATATATATATATACGTGGGTAAAACGCATATTACATGCTATCGTCTAAATCCTAGGGGTTGCCGCCCGAACTCTCCAGAGCCCCAATAGGTTTCTCTGCTTTGAAAGACGTTTTCGTTTTTGATTGTGTCACATCGATGATCTCTGAGCATTTGAGATCTCCCTGGATATAAGCCTGCCTGGTGAGGGTAAAGGCACAGAAAACGATCGCAGAGGGGGTATTTTGTAACATAATCAAAAGCAATTTATTCTTGTAGGCCACTTTCCTGCAAAAATTAAATATTTTTGCTTTTCTACAGGTAACGGTTGAAATTAGAATATAAATAAAAAAAGAGGTTGAAGAATGAAAATTAAAAATGAAGTTAAAGAAACATCCTTCTAATCTGTTGAATGCTGCAGTGTAATATGTCAATACTATTTTCAATTTAATTGTAGTTTTTTGAAATCTGGTATACTGGAGAAGATATAAGGATGTTTGTTCGTGGAGCTGGGATCTGAATAAAGCTCAAGCGTCTTGCTTCCAATCTAGGCACTCTAAATCTAATACAATAGAGCCGACGGATACAATTAATCTTATTGTTTAATAATTTATACAAAAATATAACTGAGTTGCATGATCGTCTAGCCACTGAACCCGTAACCTAACAAGCAAATCTTCATGAGGACATCCAATAGCCGGCCACACACCGTCTAATATAAAGCATGCGTTTTTAAGAAATTTACGCTGAATTCTTTTAAGGCTAAAAATATGAGTCTGATATATTGGACACTATACGATAGAGTAGTCTAAACGAGATCTTACAAAGGTCGAGTAAAGAGAAAGCAGTGTAGCGGGCTGTCGAATCTCCCCTGAATTACGCAAAATAAAGCCCATTCCTTTTGAAGCATTTATAACTGTGTCTTCAATATGGTTAATAAATGTACGTTTTGAATCGAAAATTACTCCAAGGTCCTTAATCACAATAGATCTTGCTAGCACAACATTATCTATGAAATAATTATACTCAACTGGTCGTGATTTTCTCGAGAAAAAACATAACATTTCAGTACACCATCTACTAACCAAGTTTAAACAGTTTTGTAGTCTATAAGCATCGTCAGGAGAGCGAATCTCACAAAATATTTTAATATAATACAGCAACATTTGACCTCCAATCCAGAGCGAGTCATTAACGAACATATTAAAGAAAATTGGTCCAAGCTCTGACCCTTGCGGTTCCCCCGATGGCTGTACAAATTTCTCAGTCCTGTATCCACGGAACTGTATATATTGATATCTAGTTGATAAATAAGATTTTATTAATTGAATTAACGGATCTGAAATACCAAATGCTAAGAGTTTTTTTAGTAAAATTTCATGAACAAGCCTGTCAAAAGCTTTAGAAAAATCTGTGTAGATCACATCTACCTGACTTTGTTTGCCAAGTTTCTCAGAGATGTATTGGGTAGCGCACACAAGGTTAGTAACTGTTGATTTACCGGTCATACAACCATGCTGTTCATCAGACTTCATCCCCGAGGTGAGCGCATCTTTATATTAATGCAACACGATCTCGAATAGCTTGCTGAAATTGCACTCAATAGCCACTTGTCGATCGTTATCCACATCGCTGCGTTCGCTATTCTTAAAAACCGACCAAATACGTTATCCTTTCCAAAAATCTGGAAAGCATGACGTTGAAATCACCGCGTTAAATATCTTAGGTTAGTGGTTTAAGAAATACAGAAAGATAAGAAATGCTGGAACAAGATCAGGACCCATAGTCATATTAGGCTTTAATCTACGGCTAGCCATTTCAATGTCTTGTTCCGTAATAGAGGTTAAAATACAGGTAGGATATTGACAGAGTCCTGGATTATCCGCCAGCAAGCTATCCAAAACCAAAGACGCGCCACCATCCTGAAACGCCCGAGAGAAAAAGTCCGAAAAACTGGCGGCAAAAGTTTGCGGGTCTTGTATTTATTCGTTATTATACGTTAAAGTTTGTGGAATTACTAATGATTTATTTTTTACGAGTAAATAAGACCAGAATCTATTAGGATCCTCTGATATATTTTCATCTATGTTGCGAACATAATTAGTATGTGAAACTTTAAGTTCACGTTTAATCTCAGAACTTATTTCAATAAACTGCTCACGAAATAGCGGATTTTCGGTTTTCTTCAATTTGTTTTTTAACTTATCCTTTTTATTTCATAAATTATATTAGAGTTAAACCAAGGTGGATACAACTTAGATGGCTGACTCTTCCCGGATACATGAAATTCAAATAGGTTTAGTATTTTTTCTGTGAATACTTTCACCATCAAATTTAAATCATTAATACAAGCATCCAAAAAGGACCAATCCACCGTAGATATATCTGCATAGAGAACACAGAAGATAGCTTTTTTAAAATTAAACTCGCAATTAACTTTGGAAGTTTGTGGTTTATCGACTGGTGAGAAAGAATATTCAGTTGTCAAAGCAGGATGGTAGCGATCTTGAGGAAGTACGGCATCGATAGCCTCACTTACCTTACAACAGTTATTAAAGAAAATCAAATCAAGCACGCGACCGTGAAAATTAGTGACATTGTTATAGTTTATAAGGCTAAAGAAATTACAAAACTTAGAAACTTGGGCGTAGAAACATCGTTCCTGACGCAGTCAGCACATTCCGGAATATTAAAATCACCAACACACAAAAAATCTGAGCTATAAATACAATATAATTCAGACACTGCATCAAAAAATGTTTCATACATGTCATTACTACAGGACGGCGGTATATAGCACACCATAATAAATTTTACTTGATGCCTAATATTAACTTTTACCAGTCAAACATCAATATTTCTTATCGCATTAAAAAGCGATGACAATGATCTGACATTAATTTGGGTTGCATTCAACAAATTACTCGGCGCGAGCAATACACCGTCGCCTCGGTTCAGACCAGTTGCGATCTCTATCTGTACGAAATACAGAAAATCTATTAAAATCAAATATTTCACTGCTTTGTTTCGGTAAAAATATATCCGATAAACGCACCACTCAATGTTGAAACACCATCAAAAAGTTCTATGGTTTTAATGCCCAAGCCACGTACATTTTGATAATACCAGGTGAATGTGACCACTGCGCACTTTTATATTTAACATTTTTAACAGTACCGATCCATGAGCGACGCCTACGATTTTCGATGGTATTTAGTTGCTATGCGGACTCGGATAGGATATTCGCCAAATTTAGCCAATGCATCTTTGTATACGCGACAACTCCCATCTCATACGGCATGATCCGTCCGCATTTTGGCATTCTTTGTGGCCTTAAAATTGTTACAGTGGATGCATTTAAGAGCGTGGGAATTACAATCTTTCACAGAGTGGGACTTTAAACATCTTGGACAAACGGGGCATTCTAGTGTGCATTGCTTTGCCAAATGGTGAAAGGCGGGATACTGGAAATTCATAATTCTTTTATGTGTTTATGTCCACCTGTATTAGAGCCGACAAAATATTTGTGTTTTTTGGTGTCGGTTGTGTGTTTATTACCTGACATATACTATCTTCGGTGAATAAGTGCTTATTACCTCCTTTTATATAATCTAGCAAATTATCCTTCTCGAAGTTTTCAGTGAATCCTACAATGCGAACTCTGGGATTTAAAGAGGCAAGCTCCTTTACATTATATTTGTCTCCCAATTTGTCACCTAAAAACTTTTTAAATTTTGATGAACCTGCGTCGCTACCACAGCAAACAATCAGACCTCCTCCACGGGTTTTTCTGACATCGACTAAGCTGATATTTTCATTTATTGGATTAATGTTTGTTTGACAGTATTTCTGACTCCATGTCAGCAAGAGGGATATTTATACATATATATAGATATATATATATATATATATATATATATATATATATATATATATATATATATATATATATATATATATATATATATATATATATATATATATACATATATTGTATACATATGCAATTATATTTTTAAACCTAATTCTAATAAATATTATAATATACCTCTTCAAAATTTTGTCGAAAAATTAATTCTAATTTAGTAATACATGAAACAAATGTAATAGGAGACACTGTCAAGCTACCAAAAACACAATTTCCAGTTTCATGTACTTTGGGGTAACAAAATAGATTGTCGTCGTTTAACATAGACATTTCTGTTTGATGAGCATAGTTGGTATTCATGAATTTTAAAACATTTTTTTATGAGTTATCCACAACGCATCTTTGGATTTTTTTTCTAATCATTTTGTTGACAATCCGTGTCAATAATATACTGTTCAGGTTTTTTGAAAACTTTCTTATGCTGAAGCCTGCGGCTAATAACATAATCAAAATTGCCTTTGCAGTTCTCTATGCTGAAATGATACATTTAGTTTAACATGTATAAGTTTTTTAAATGATCTAGTTACTTGAATTGGAGCTAGATTTATACAACTATCGCTTTGCTGCTTCATTGAAAAAGTCCTGGTTAAATCGTCTAGTTAAGACAAATTCTAATATATGTTTTATACAAGATGACCATAAATAGTTTAGTGAATTTATTGATTCTGAAGATAGAACTGCATTTTGTTTGTGACATTTTTTCCTTCTGTATCTGTTGCCTCGAAGTTTTCAGACAGTTTGAAACAATTAAATATGTCAAACAATGTGTCTGTCATAAAAATAAATTCAGCTGTTGGTGAAGCAGCCTCAGGAATTATTCCAAATAGAGAGAGAGAGAAGCAAATTTTAACTTACATTTTCTTCATGTTCTTGACATTCGAGAAGACAATTTGATCAAGACGTTTACAGTAAACCTACTCACATAGGACAGAACTTAACCCATTGCGGAACAAAACTAGGGGTTAAGGTCTCGGTATAACTGAGCTAGAAACTTATGTATGTATAAGGAATTTCTAGATAAGGAGATTAGTAAAATAAAAAATTACATTAAGCAGAATGTTTATACCGAAAAGTTGATTACCGACACAGTTATAAATGTCAAAATAGTTATAAAGGTATCAAGGGTATTATAAGGCTAATAATGCTTGAGGTCGACCGAAAACGTTATTTCTTATAATATCATAATATAATAATAAACCATCAAAACAGCTTTTAAGTCGGAAACACTTTAAGAAGCCTATTAACTAAGACCAATCTTTTCCAAACATTTTCGTAGTGTGGGCAATCTTATATTGAAGAAATGAAGATACCTCTTGGTATGAGAATTAAAGAATGTCCAACATATTAGAAGAAGGGTGTACATCCAGATATAGCTAACGCTAAATATTTCCCTGACCTACCTACCATTGAGACCATTGGTCAGAAGCTGAAATTCTTCATAAGAAACAAAATCGGAAGAAAAGGAAATTTAAAGAAGCGATATTCATCGAACATAACAAAGACGTTTTTAGCAAGGCGAGTATCGATATTCCAGATGTTTGATAACTTTTACTTTCCTGCACGAACATTTCACGGTTTGGCATCTAACTTCCCCGCATCATTGCGCAGGAATTATTTTTTAGTTTACTTTTGATAACGATCGGAAATACATCGATTATCAAAACGTTGTGAATCATTTAAATTAAAGGCAATGTAAGTCCGACAAGTGAATTGTATTCATCAATATCTAAGTCGCAAAAATTTGATAAATTTATTTGACTACCACGCAGAACTGAAGTAATAAAATATTGATACTACTTATACCAAGAGTGACTATGTTATATTGCTAGAGGAAGTATGTAAAGGAGTATGCGTTACAAGTATTATTGTCAAGTCGGAAAATGCGAGGGTACCGGCGAGATTCATGAATGTGAATGACCGAGAAGTAAAAATAAAAACCTTAGACCTAAGTCAGAACCTATATCTCAGTTCAACTTGTACAATGGCTCAAGTACGCGGATGTCGTTCACTTAGAAGGATAAAAAACTTGACAAAACTAGGACAACACGTTGGCCTGCTGTAGGGGATTACCGCCTGGTAAACGTATATTAAGGGATAAAAAATAGCAACGCTGTGTTTTTGGAGATATTAGACTTATTGTCCCCGCGTTATACTTCTCACACCTCGATTTAACTTAAGGGTATTATCAGTTAGAATTAAATAAAAATAGTAGACTGTTTACAGCATTCAGTACTAACGATAGACAGTTTCAAATAAAAATATTACCAATGGGTACAACCTCCTTTTTTATTTTTTATTATTGTTTTTTTTTTTATTTTATTTATTTTTTTATTTTACGTTGTTTTACTCGGTGCTCAGATTCTTTTATTTCGGAGGCGTTAGGGCGTGAGTTCAAATAATTTAAACAATATTGTGGGCGCCAGGCCTAGAGTGGCCAAAGAGGTTGAGCAGAAAAGAAAAAAACAAGATAGATACTAATGTACGCTAAGACACAATACTTAAGTTAACTTGTAATGTAGCTTCCCAAAACCTTCTAATTCCTGCAATGGACAGATTATAAATAAAAGAATGAAATACTAATGCAAGGAAATTTATTGTAAATTGTATATAATAAAGTATAAATATCACAGTGGTATTAAATGTTGTTCAACACAATCAACAGTAACAATCAAATCACCACATATGAGGTAAAACGATAACTACACTATTCATGAAATTAAATGTGCCAAATGAAATAATATTTATATCTTTAAGTTTAATATCTTGAAAGTACTGAAAAATTTTGATACATAAATTTACCATAAAAGTTAAATGAAGTACCAGTAATTAAATATTTTGATTATTAAAATTTAAATTATGCAAAACTGATTAGGTGGAAAGATTGGAGTGAATATTTAAAGTATTAAAATTTTAAATTAAGTAAAATGATTAGATGGATAATTGAAAAGAAAGAGAGAGGGCAAGGATACAACCTTGAATTAAATTTTGTTTTCTTAATTAAGTTTTATATTTGTTACCAAATGTTGTTGAAAGAGCATAGCATGAATGTTGCAAAAACCAGATTTAATAAATATTATTTTATAAAAACCTCATATGAGAGATGCAAATATTAATATCATATACCGATGTTGGCTGAAAATCACCGATAATATGAAGATGGGCTGTAATGCAAAATATATTCAATCATAAAACTATAACAGGTGGCTGAAAATCACAGGTAATTTTAGGAAGTACTGTCCATTACAAAAAACTTAACACTTATGACACTAAGACATGGGTACCCAATATACACTCAACATACCTAATATAACTTATACTACAAAAAACATACAGTCTCTTACTACCTATAAGCTATGAGCACTTACAAAGCAATTATTTGAAAAAAAACAATAAGAGTGTTTTACAAAACTCAAATTTAATAAAATAAGCCAGAAGATGCAATGAATTCTTTACTCAAAATCAACTAATTAAATAAAATACAACAAAGTAATACTTTAGAGAGTTATAGGTACCGAAATTAGAATAAAAGTTTATAGTTACTGATTTGCAAATGAATTCATGAGAAACTATTTAGAATTAAATTGGTTAATGACTTAAAGTGACTTTATAAAGGTAATTATAGTGCGAGAAGGCTGAATAATTGAAAAATTAGCAACGAAAGATCAAATTTCTAATGTACGCTCAGGGTAAGTAGAACACCAGTAGTAAAGCTACCTTTTATAAGCTAAAACAAGGAAAGGTACTTATCTTTAGACTCGGTGTTGGGTTGGTTCCCTAAATGAAGACTTTCCTCAACGCTTCACAGCAGCGGTTAGCCTATAAGCTCAACCAAAAGGAGGTGGTCCTCTAGACGAGCAGACTGCAACGGAGGCCCCAAAACAGCACAAGCCAACAAGGAAAACCTCAAATGCCCCGTTCCAGCTACGCCACGGTAGTCCAACCAGAATTTAAGTTTCCAACTTCCTGCCTGATGTCCCTAAGTTGACCTGCCTAAGCCACTGTTCTTCCCACAATAAAAGAGTGATGTTGATTTTATTGTGATTGCGGTATTAACTAAAATATGCTCCTGCTGTAGGTTAAAAGGTCCTTGTAGTAGGATAAAAGCTTCTTGCAGTACGTTAAAAGCCTGATGTTATGGCTTTGAGTAGTCTTGAAGTGCTTTCCAATCCCAATTAAGGCTTCATAGAATTCGCCGATCAGTAGAACTTCTTACACGTCGTGTAAAATGGCGGCACAAAAAAAACTATGAGAACTAACCCTTCATTATTATTCTGCAGAGAGGTAGTAAGAGAGGATCTCTTTGTTCGGTCCAAAGGTTTTATAGTCCTAACAAAAAAATGATGTATCCTGTTCCGGTACATGGTACCAACCTAGTACTCTCGATGACAGAAACCCTCGACAGACATAAAAAAAATCACTTTATCATCCCGAAAAGTCTCAAAACATCTCCCTTTGCTACGGAACACCACCACCGATCACCACTAACGAGACAAAATCAGCTGATATAACCTCAGACTTTCAAACCCCTGACATAATTTGGAAATAAAACATAGGGTATAACGGGTTGCCTGCAGTAAGGTGTCGTCAAACAACGATCTCGGATTTTATTAACATTAGGGACTTGTCGCGTCGTTGCTTTATTATTTACGATAATTATTGGTTTGTATTTTATATATTTGACTGTCTTAAAAGAAACAAAATATCAGATATTTTGTGAATAAATAGGTGATAATTAAGAACTTGACCGTTGTAATAATCATTTTCAAAATGATTGTTACATGGGATTAAAAGTAAGTCTTAGTACGTTCTCTAGACCCACGACTGTAGCATTATCAGGGTTAAATAATATGAGTTATGTTTCATATATTTAGACGACTCAATAATATTTGCCAATTCCTTACCAAATCATAAAAATTTACTAAAAATTTTACAGAAACTAAGAAAAGTAAATTTAAAATTAAATCCGTCAAAGTAAGACTTCCGAAAATGGAGTTACTCTGATCCAGAGAAATCGAACGTAAAAGTTCAATATCCTATCCCGAAAAGTGCTAAAGAAGTAAACCGTTTTGCAGCTTTTGCGGATTACTATCGTAAATGTATAAATAAAATACGGAAATAACTCAACTATTTTGTTTCGTCTTTATATTATCATAAATATTTTTGGTTTCTTAAATTTAATTAATATTATTGTTACAAGTTATCAATTTCAAATTATTATTACAAGTTAATTATTCTTCCTCGTGCGCCGGCCGGCAGAAACTAATTGTCAAAGAACATAATAATCCAGTGTTGCAATCAAGACCAGATGTTGCTGTGTGAAGTAATGGATTCAAGTTAAATCCGAACCCAAGTTCGACAACTAGGTAAGACATATTTCTTTGATTTTGTTACCTTCGTCGAATTATTAATTAATGGCAAATTGTACCCCTACGTGATTACAGTCCATTATTATATATTTAATAATTTAGTTCTTCCAGGTATACTTTTAATGAACTATTCAGGAAGGACAACATTTTTATTTGGAATATGAAATATCAAAAAGCGTTTGATTGTCCTAAAATGCGTATAAGCGCACTTTAGGACAATCGTGTTAGAATATCCCAATTTCTCCGAAAATAATACTTGTCTTGTATTCTGAGAACTGATGCAAGTAGATACGGAATCGGAGTAGTTTTATGCAATAAAATGACAGACATAATGCTTTTGCATCTAGGCTTTTAAATAAAGAACCACTGCACTGTGGAAAAAGAATTGTTCGCGATGGTATGAAGTGTAAAACATTTCACGGCTTACTTATATGGTAGAAAATTTAAAATTTACACAGATGATCAAACTCTTATATATCTTTTTGGAATAACGAACTATTCCTGTAGATTAACAAAATTCAGATTCATTTTAGTAGAATATGGTTTTATGATCAATTAGATAAAAGGTTCATAACCTACCAACGAAAGGCTTGATCACCCTAAATTATATAAAATCTATGGGTATAAAAATAAACATTTTCAAAGACGTAAAACAAAGAATCGAAGCAATTAATTTTAAACGATTTTCATAACTTGCCCACAGGCGGACATACATGTACACTAATAATAAAGATCTGGACTGGATGGAAGACAGATGTTGAGGTTCTTGTCAAAAGATGGGACGAGAGCTAAAGGCATATGTATAGCTAATACAATCAAGTTAAAGTAACAATTTAGTCCGAAGTTACAAAATTCGTTGAATATTATCCAGTACGTATCAAAGGAGCCTATTGTTGTGCAAAATAGTTTGTAGAAAATTTTGTGCTGGGATACGATATTCGACAGAGAACGGTCACATATTAAAGCACGGAATTTTTGAGAAATATTTTTAAGAAGCCGTGTAAACTTACCTATTTGTAATGTAATTCGATTCTTCGATCATTTTTTTGCAAATTCGTCAATGATGTCCTCAACGTCGATGCTTCGACATTTTGGAGAAGTTTATTTTATTTCAATGGATAACAGCGATGTATGCAAAAGTCTATCCTGCCCCGCTGAATTTCTCACGAAACTTTTTATACGTTTAAGTGTTGAAAAATTGCGTTCTATTGATGAACTTGTGGCAGGTATTGTCAATACTAATTCACACAATTTCGACACTTCGGTGTAGGCATCTTCCAGCTCCTTGTCTTTTGAAAATTGCATTAGTTCCTTAACGTTTTAGTTCAGATCCCAGTAACACTCGGTCGAAGAACTGGCCATAATGAAGAAGAAGAGATTTAAACGCATCTTCTGGACAAGTTTTTCTTTTAAATGCATCAAAATTGCAAAGCTCGAGGAATTTAAAATCATTTAAACCGTTAAATCTATAGTTTATTTGTTGCTGAATTTGATCGATTATTTCATAAAAGAGGCGTCTGTATGATGTTTGAACATCTCCCACCTTGTCTGTTCGAAGACGCTTGGCTTGTGGCTCTACATTTAACGTCATCGTTTTCTCCCAAAATAGGTCAAAGTCATCTCTTTTTGGCTTAACATGGACTTAAAATCATCCACTTTTATTAGGCAAAAAGCAATATTATTTGTAATAATATATTACAAAAACATTGTCCGAGAATGGAAATATTTCTGAAAATATGTTCAACAAATAACTAAAATTAAAATCTCGTTTCAAACAGTCCAAAAACCCTCTCGAACTATTTATTGCTTCTGAGTCCCACGTTTCATTATTTTCTATTATATTCTCAAATAGTTCAATCAGTGATTCACGATTTTTAGATATTGTTAACACAAGTCTTCCATTATAGTTCTTCCTAGTAGGAGCTACTTTGGGCAATCGTTTGTGGACAATGGAGTCCAATGTTGTGCACGTTTTGTTGACTTGGAACAAAAAAGCAGCCATGCCACTTAAAGTAACGAAAAATACTTTACACTCTTTAATGTGATTGATGGACCGGGATAAAACTAAATTTAATTTATGAGCAAAACAATGGACAAACACAGCACTTGGGAAAGTTTCTCGAACTTTACCTTGCAGACCCTCTAATTGTCCTGCCATCACTGCAGCTCCATCATAGCTTTGAGCAACTAATTTTTTCTCTCGGTATATAATGCATCTGCTGTACGATTTTCGGACACATTCTAAAAATCGCTCTTGAATACTTCCGTCTGTTTTAACGTAGCGTATTACTATAGATAATTGACTAAAATTAGTGATATCAGTTGTTTCGTCCAGAACAATAGCCATGAACCGCGCCTCGCCAATCTCCTGCTTAATTATTTTTAGAATAATGGTTGCAACAGCGCAAATTAAATCATTCTGGATTCGATTCGACGTTCCGCGAAAAACGCTAGACTGCTCTAAATGTTTTTTTTAAGCAATCATCATATTTGACCATTAAACTAACTAAAACTTGAAAATTTCCTCCATTTGAAGAAACCCTTGTTTCGTCATGACCTCTAAATCCCAATTCGTGCTGTCCGAGAAAACAAACAACATCGATAAGTCTTGTTAATATTTACCTATTTTTATCGACTAGTTCATTGTGTTGGTGGTGACTAATTTCCAACTGTTTATTAAGGGCGTGTTTAATTCTGATTTTGCCGAAGACTTTTTCTTTTATGACGGTCTGCAAATGCGCTTTGGACATAATGTGTCTTTTTACAACTTTATGGAAATTGTTTAAATCGGAAAAACCAGTTTTATTCCAGACACCTTTTTCATTTTCTAAAAGTAAACATGGCCAACAAAGAAATTTACTTATATTTTCACACCCTGTTTTTCTCGATAAAATTGTCTAATACAGTTTTTCATTTTTGTGGTTAAATTTTTCATAGGCGGTTTTGCCCTTCTTTTGGAAATTATTTGAAGCTTATCAGCGAAGTTTAATGTTGAAAAACCCTTTATTATTAAGACACACATCACACATTTACACACATTCTTCTTACTAAATTCTCCAACATTTTCAACGTTATTACTGACAGCCGAAGTTGACGGTATTATTATCTTCCATATCGCACCATGCACGACGAGACGTACGTATCACACAATACACGGATAGCCGTTCAAACAAAGAACCTATTCCAACGATAGCTTCCGCCCCCACTTAAAGCATGCGACTGAAATGCAGAAATTGCAAACAGCCGGTGGAAAGTTCAATAACCTCTAGCTCGATTCACAGGAAATCAAGCATACAGGACTTGGTTGCAGAGAAGCTAGTGGCCCGCATAGGTTCTATTCCATTTTCTATTGTCGCTCGGTTCGAGTCAAGGCAGCATTTATTATGGGCTTGATAATTAAGATAATATTTTAGCATTTTTAGTATAAACTAAATTTATGGTTTCTTGTTTCAAAAATTACATTTTAGAAGATGTTTTGTAACTTTTTTTGGGGAAGCACTGCTTCCCTTGCTTCCATGGACTGCACGCCCCTGCAAATGTATATCATCACGAGAGGTTTGGCGTCATATAAGCCCTTAGGGGCACATTTGCGAATACAGGTGTCAAAACGCCCAGATAATTGGAGTACGTGGTTTTTGTATAGCTGATTCGCGTGCACTAATACAATACATTTTGGAACCAAATATACTCCCTATTAGTTTGTATTCGGAAAATATAGTAATATATCTTGTACAATTTTGAAGACTAGCCTATATAATTGAAGTACAGGCTCTAGACTGCTTGTAATAACGCAAAAATAATTTAGTTTTACCAAAATAGAAATAAAAGAAAATTATTAATAGAATAGTACTAACATAATGTATAACGTAGGCGATAAACTCTTAGTATTAAATGAAAATATGAGTAACAGGCTGGATCCAATAAATAAAGGTTTTTATTTAGTATTGAAAGATTCGAATCCAAATGTAGAATTAGAGATAAACAAAAAGTCAGTAGAAGTACATAAGAATAGGGTTAAGTTTTAAGAAATCATGGTTCTATTCAGTGTTCCGATCTCCTGAAGTAAAGATCTCTGAAGATGCCTTGTGCAATCGAAGGCGAAACGTCGAAAAGTTATTTCATTTTGACATGGTCTAATCCCAAAAACCATGATTTCTCAATAGACCACAGCCGTGAAAGCTCTCTTTCTATGTTAGGGTTAAGTTTTATTTTAATTAAAAAAAAATACGTGCATTTTATATTTTTTCTCTCCTCCGAGGAAGGTGTACAGGATATAACAATAGAATTAGGAGGAGATTAACTTCAAAATCATTTCTGCTGTTTTATCATTAAGTAATGTTTAACTTTTGCAAATATCCAGCAGGGCTTTCGTTGGGTGTAATTTTATTAGGCAAAAAGCAATATTATTTGTAATAATATATTACAAAAACATTGTCCGAGAATGGAAATATTTCTGAAAATATGTTCAACAAATAACTAAAATTAAAATCTCGTTTCAAATAGTCCAAAAACCCTCTCGAACTATTTATTGCTTCTGAGTCCCACGTTTAATTATTTTCTATTATATTCTCAAATAGTTCAATCAGTGATTCACGATTTTTAGATATTGTTAACACAAGTCTTCCATTATAGTTCTTCCTAGTAGGAGCTACTTTGGGCAATCGTTTGTGGACAATGGAGTCCAATGTTGTGCACGTTTTGTTGACTTGGAACAAAAAAGCAGCCATGCCACTTAAAGTAACGAAAAATACTTTACACTCTTTAATGTGATTGATGGACCGGGATAAAACTAAATTTAATTTATGAGCAAAACAATGGACAAACACAGCACTTGGGAAAGTTTCTCGAACTTTACCTTGCAGACCCTCTAATTGTCCTGCCATCACTGCAGCTCCATCATAGCTTTGAGCAACTAATTTTTTCTCTCGGTATATAATGCATCTGCTGTACGATTTTCGGACACATTCTAAAAATCGCTCTTGAATACTTCCGTCTGTTTTAACGTAGCGTATTACTATAGATAATTGACTAAAATTAGTGATATCAGTTGTTTCGTCCAGAACAATAGCCATGAACCGCGCCTCGCCAATCTCCTGCTTAATTATTTTTAGAATAATGGTTGCAACAGCGCAAATTAAATCATTCTGGATTCGATTCGACGTTCCGCGAAATCATCATATTTGACCATTAAACTAACTAAAACTTGAAAATTTCCTCCATTTGAAGAAACCCTTGTTTCGTCATGACCTCTAAATCCCAATTCGTGCTGTCCGAGAAAACAAACAACATCGATAAGTCTTGTTAATATTTGCCTATTTTTATCGACTAGTTCATTGTGTTGGTGGTGACTAATTTCCAACTGTTTATTAAGGGCGTGTTTAATTCTGATTTTGCCGAAGACTTTTTCTTTTATGACGGTCTGCAAATGCGCTTTGGACATAATGTGTCTTTTTACAACTTTATGGAAATTGTTTAAATCGGAAAAACCAGTTTTATTCCAAACACCTTTTTCATTTTCTAAAAGTAAACATGGCCAACAAAGAAATTTACTTATATTTTCACACCCTGTTTTTCTCGATAAAATTGTCTAATACAGTTTTTCATTTTTGTGGTTAAATTTTTCATAGGCGGTTTTGCCCTTCTTTTGGAAATTATTTGAAGCTTATCAGCGAAGTTTAATGTTGAAAAACCCTTTATTATTAAGACACACATCACACATTTACACACATTCTTCTTACTAAATTCTCCAACATTTTCAACGTTATTACTGACAGCCGAAGTTGACGGTATTATTGTCTTCCATATCGCACCATGCACGACGAGACGTACGTATCACACAATACACGGATAGCCGTTCAAACAAAGAACCTATTCCAACGATAGCTTCCGCCCCCACTTAAAGCATGCGACTGAAATGCAAAAATTGCAAACAGCCGGTGGAAAGTTCAATAACCTCTAGCTCGATTCACAGGAAATCAAGCATACAGGACCTGGTTGCAGAGAAGCTAGTGGCCCGCATAGGTTCTATTCCATTTTCTATTGTCGCTCGGTTCGAGTCAAGGCAGCATTTATTATGGGCTTGATAATTAAGATAATATTTTAGCATTTTTAGTATAAACTAAATTTATGGTTTCTTGTTTCAAAAATTACATTTTAGAAGATGTTTTGTAACTTTTTTTGGGGAAGCACTGCTTCCCTTGCTTCCATGGACTGCACGCCCCTGCAAATGTATATCATCACGAGAGGTTTGGCGTCATATAAGCCCTTAGGGGCACATTTGCGAATACAGGTGTCAAAACGCCCAGATAATTGGAGTACGTGGTTTTTGTATAGCCGATTCGCGTGCACTAATACAATACATTTTGGAACCAAATATACTCCCTATTAGTTTGTATTCGGAAAATATAGTAATATATCTTGTACAATTTTGAAGACTAGCCTATATAATTGAAGTACAGGCTCTAGACTGCTTGTAATAACGCAAAAATAATTTAGTTTTACCAAAATAGAAATAAAAGAAAATTATTAATAGAATAGTACTAACATAATGTATAACGTAGGCGATAAACTCTTAGTATTAAATGAAAATATGAGTAACAGGCTGGATCCAATAAATAAAGGTTTTTATTTAGTATTGAAAGATTCGAATCCAAATGTAGAATTAGAGATAAACAAAAAGTCAGTAGAAGTACATAAGAATAGGGTTAAGTTTTAAGAAATCATGGTTCTATTCAGTGTTCCGATCTCCTGAAGTAAAGATCTCTGAAGATGCCTTGTGCAATCGAAGGCGAAACGTCGAAAAGTTATTTCATTTTGACATGGTCTAATCCCAAAAACCTTGATTTCACAATAGACCACAGCCGTGAAAGCTCTCTTTCTATGTTAGGGTTAAGTTTTATTTTAATTAAAAAAAAATACGTGCATTTTATATTTTTTCTCTCCTCCGAGGAAGGTGTACAGGATATAACAATAGAATTAGGAGGAGATTAACTTCAAAATCATTTCTGCTGTTTTATCATTAAGTAATGTTTAACTTTTGCAAATATCCAGCAGGGCTTTCGTTGGGTGTAATTAGGTTAATCGATTATTGTTGAGTTGCATTTTGGCTACATGTAAAACTAACAGTTAAATAAACTAGCAGTCAGCCAAGATCTATCTATGTATTAATTACGGCTAATTTCGTGGTTACTCCCAGGTACAGTAAATATTCTACTACTCTTTTTAAAATATATAATGCCTTTAGTAATATAAGTTGAGTTGCCAACTTTAAATTTGTTATATCCAGGACATTGAAACTACATATCCAAGACAAGGACAAAAAAAAATACAATCTCATTTTGAGTTTTATTATTTTTAACTAAAATATAAACAGTATCTGTTATATGCATCACTGCTACATAAAAACATAAATAAAAAACAAACCTTTACTATAATATTTCAGTACTTTCCAGTAAAGGCATTAATATAATTTAATTTTTGAATGCTTATTTTTTGTCTTATTTTCGGAAACATGTCTGTAAAGTATTTGCAATTTTCAGAAAAATAATTTTTGATTTATAATTCGGACTTAATATGGTCAACTGTGAGGTGGTAGCGCATATCAGTCCAAGACTCTTCAATCATTAGAAAAAACTCGCTCAGCGTCAAACTTCGATCAAAATATTGAAAAAGCAAATTATAAACTTAAAAATAATTAATTAAATTAATAAAATAATTAAATTTTTAAGTTTCGAATTAGCATTATATAATTGATTCCATTTTTCGAATGGACTACTGCTTCTTGTGGTTTTTATTATAGCATTTTTTATTTAACACTGTAGTAGATAAATATTGACATGAACAGTGCAGATAATTTTTGAAATGTAAATTACTTTGCCAGGGAAAACATTTTTGATAAATGTTTTTTCGTTGAATAATCCAATTATTCTCCATGTAATAAAGGACATCACTATAAACCTTTTTGTGTGTTAATTTTATGTCTTGTTGAATATTATTAGGAATTATTTTAAAATACTAGCATACGAAAAACATAACGATTGACCATCCAAACATTGTTTAGGTTTGTATGCAAATCTGACAAAAAATTAAATAGGTACCTTAACACAGAAAATCAAGATTTTGTCTCATGCCATAAAATATTGGGCGATTATTATCAATGGGGCATCAAATGGCTTCTCTGTATCCCATACGCATTTTTAGCAACTTTTGTGTAAACAAATAATAAGGTACCCTATTTCGTATAACTTGAAAAAACGACAATATAATCCTCTACAGTCGGGTTTTTGTTTTGACCTAATAACCAATTAGTGCGCGAATTTATAAAAAAATCGTACATAAAAAATATTGGTAATATATTTTGTCTAGGCAGATTTTTTACTACGTAATATTTTAAAACAAAACAAATAGTAGGAACCAAGGCAAATATAGAAATGCCCAGAAAAGCTAATAAATAAACCATAAAAGTAAATATTAAAAAAATATATGTATTTCAATTAGCAACATGTACCTAAGAAAATAATATACAACCACTGAAAACACGGGAAGTATACGTTTGTTTAAGAAGTCTATCTGTTTAGATTGTCTTAAAACTACTTGTTTAATATCTCTGTTTCTTACACAGGGAGCATTACTTCTTATACCAAACAACAATAAAATACTAGGAATTCCACAATTTCCGACTAATCACTTGCTGCACAATCTATATTCACTGCGACCAGAATAACATTATCGCTATGTATATAAAATGGATTGGAATCAAAACCTCACAAACCAACAAGCTGCTCATTTATAGCTCCAACATTATTCATATTAGTAAGTAAAAAAAAACAACGATGGAGGTTGCCGTATAACTTGAATGGGAAGCATAATGATAAGTTCATTAAGTATACATATTTAAAAGAAAATTAACTAAGCTCTGGAGGAGATGAAAATTCTAAGAACTATTTCAGTCATCACCAGCAATCGGGAAGAATTTTCCTTTAATATCTACGATAAGTGAATGTTTCCCATTGATCAGCGCCTATAACATAACGTCAAAAGCTTTTGAAGAGACGATAATTCCACCGCTTATATATTTGGAAAAGAACTATAAAATAGCAATCTAGTAATAAGTGTCTTCATAGTTTCATAGCATAGTTTTAAGTAGTTACCTTTAATTAAAATATAGTGTGTGTGTGTGTGTGTGTGTGTGTGTGTGAGTGTATGTGTGTGTTTGTGTGTGTGTGAGTGTGTGTGTGAGTGTGTGTGGCTGAGTGTGTGTGAGTAAGCTACATGGCACTGGTTAGAACCAGTTGACCAGAATCTCTTTTTGTGTATTTGAGGATATTTCAATTTTCTGAAAATTCGATAAGTAGATACTGTTCTCATTTAAAACTGCAAGTAAAAACTAAACCTAACTAACACATAGAACTATTTCTGCGTAATTTTTTCGTCCTTTTTTTATCTTTTTCGGTTTAAAAGTGGCTCACCCTTATAACTTTTTTTTTTATAAAAATCGGACATAATTTCGAACTTTTTGACTGTTACAGTGTTTTTTAATTCTATTTTTCTTAGACTAGAATGGCATGAATTAATCGATTTTGATAATTCACACACAATCTATATTCACTGCGACCAGAATAACATTATCGCTATGTATATAAAATGGATTGGAATCAAAACCTCACAAACCAACGAGCTGCTCATTTATAGCTCTAACATTATTCATATTAGTAAGTAAAAAAAAAAAAACAATTTAAAATTAAAATTAAAATAGTTTTATATGTCAAAATGTGACAAATGACATATGTCTGTTCGTAGAATGTTGTATAGAATGTAGATAAGCAAAAATATATAGGGTGTTCTATCTAAAAATCAAAAGTTAGTAGCAAAAACTACGAAACTAAGCAAGATATGGCAGCGCTGTAACCGTCAACAAATGCAAAACTTTGTCCTATTTAAACCATCAAAATTTAATTTTATTATCTTGAAAACGAAAAAAAGTAAGAGTAAGCCACTTTTTTGTGGCACCCGGTATTTTATTTACCTTTTTCTTCATATATATACATATATATATATATATATATATATATATATATAAATAATAGAATTTTCCCTTTTTTACCCATTTTTATTTTTTTATATCGGTTTACATGTGAAATAAAAATATTTTCCTGGATTACTCAATGTTTTTAAATGGTAAGAGGGTGGCTCGTTAGGTCAGTTAAAAAAGCATTCCCTTGCGAAGAATTTGATATTCCACTTTAATATGTTGTCTCAAAATAATTAGGTCAATAAGGTTAAAACATACACATGATATCAAAGTATACTATTTTTGTTCAAACAAAATATATACGTTAAACGTTGAAAGTTGTCAAAAGAGTTTTCTGTGTCATTCAAATTATGAAAAGACTGATATATTTTAATTTATGCAGAAAGGTCTCCGGACAGAAATTAACCATCGCGTTATTACTTCAAGAAGCTTGATCAAAAAATGAGACAAGAACCGACCAATAGGGAAAATAGTGAAATAGTGTAATTGTTAATTAGGCATGTTGATTTTCGTTACTTTTGTGTATTCGGTACTAATAGTTACTTTGGTATCAAGTAATCATTTATAATATTCGTTACTAAGATTACTTTGATTACTGGTATTGAAAAGAATACGAATGACTTATGACCACTACTTATACGTATAGATAAACTTATTTGAATATAGTTACTTTGATTACTGCTATTGAAAAGTATACTAATGACTAGTGACTACTACTTATACATAGAGATAAGTTTGTTTAAATATAGTTTCTTTTTTTAACCTTGGAATTAGTTTGTTATTTTATTTTATTGGGCAAATAGATTCTTGTGATCAAATTTTAAATGAAAAATAATATAAATTTATTTTTATGTTTCACCCTTAGGTGCATTTTAATGATTTATATGAATAAATTTCGCTAAAAATTGTTAATTAAGATTAGAAAATGTAATAACATATAGGTACATAAATACATATTGTGATAAAAAAAACTAAGTACTACATTGCTCAACATTTTTTTTAATTTAGAACTCAAAACGCCAATAAAAATAAATTCAAAGGAAACAAAACAATACACAAAAAACAAGAAAAATTACAAATTTTGATTATAATTAAGAAAAAGTATACTTTGGACATTTTCCCCTTTTAAACGACTTCTTCTTTCTGAAATAAGCCCAGCAGTCGCATATAAATTTTTAATACAACGCGTATGCCTACATTGCGTTTAATATATAAAGTCATATTTTCTTAAAATTTGGAAATCAAAAAAAAGTCGTCACTTTGCTTATTTTTATTATTTATTATTCGTGTGGAGTCTAGAAAACGAAAAATGTATAATAGTTTTGTGATGTGTGTGATCAGCACACCACAACATTTGTGAAGGTCGAACAAAGCACAACCTTCACTTAATAGAACGGTTTCTGATAATACAATAAGTGAAATTTAAAGTACTTTATAAACTAAGGTGGCAAAATAAAACAAAATATTTCTAAGACAAAAATAACACCAAGAATTAATAATATAAGTTGACATTGAATGTGTGCTCCCCTACTAATGGAATCGCCCAATAAATATATACCAGTCGAGAAGTACCGATACGATACTTCCGCATCGCGCCATGCAGCCATCTGGTGACATGACAACATACGATACGAGTAGCATCGAACCTCAAAGCTATTAAAACATTGTACAATTCGTACGCAACGCCAAAAAAATCCTTAGTAATCAGAGTAATCAAAGTACTCACTGCGCTTTTGAATTGGTATTCTTTACTCCGGGTATCTACGAGTAACGAGTACTCGAGTAACGAATAGTTACTTTTTCAACACGTTTATTGTTAATGAAGAAACGGAGATAAATGTGTTGGCTATGATAGCGGAAGAGTTAAGCCTGGGTTATAGATTGAAATCGTTTGAGTCTTGCGTCGCCGTTTGCGCTGTCCTTGAAGTTTACTTAACGTAAAAGAGTGGGTACGGTTATATTTTAACCGCTATCCGTTTGAGTTTCCGCTAGCCGTCGAAAAGATGGCGATCTTTAACTTTGACAGAAGCATCTAGCCTATATCGACGTTTGCGTTAAACTACAACCAATGAAGTTACTGGATTTTAGAGGGTTTTTCAAAATATTTGTCCGTAATAAATATGACATTAATATATAAACATAACACCTTTGTCCATTAAAAAAAAATGCTTGGGGTCTTTGTCTTTAATTTAAAGAAAGTACTGGTAGGAGTTTTGAGTATTTCTATCCCAATTAACAGACCGAATTCGTCACCTTCCTTCCAACAACTTTACAGCTGCGGTATGCAATATTATGTCCATAATTCCTAGTCTTTAATAGGCGTCATTAGCATGATTTTGATTATCCGTTTTCAGTATACTAAAAAGTCGCACAGAAACTTAAAAACAAGACAATGCATTACCCAAAAAGGCGATTAATATAAACATAAAAGTAAGGTTAGTTCCACAGGCTACCCAAAGCGCAAACGTTTTCAATCTATAAGAAGCAGTGTAAAAGTTTAGCTCAAACGGACGACGCGTGACGCAAACTTTTTCTATATATAACCCCGGCTTTAGGATCCAATAAAGAGACTGTAAGGCGAATTTTAAAAAAGCACAGTCATCGTTCTTTCAATTATAATTTACATCAACATTTATACTGTTTTACAAATACAATGAAAATAATGCTATCATAAATAATATTTTATTTTCCGACGAGTCTCGATTCACAAACAATGCAATGTTTAATGGCCAGAATGTAAGCTTTAGGTACAAGGAAATGAACGGATAATAAGAATAGGAAATTTTCAAAAACGATTTGGAGTACACGTGTAGGCAGGTATTTACAAAGATAAAATTATTGAGCCAATACTTTTCTATAAACCATTAAATGGGGAAACATAACTGGATTTTCTACACAACTATGTTTGGAATGAACTGCAAGATATACCGTTATGCCACTTTAGAAATATTTATTTTCAACATGACGGAGCACCTCTTCATAACACTCGAATTGTTACAGAATACGTTAATGTGAGTTTTGGTGACCAGTTGATTGTAACTCATGATCCAATACGGTGGCCTGCAAGGTCGCCTGACCTCTCGCTCCTAGACTACTTTTTATAGGGTTATATTAAAGGTGAAGTTTATAAAACACCAGTACGATATCTAGAGGAACTTGGACATCGTATTAGACGTGCATTTAATGCCGTCACTCCCGAAATGATTCGTTTTACAAAATGTAATTAAGAGGGCGAGAAAATGTATAAAGGAAGCAGGCGGTCATTTTGAGCAAACTTCTAGATGTGCATAGGAAACCAATGTTTTGTATTATATTTTATACTTATTTGCTTTAGTTAACTATTATAACGTATTATTAATAAATAATTTTCTTACAGTTTAAAGCAAAAGTTTTTTTTATAATATATCTAAATCTTTACCTTTTAAATGTAGTGCAGGGAAACAAAACCACAAATCATCCCGTGAACATTACAACAGAACATGTCATATTTACGGATTAAATATTTTATTTTAATATTCACGGGATGACTGTTGTCTTTGTTTTGGTTTTGAATAGGTATACTTTAATATAATTAAGGATTAAACGACTTACCTGTAAGGAAGTTCAATCCAAATTATACGAGATTGGTCACATCCGAATAGAACACCCTGTAGTTACACTTCTTATGCTGTTGACAACGCAATTTTAGAGAGATAAGAGATGAATCATAGGTACCTGCACCGACCCGGCAGATGTTAACTCACATAAACATCATTATACTTCTTAATATTCTAGGATCGCCTGGGCCGGGACAAGAACCTAGGGAGGGCGTCTATTCGGATGTGACCAATCTCGTATAATTTGGATTGAACTTCCTTACAGGTAAGTCGTTTAATCCTTAATTATACTTCGATTGGTCACATCCGAATAGAACACCCTGTAAATGTTTAGAGAATGTGGCGATCCTTTACTAGCAAACTAAAACATATGTGTCAAATAATGTTTTATTTATTTATTATATATTTTTATTTGTTATGCATTATCAAACTGCTTAACCTAATAATAATAGTAAAACTATCATGATAAATATATGAGAAGATATTTTAAACAAAAGAACAAAACCCTACTAAACTAATTATAATTCTTAACATAGTTTTAACAAACTAACTTTAAAACTACACTAAATTTTCTTTGGATTATATATTTGTTTTATATAATTTGCAAAATAATCTTTTGAACATAGTGGTTTGTTATAAAATTTATTGAATGTTTCGCTTCTTTGCGACCACCCCGCAGCATCTTTAATGCTGTCCACCGAAGTGCCTGCCCTAAGGGCTGCCGAAGACGCTGCACTTCTGGTGCTATGCGCTTTATATTTTTGAACGTCAATTCCCGAATTTTCTAACCCTTTTTTAATCCAGCGACTTAGTGTTTGAGTTGTTGCGGGTCTATAGGGCTTTTTGATGGTTAAAATAAGAATATCTTGACTTTCCCTTACAGATTTTGTCTTTTCGATGTAATACAAGATGACAGATGCAATGCAAAGTTCTTTATTTTCTATGAAGTATGGGAATTTTAAATGGGGTTGGGCCCTCTTTGGCCCAGAAGTTTTCAAAATGTCTGAAAATTTTATCTCAACCCCTTCGTCAAAAATCTGAATATTACTAATTTGAATCTTTGAGAATGTTTGTACTCGCTGTGCCGAGCAAAGCGCTAGGAGCAAAATCATTTTTATTGTTAAATTTTCTAAAGTTATGTTATCTGATATTTTTAATGAGCTTATGTAATTTAATACGGGTTCTGGGTCCCACGTTTCTTTATACTTAGGAAATTGAGGCCGTAGGTTAAATACTCCCCTCATAAATCTTACAACAACTTCTGATTTACCCGATTTACTTATTAGATTTAGTGCAGATCTATGTGTATTGAGGGTTGAGTATCGCGCTCCATTTGAAAATTCGGTTTTTAAAAACGATAAAATAGTATCTATGCTAGGGTGAAACATTTTTTGAATATTACCATCACAAAATAGCCACCATTTAGAATATGTTGAATTGTATTGTTTTAAGGTATTTTTGCTTAGGGACGCTAGCATGACATCCATAGTCTCTTCTGGAATATTTTGCTTGCCGTAGGCGAGCCTGATAAAACTGCAGCACCCAGGGTAAGTTGTTTCCAAATTGGATGGGGTTCGCTAAAAGGAGATAAAAGTAAATTAATTCGAGGTTGCAAGATAATAACCTCTGAAGAAATCATAGATTCCAGTTTTGGAAACCACGGCTGAGATTTCCATATTGGATATACTACTAAGCAACATGCTTTGTCAGTTTCTATTTTATTTAATACTTTTGGCAGCAAGGAGAAAGGTGGAAATACATAGCCTTCTAAGTTTTTCCAATTTATAGTGAAAGCGTCTACTGCTATAGATTCTGGATCGGGAAACCAAGATACGAATTTATTGCATTTTTTATTTAAATAAGTGGCAAATAAGTCAATTTTGGGAACGCCCAATCTTGTTGTTATTTCTGCAAACGCTCGGCTGTCAAGCGAATATTCGGTATCTATATTTTTACACCTTGAGTTTTTGTCTGCAATTACATTTTCCAAGGTATTTATATATGTCGCGAAAACAAATATATTACGTTTTTCGCACCACTGCCACAACCTCTTAGCCGCGTAATTAAGTTTTCTATATTTAATGCTCCCCATTCTATTTATTACTGATATGGCAGTTTTGTTATCTATTTTCAACAAAATGTGATAGTTTTTAAAATTTTTGGCAAATGATTTTAGACCATAGAAAGCGGCAATAAGTTCTAGCACATTTATATGGTTCTTCCCTTCTTCCAACTGCCAAAACCCTTTTGCTTCCAGACCGTTACAGAAAGAGCCCCACCCACTTCTGGATGCATCTGAGTATATAGTACATTTATAATGAGGTAATTTTATGTTTTGTTGTGCATCGTCAATATTATTTAACCACCATATAAAATCTGTTCGTAAATAGGAAGAAATGCTCATTAATTTATTGTAGTCTTCATTATTTGCTTTTAAAAATTTATATTTTTCTCTTTCAAAGGATTTTATATATAACCACCCATATTTTACTACAGGGCAAATTGCCACCAATGTTCCTACAAATTGAGAAAATTCCCTAATTTTTATTTTCCTAACGAGCATTATTTTGTGAATAAAATTTTTTATTTTACATTTTTTCTCTTCAGGTATTTTTATTTTCATACTTTGTGTATTTAAAAGGTAGCCCAAAAATTTTTGTTCATGTGCAGGAATCAAATTACTCTTTTCTAAATTAATAAAGAAACCTAATTTTGTTAAAAGATCATTGGTTTCTGTTATATTTTGAATACAGCCTTGAAAATCCTTACTTATTAGCAAAAAATCATCTAAATACGTAACTGATAAAAATTGTTTATGACGTAGTTGTGAAAAAACAGGTTTCAATAGCTTTGTAAATACATAAGGGGCTGTACATAACCCGAACGGCAGGCATTGAAATTCATATATATGCTGCAAAAATTTAAACCTTAAGTATTTCTTATGTTTATTATAGACCGAGATAATGAAATACGCATCTTTAAGATCTATCGAAGCAAGATAACAGTTTTTAGTAATGAGGTTTTTTGCCGTTCGAATATCTTCAAGTTTGAAGTGAGAAACACTGATAAATCTATTTAATTTTTTCAGATTTAAAATAAATCTATAGTCGCCATTACTTTTTTGCCTCAGAAAAAAAGAAGACAAAAACTGGTCTTTACAACTATCGACAATTTTAATTGCTCCTATGTCTAAAAGATTTCGTACACTTTCCGAATAAAGTTTTATTTCTTTTTTATTAAGTATTTTATCTTTAGGAACCTTGACCTGATATGGTTTGCAGATAAACGGGATTTTATAACCCATTACCCAATCCAATATAATTTTATTATTGGTTATTTCTTTCCACTGGTTAAGAAAATACTTTATTCTTCCAGCGTATTTGAAGTCTCTATTTACCTCTAACGTTTTTTCCAGTCCCTCCTGTATTTTCTCGAGTCCTTGTACTCCTTGTCCTTGTTGTTTTTGTTCCATTTGGGTTTGTTTTGGTACTTGCCCTTCCATCTTGTTTTTGATGTTCTGGTTTTGAAGTTTTTTGACGTTGACGAACCTGCTTGCAGTTCTCTTGCGGTATTTTCAAAGGCCTTCACATTTTTGCATTTCTCGGCAAAATCTTTGCCGAAAAGGAAATTATCGGGAATTTGTTCAGCCGCTATTTTTTGAATTTTGGAATTAAAATGGGGATTCAGCTGAAATTTTCTGTGTTTGGATATCTTGTTGTGAACGTAACACAAAATCTTTCCTGCTTCCGCAAGATTTGTTGGGTTTGCGATTTGCTCTTTTTGCCCCGAGTTGCTCATTTTAATCAAAACTTCAAGGGTACTTCCCAGGGCAGCCAAGCCTTTACCCAACACTTCCTGTAATTCTTGAAGAAAATTATCTTTTTTCTGTTCGGTAGGCGGGAGCATTGCCTTTACCTCCGGATTTAGCTCAGGAGCCTGAAGGGATACACAATTGGATGGAACTCGCCACTTTTCCAGTAGCTGGGATTTCGATTCTTTGTCAATCCCTTGTGTTAGATAGTTTTCCCATCTATTCACTATTTCTTCAGAGAGTTCTGGACCCAATGTGTTTTTATCCGAGGGATCAGCACCCAAAATACTATTAAGGTCATTTCCCTTTTCGCCACTGCTGTGGTCTCTCATACTACAATCACTGCTGTTATCACTAGTAGTGCTAGTGCTAATTGATGAATCTGACTCTTCGCCTGAAATCATAAAAAAAAAAAAACCCCGGCGTTAGTCCCGAAGAGACTAACTCTCTTACTGGTTTATGAATGCCCATAATATGTAGAATAACATTAGAGGAATATAATATAACAGTAATTAGATAATATACTATTGTATTGAGACACATGGCGGGCATAAGTCAAGGACTATGCTGGGTTTGGGCAGTTCTTTAGTAAGCCAAACAATTCAAGGAAAATTGTTTATAATCAGCTTATTTTAATAATATAAAACCCAAATGTTTCATATCGATGTATCAACTGTAATGTTGACCACTTATTTAGTCTACAAAGTAGACAACCCATGCCAAAAATATTAGCCAATGGCATAATATTTGTCTCTCCCCTTCTTTTTCTCCGTCTTGGCACCACTGTTAAATTAATTTTAAAAGAAAAATTATTTTACTTACTTGATTCAAGTTCATTAAGGCGTTGCTGAAGTTTTTTCATCTTCTTTTTGATGGAACCCAGTTCTTTTCCCTTCCTTTTGTGGGTTTTTCCCATTTTAAACAACAACCACACACTTCACAACTTTAGTCTCTTGGCACGAAATAATAATATTGTTTATCTTTCAGGGAATTTTTTCCCGTCGCGCCGCGTTTCACTTCGCTCCGTTTGTCTACAACGCAAGAAGTATAGTGATGTTTATGTGAGTTAACATCTGCCGGGTCGGTGCAGGTACCTATGATTCATCTCTTATCTCTCTAAAATTGCGTTGTCAACAGCATAAGAAGTGTAACTACAGGGTGTTCTATTCGGATGTGACCAATCGAAGTATAATAGCTTTTGGGCTATGACTTATGACTAATGACTAAATAAAAATTTATGGTAGTTTCTATTATTTGGTTACCAATTATTTAGCAAGTACAACTATCAAGTGTTTTATATATATACTATATATAATATATATATATATATATATATATATATATATATATATATATATATATATATATATATATATATATATATATATATATATATATATATATATATATATATATATATATATATATATATATATATATATATATATATATATATATATATATATATATATATATATATATATATATATATATATATATATATATATATATATATATATATATATATATATATATATATATATATATATATATATATATATATATATATATATATATATATATATATATATATATATATATATATATATATATATATATATATATATATATATATATATATATATATATATATATATATATATATATATATATATATATATATATATATATATATATATATATATATATATATATATATATATATATATATATATATATATATATATATATATATATATATATATATATATATATATATATATATATATATATATATATATATATATATATATATATATATATGGGTTCAATTTTTTAATTTAAAGTTGATTTGTTAAATTGTAAAATTTTATGAGTGAAAAACTGAAGTTCTACTTATAAAACTACGTAATGTCCTTAATACGTGATCTCTATTTAGACTAATTTATTTTTGTTATTTACCCAAAACATTTAATTACTATATTTTTGTAAATCTCGAGTGATTTCCCAACCCGCGTTTTTGCAGATATCACATTCAGGTGGCAAAGATACCCTCAATAAAACTATAGGAATCAAAACTGATGTGGTGCCTGCCTAAATACATACATTTCAGGTATCAAATTTGAATTAAAAAGTCAATTTTTTTTTGTTTGGCTGGTCTGAGTGGTCACTTGGAGCTCCTGTTCTGGTATTTGCCTATTGCTTTGTGTAATATAGGGTTAAAATATATTTGATTTTAGCAGCATTAAGGTCTGCACCACATAGGCTTATTTTTTAATGTGCATATGTAACCGTTTTGTAATCGAGGTTTTGCCCTAATTTGTCCGTTTAAATTTTTGTTCTATGATTGTAAGTTTTTTTTTATATTGATACAAATAAAAATGTCTTAAATTTGAATTTCCCATATTTTTTTTCAGAGACTGCATATTTGCGCCATTGAGTCATATATAAATATTTTATGTTTTAAATAAAAGAGCTGCCACCTATCCCTGTTTGGCCGGAATTATCCCGGAATGAGATGCGGTTGTCCAGATCACTAAATTATTCATCCGGGAACCAGGATTATCCCGGAATCGCAGGTTATATGGAAGCATATATAATAAATTCATAAAAACATCGATCATCGCACTACTTCGTAATATTGGGGAGGGCCATCGCAGTGTTGAAAGTGCTAAATTTTGAGATTTCGGATATTTTTAGTTATTAGTTCATAGAGGGATGTCGTTTTTTTTCTAGGTGTCCCGGCTTGGAATTTCTAAAAGATGACAGTCCTAAACCATACGATAAAATGCATCTTATCGTACTAATTTTAATTCGGATTACACCGCACCATTTACGGATAAAAAATAGCGCGGTAATGTACACTTTACCGCATGGCTGTAGAAAAATTATGTTTCACAAATGATCATTTAAATAAAAATAATTATTTTTGGTCCAAATAATTAGCATATTAATTTCAATTTTATGAGGATTAATCTTTCCATTATTACGAGTATTTTTGATAATAACAAAACATCGATTAACAATAAAAAAAAGAAAGTCGCAAACCTTGTAAAAATTCTATATGAGTTTTATGCCTATCTGCGCGACTAAACAAGGATTAAATTTTAAAATATTTATTTTGAATTCGATGTTACCTGCATACTAAAAGCTCTTTTACACAACGTGGAAAAGCATTCGTACAGCATAAGATAAAGAAAGAAAGCACGAAAATCACATAACGAGGACAAAACATTCGTTGTTATTTTCTTTGCTGATGTCTTCTAACGCTATTCACTTCATCTACTAGAAAATGAAAACAGTCTTGTGGAATATTTGCAAAAAAGAACAAATGGTAATGAATGTTTTAGCCTTCGAAGATATTTTCAAAGGCGTTTCGATTCAGATATTTTACATAAATTGTCGTCTTGTTTCAAGAAGTCATGTTAGGCAAAGTTATGTTAAGAAAGTATTGTGGTTATTTAACTCCTAAATACCGCCTGTTATTAACTAAAGCACGTAGGAGTTTGGATAAGAAAATTTCCTACCAAAATACATGGACATACCCCGCCATACCTAGAACTAAAAAGTATTATGAGTAATAAGTAATGGACCGTAGTTTAAAATGCAGTGTGGCTTATATATGAAAAAGCCCTGTTTTAATTGCTTCTTCTGTTGTCTTACATTAAGTGTTTTGAAATAAAGATATGCCCTATTTTACTCGATAATATGATTATTAAATTATTACTAAGCAAATATTACTAGCAGAGCTATTATTTACACGCCTGTATTTGCTTTTAGTTTAGCGTCAGATATATATTACATACCGAGTACGAAAGTGTTACATTACTGTCAAGAGATTTATATTGTTAACTAACTAAATCTCGAGTCAGTAATCAAAACTTCCCTCAGAGGTTTACATACTATTTTATTTACAACCACACCATTAATCAAATAGTAGGTACAATATTTTATTTTGGACATAAAAAAATGTAGAAAAAATGCCAAAATTTTTTGTTTTGACGTTTTCATGTGTTGTCACCGGTACCAGGGGCGCGTTCCCGGCAGCTGGTTGCTATAGCGCAAAATATAAACAATCTTTGGCAATTTTGAATTTCTCGTTCGTTCTTTCAAATTTGTATAACAAAGAAGGCCAAAATGTTATCAGAAAGTGGTGATAATGAAGACTATTTTAACATTGGTACTCCACCAGAACTTAGAGAAGCTTTAAAAAGAGTAGAAGAAAGTTTAATTCCAGAGTAAAGTAGAGGACGATATGAAAAGATATTGAAGGTATATGAAAATTGGTATGCCGAAAAAAATGCTAAGAATATCGCGTCGGAGACTCTTGATGACATATTTTAACGACATGGCAAGGCAGAAAAACCCATCTACTCTTTGGGCTATCGACAGCATGGTATGAAGAATGCTAGAATTAAGGAAAAACATTGACATATCATTATATAACAAACTCGGTGCCTTTTTTAAACGCCAGAATCTAGGATTTAAGTCAAAGAAGCCTTTTACCAGGCAACATATAGATAATCCCTTCCTATTGAACTAAAGCTTTCTTTTTAAACTGTTTCTTTTTTTGTATTTAATTATTTCTTTCTATTGTTTTAGATTGAGCTTATAATAGCTGCGTCTGGGGCATGCCCTGAAGATGAAAACTACGCATATTGATATTTTAGAAAAGAAAACTTCCGTTAAAATTCCGGATACAAAAACTAATAAAAGCAGATCATTTATGATAATTGACATAAATTGGATAGAAATTATAGAAGAATTTTTACAGGAACGAAAAGATATTGAAAATAAAAGACCTTTTTGTTTAATATCGATTAGGAAAAGTTCGAAATCGACCCTTTGAGTACATTTCTATATCTAAATTTCCGTACAAAATTGCTTGCTCTTTAAAATTTTTCAATGCGGAAACGTACACAGGTCACTGTTTCAGACGAACAGCGACCGCGTTGCTGGTTAATAGCTGAGCAGATATTTTACGCTTACGGGGTCCAGTGCAGTAGCTGAAGGTTATGTGGATGCATTTGTAGCCATCGAAATTAAAACCGAGTATATAATATCTTAAACGACTTTGCTATCGTCCTCCTGTAGCAATTCAAACTTTCTACCTTCTCTTGTTGATCTTAGGGGACCTGACATTGGTCAAGAATTAACATTTTCCAACAGTGAAACCTCAATGAGTGTAACATAATATCATCAGGGCCAGCCCTTAAGCGTATCGACTAAAAGCGTACACTAAATCAAATTTGACCATTAATTTCAACAAATAAAATGTAGTAAAATCTTTAATTATTATTGTTAATTATTCTTGTTGATGTTTCGTAGTTAAAAAAAAATGAATAAAGATATTCTATAAATATTTGCTTAATTAAATAAAGCGAGAAATGAGAGGAGAAGTCGAGTGAGGGAAACGAATGATAGAAATAATAGAAGACGAGTGAGGGAAACGAGTGAAGAAAATGGGCGAGGGAAATGGGTAGATAATGTGATACTTTCAAAATTTTAAAAAGTCGGTAACATCAACATTACATATGTGGTTGTAAAAAAATTAATATTACATCACAATGATTTTCTATAAGAATATTGTTAATAATTTTTTCAAATAATTGATTTTAGGTCTTAAAATTACAAATATCGCTATACAGGTAACAACAATATTTATTTTTCAATCTATTCATAGAACATTTTTTTCTTGTAATTTTCCGATTGTGTTTTTGTGTACATATTCTCCAGTGTTTTACACGTTCTTTAAATACTCTAGTTTCTTTAGCGGTTAGTAAAATTTCCTTAAGAAGGTGTGTTAAATTAGATATTATGGCTTTAAAACAAAAATAGTTAATTAAAGTGGTTGGCTCGTTACATTCAAATTAGAAACTACTATAGAGGTCATTTTAACATAAATTTAATCCAACAAAAATATTTTAGGACTGAACAGTATGCTTTTGCCTATATAATGCATTTTTCAGCCTAAAGTGGTGGTAGTGACATCACAATGGCATGCTCAAATAACAATGCTGAACAATTAACGTGGGTAAAATATGATGCTGCAATCATAGGTCACTATTATAAAGTTAAATGGTTTTTTGTGTTTTATGCAACTCATGTAATAGCCTATTCTAAAATAATTTATTTTTTCTGATCAAATACAGGGCAACGTAACAATATTTTGTCTTAATCTAATATTATAAATAATGTGATAATTAAATAAATCTCTTGATACTAAAGATCTTTGAAGTGTTTGCTGGTTTGCTAGACTGGCAGACCTCTAGAACAAAGGACACTGGTAGTTTTTTAAAATATTGAACAAAAGCTTTTAAACTGCGTAATTTATATATTAATCAAGAGGTATCCGATATTCTTCTATAACTTCTTTCCCTTTAAGCATAGCAGCCAAAACACTTGTAAGAAACGGTTTTATACTTATATTTATTTATAGATCATTATTAAATAGGAATTGTAATTTCTTAACTTCCAAATTCCTTCAAACAATACATTCCGACATTAGATAAATAGTTGTTAATCTGTCTGTCACAACTTGCTCATTAGCACCTTTCGTATTAGTCGCCTTTCAACACTGCAAGTTTTATACTGACATTTGTTAATCGTGTCCAAATTCTTACTATCGTCACTGTATCTACAATATCCTATATTGATATGGCGTACGCTTAGAACTTTTTCATGGCTAAAATAACGCAGAAATAATTAGATATCCTCATAATATAAACGTTTTAAAAACACATGTTTTGGAATTTAAAATTGCTAAGTCTAACTATAAAAGAAAAACTCTTGTTTAATTTTATGTTATACTTATTTAGTCCTAGGTATTACCTGCTAAAGAAATTTAATAATTTTATTGTAAACTGACAGCCGACGGATCGGGTCGGTAGGTGAAGTGATCTATCAGTTATTTCTCCTACATGTAAACAGTTCATGAATTATAACGAGAGGAAGTACCCTCAGGATGCGAATAATCTCGCATAATTTGTGCTGAACTTGCCTATAGATAAGCCTTTTAATCGTTAATAGCGCGTAAACAGAATATGATTTATAATTTTGATTATGGTTTATATAATTTTCATTGAGCAACGTAAATTGTTTTAAGACTCCGTGTATAAATATACACTTGCTACACTAGGGACTTCCTGTAAAGAACTATTGTTTCTAGTATATAATTTTTTTCATTTTATATTGAAATACATACTCTTTTTAATACACTGAAATGAACAGGTATATATTATAAATACCTTCATTTATATTAACTTTCTCATTCGAACGGGTATTTAGGACCGGCCACGTTATAAATTAAATTTAAACATCTGGTAAATAACAAAGTTATAAAACAAATTACAACTTATCTAAAATTCTACATGAACGATTTTATAATTACTAGTTAAACTGAACTTTTACAAAAAGATAATTTCCAATTCACCTCCTGCGGTTCAATATTAAATTTAGTTTGTTTTATGACATTTTAATAGCTATTTGGTGGATTCAATCAGAGTTTTTTGCAAATGTATGACAAAATTGGAGATCTTTTTAGAGGAATTTATTTTTATTTTAATAATTATTTATCTAGCAAGTTTTATGGGTAGCGTAAACAAGCTGTTAATATTCACGAATTAATTAAATAAACCTTAATCGAATGAAAATCACTGTTGAAACCAATCTGAAACTTTAAGAGATTTTTGCTGGGCTTGGGATTGCTATTATTTAAATAAAATATTTGGTTTTTAAACAACATCTATTAACAGTCTATTAACACCAGTAAAAAGAAATTGCTATACAGAGAAACAAGGATAATAAAATTAATAACAAGAATAGATTAAGTTTAAATTATTATTATCTAAATACGTATTAGTTTGAATTGACACCCAAAATTATGTATAACACAACAGTACACGACCGAAACACATAATTAAATTACTTGTCACAGACTGATTATTAATTTTTAACTGAAAAACAAGGATTCAAATTCAAAGCTATTGAGAAAATATAAACACTGACTTCTAAATTTCATAGATACCATTAGAACTGAGAAACAGAATAATATTAATAAAACATTAATTTAACCCTTTGTCTACTGTTTAAAACTAATAAAATTAAAATAGAAATATTACATAAATGTTACATACTTATATAACAGTAGTCGTGAGTTTCAAATAAGCACAGCGAAAAAAGTAAAAAATACTTATTAAACCTTCTCATAGGATCCAAAAACAGAATAATATTAATAAAACATTAACTAAAACCTTTGTCTACTGTTTAAAACAAAATTAGAATAGGAATATTACGTAAATATTACATACTTTTAATACCTTATCAGTAGTCGTGACTTCAAAATAAGCACAGCGAAAAAAATTAAAAAAAAACCTATTAAACTATTTTTATAGTATTGAAAAACAGAATCATATTAATAAAACATTAATTAAAACCTTTGTCTACTGTTTAAAACTAATAAAATTAGAATAGGAATATTACATAAATGTTACATACTTATAATACCTTATCAGTGGTCGTGAGTTCAAAATAAGCACAGCCAAAAAAGTTAAAAAAAAAACTTATTAAATTATTTTGTATAGGATTGAAAAACAGAATAATACTATTAAAACATTAATTAAAACCTTTGTCTACTGTTTAAAAGTAATAAAATTAGAAATAAGAAATAAATGTTACATACTTATAATACCTTATCAGTGGTCATTCATAAAAGAGCACGGTGAAAAAAGCTAAAAAAACGTATTAAACTATCTTTAAGAAAAAAATACTAAAAACATCCCGATTTTAACGATTACCTTATTTTCAAGGTTTGGGAGCATCTTTAAAACAACATCTTGATAATCTAACCAAATAAAAAAATTACGATATCGGCAGCAATACGAAAAGAATAATTTATGATATTACCGAATAAGTTGAACTAAGCCAAAAGTCCATCGTAAGGGTACTTAAGAAAAATGAATATCATTATATAAAGTAAGGGAAAGCCATGCATTTTTTTTCGATTACAATTTTAGACAAATGCATATATCCAAATCGCAAAAGGAAAAGGCGAATAATAATATGAGCATTTTACCATAAATATAATTTTTACTGACAAGGTCGTCATATTCGATATTGGCCTCGGCAAAATTTGCAAATGCATTTCAAATCCGCTATATCCCCAGAAACTTAAACGATTGACGGTATTTTATGTGAACATATCATAGGATCATTTTTTATTGATTGAGCGCTAACTAAAATATAATACCTACTTGATTTTTGCAAAAGCAAATTATCTAAAAATTAGAAGACCGACAAAGTTTTTGTTTAAGGGTAGTTTGCTATATGCTATTGCTATATATATATATATATATATATATATATATATATATATATATATATATATATATATATATATATATATATATATATATATATATATATATATGTATATATACGACATAAAGAAAAAACAAAAATATGACCTTTATAGAATTTAAAGGAGATTTTATTTCTGTAAAGAAATTTAGATAACTGTTAAAACAATGATTAAATTTATACCATCGTTGTGACATCCATTTATATCTAATATACATTTGCGCAAAAGCTACGCTGAAACATTCGTCAAAATTTCGAGTAGGTTGTGATATCCCTACAGCGTTGCCAAGCTTTTATAAGAGCATATAAACGAAACAGCATATTACCTCTGCGAATTAGAAAAAGAGACAAGATATTTACCAAGTCAGTTGTGTGACCTTAGAGTATTTGCACGGTCTCTCGATAGCTGTAATTGAATATGTTTTGGCTGAGTGTGATAATTAAAAAAATTGTACTTTTGTTAATGTATTGTAAATTACCTCTTTATTCAATCAACAAACGAGTTTTTCATAATCATTATCGTTTATAAAAATAAAATATTTAAAAAATATTAATGAGAATAAGAATAACATAATTTTCTTTTTTGACGGACAGTATAGATTTATTACCCATAGATTACTTTTGTCGGAATACAATTTTATAATTACAGCAGGTCAAAGTAAATATCAACTCTATTTGCTAAGACGGAGTTAACACAAATTGTGGGAAAACTAGGTGGACTGAAATAAAAAGTAAAATTAATATTACTGTTTCCAATGCTCGTACCTCGCATTTGTAACAAACTGTATGCATGTGCAACTTTCTGTTAGTTTAACCGACTTTGTATCCCTAATATCTCCCATTAAAAATAAACTTGAACTCAAATGTCCGCATATTGGGTATAAGCATGCGCTTACATAATCTGTCAAGTCTCTTGATGAAAACTCATAATGCTTCGACGTATTGCGCATCACACAATTTGACTATAAAAAATCGAATTGTGAATCATTTAGATTTCATTGAACTCGGTAATTTCCTTTCTGCTATTTTTAAATATTATGGAAGAAAACAATGAATATAAGTGGTTTAATGAATATTACAGTAATTATCATAAGTCGTACAATAAAAAACAATTAAATGAGATGTATACCAAGTAAATACTAAACAGATATTGTCCGTAATGGAAGCGGTTTCCTTAGAATCATTGTTCTTTAAAGCAAACCAGCAGTGTACCTAATTATCGATGTCACAAACCGACCATGTATTAGAATTGTATTCAAGATAATTAGGAAGATACAATATATTGTTATCATTATTTCCCTCATAAAAGGGAAGTATTGTAATCATGAAAAAATCGCCCTCCCAGATTTTTTCAGATCTTTCATCAGGGTCCCTAGATGACGAAAAACATATTTTCTCAATTCCGTCGGTCTGTCAAAAATTAAGGGTCATATGGAGATGACCTGGTAACATTTTGGTAAAAATCCTATATGGCAAAACAAAGTGGAGGCCTTGTGAAATGTTAAAAAAATTATTACTAAAAAAAGTGCTTTTCCAATTTATCTCAAATTGTGCACAAAAATCAAGTATTATGTAGGAATCAACTGGTAAAATTTTGGTACGAATCCAAGATGGCGGCTTAATAAAGTATTTAAGATTCAGCCTACTTAATGCCCTGATTTCAAAATTGTGTGCCATAACTAATTGTAGTATAGAGATGAACTAGTAAAAGTGTGGTACTAATTCAAGACGGGGGAACAAAATGGCGGCCAAATAAAATTTTTGTAATCTAAAAAAATCAACCTCTCAGGTTTTACATATCTTCGCGTTTTGGCGTCCCTAGATGCCTAAAATATGTTTTATTTAGTCCGTCGATTGGTCTGTCGGTTTGTCTGTCTCTCTGTCTGTCTACCATTTACCGGCATAGCTTCAAAACTATTCATCAGATTGACTTCAAATTTTAGTCGAAAATTAAGGCTCATATGGGGATAACCTGGTAATATTTCGGTTAAAATCCAATATGCCAGAACAAGATGGCCGCTTAGTGAAACGTTAAAGAAATTATTACTAAAAAAACTAATCATCTAATTTTTCTCAAATTTTGTACAAAAATCAAGTATTATGTAAGAATCAACTGGTAAAATTTTGGTATGAATCCAAAATGGCGGAACAAAATGCTGGTTTAATAAAATATTTAAACATTCAGCCTGAAAAAACTACTTAATGAACTGATTTAAAATCGTGTGCTATAACTTATTTTAGTATAGAGATGCGCTAGTAAAACTGTAGTATTAATTAAAGATGGCGGAACAAAATGGCGTTCAAATAAAATTTTTGTAATCTGAAAAAATCATATTCTAAGGTTTTACATATCTTCGCGTTTTGGCGTCCCTAGATGCCAAAAATATGTTTTATCAAGACCGTTGGTCCGTCTGTCGGTTTGTCTGTCTGCCTATCAGTTTGCGGCATAGCTTAAAAATTACTCATCAGATTGACTTCAAATTTTAGTAAAAAAATTAAGACTCATATGGGGATGACCTGGTAATATTTTGGTAAAAATCCAATACACCGTAACAAGACGACGGCCTAATGAAACATTAAAAAAAATGTATTACTTAAAAAACTAATTATCCAATTAGCACAAAAATCAAGTATTTTGTAGGAATCAACTGGTAAAATTTTGGCAAGAATACAAGATGGAAGAACGATGGAAGAAGATGGCGATTTAATAAAATATTTAGAAATTCAGCCTAAAAAACAACTTAATGAACTGATTTCAAACTATGTGCCATAACTAATTGTATTATATGAATTAGTAAAACTATGGCACTAATTCAATGGCGGAACAAAATGGCGGCAAAATTAAATTTTTGTAATCTCAAAAAATTACGCTAGCAGGTTTTACATATCCTCGCGTTTTAGCGTCCCTAGATGACAAAAAATATGTTTTATCAATTCGATGGTCCACCTGTCGGTTTGTCTGTGGGTTCGCGGCATAGCTTAAAAACTACTCATCAAATTTTGGACAAAAACAAGATGGCGGACTAGTGATACGTTAAAAAATTATTACTAAGAAAACTAATTTACCTGAAATTTTGTAAAAAAATCGAGTGTACACAAAAAAGTAATATTTTGGTATGAATATAAGATGGCAAAACAAAACGGCGGCCTAATAAAATATTTAAAAAATCAGTCTGAAAAAACAACTTATTAAATTAATTTCAAATTTTGTGCAAGCATTAAATGTAATATAGCGATAAAGTGGTTAAGTTGTGTAACGAATTCAAGATAGCGAAATAAAAAAATTAACGTAAAAAAATCTTCTTATTCAATTGACAGTAAATTTTGAAGACAAATTAAATATGATATAAGGATAAACTGGTGCAAATTCAACATAACGTAACAAAGTCGCGGTGTGGGACAATGTAAAAACTAATTATGTGTGGCATAGGTAGAAACTGGTAAAATATTAATAGGGATCCAATATATTAGAACAAAATGGCGTCCAATAAAAATGTTTGAAAATACGGTATATATATATATATATATATATATATATATATATATATATATATATATGTGTGTGTATGTGTGTTCCTAAATAACTACTCAACTAAATTGATTTACACTTCACTATTCTTAATAAAAGGAAATATTCATAAAGAGGGAAGTTCTGGCTAAAGGAAATTTAACGAGTTTTTTTATTTTGTGATCTGCAGTATTTTTGTTACCACACAGATGTTATGGATTCGGCGTTAGAGTAGGATAACTCTGTACAATTCTGCGCCTCATATACAGGGTGGTCTAACAGTGCGTTCAAGTCCATTAGCTCAGCTATTGTGGGGATTATAAAAAAAAATTATACGAAACTGGTAGAGATTGCTGAAAGCCACAATCTAAAATTATTTTCGATTATACAGGTAAGACAAAAGTATTGTAATTGTATTGTTTCAGGATCCCTAGATACCAAGAAACATCTTTTCTCAATTTCCTCGGTTTGTCTGTCAGGCTATCTGTAAGTCTACAGCTAAAAACTACTTATCCGATTGACTTCAAATGATGGTCAAATATTAACAGTCACATGAGAATAACATGGTAACATTTTGGTAAAAATCTAGTACGGTAAAATAAAATGGCGGCCTATTAAAATGAAAAAGAAAATTACTAAAAAACTGCTTATCTATTTTCCTCAAATTTTGCAGAATGTGGGGTACATTTCCAAGAAGGTGAAATAAAATATCAGCCTAATAAAATTTTAAGAAATTATTACTACAAACTGCTGCTCTAATGTACCTTAACCATTGCACAAGAATGAAGTTTGATATATGGATAAAATGGAAAAATTTTGGGGTAGAGCCTTGATAGTGAACAAAAATGGCGGCCTAATTAAATGTATCAGTAACATAAAAAATACGTATACAACGGAGTTGAAATTTTACACAAAAATAAAGTCTAAAACAGGGATGAACTGGTAAAATTTGGTCTATCCCATGTCGCGAAACAAAATAGCTGCTTAATGAAATGTTTAAACAAGTCCGTAAAATTCTATTTCCTTTCCTTAGAATAGAAGAAAAAATCTTCTTTTTATGGAGAAAAATAATAAAAGTTATCGTTAATTTTTTTGTCGACTATATACATACATTTTTAGATATATTTATAATCAACAGCAAAAGTTGTAGTTCAGTAGCGTCGTAATGAAAATTATTTCTATTGACATTTCCAATTTTGTAGAATGTTGCTTTGTCAGTAAGTAACACAAAATTAGTAAATCTTGGCTCTCTCAGAATTTGTTGTTGTGCCCAATGACAAAAATCTAATCGCCTTTGATGATCATCCTCATACAATTCTTAAAGTAGTTCAATGTAGTATGGGTGAAAATTGTTTTTTTTTTGAATTCGTAGAATAATGGTTTTACTTACATCCTTTTTCCCCACTAGTCAAAATAGGTGGCTCTTAACGTCCAATGTGCCTCTAATATCTTCAAAAAGTGGCCATAAATCTTGAACGATTCTCTAGACCCCACAAACCCTATATTAGGTAAGTGGCCAAAAAGGGAAGAATCTCAAAATATAATAATACACAGGCCGTTCCATTTAAATTAATCGAGAAAACTTGCATCCGGGATTTTTATTTACTCTATATACCGTTATTAAAGAATACTAAAGAAAAATACCGCAGTTGAAAGAAGACGACATTTGGAAGTTTTTACCATGCTGAAACGATTTATGTTGAGGCATTAAAAAAATATAAGCGATCAAATGTACCTCTGATAATATCGAAAAGTGGCCATCAATCTTGAATGACTCTGTATAGTCCCCACAAACTCTATGTTGACTTAAACGCTAAATTTTTCCATTTTATCCCTATATCAAACTTGATTATTGTGCAATGGTTAAGATAAATTGGAGCAGCAGTTTTTAGCAATAATTTCTTAAAATTTTATTAGGCAGATATTTTATTTCGCCTTTTTGGATATGTATCTCACATTCTGCTAAATTTGGGGAAATTAGATAAGTAGTCTTTTAGTAATTATCATTTTACCTTTTAATGGACCGCCATTTTATTCTGCCATACTGGATTTTTACCAATATGAAAGCTCACTATGAGTAAAATACCCCTACTTTTCAAGTTAGAAGATACACACCCACATGTACTTTTTCTTTGTCTTATGATAAGCAGAAGTTTTTTACATAAAGAAACTGAAGCTCAATTCCACAATAACAATTTAAGTAGTAGACTAACTTTTAATCAATAATCCTGTATACACATGCTTACACAGGAACATCTACTACGGCTATTAATGTTGACTTTATAAAAAAATTACCAATAATTAACCAACAAAAGCTAAATTTTGTTGTTAATCTGCATTTTTATAGACGACATACTTCAAAACTCGCTGTTTTAGTGATATACTATTAAATTTTAATGCTTCTATTCCTTAGACCAGGTTAACATGACGGGATTTTATTTGATTTGACTTTTACGGCCATAGGCCAGTTATATATATATATATATATATATATATATATATATATATATATATATATATATATATATATATATATATATATATATATATATATATATATATATATATATATATATATATATATATATATATATATATATATATATATATATATATATATATATATATATATATATATATATATATATATATATATATATATATATATATATATATATATATATATATATATATATATATATATATATATATATATATATATATATATATATATATATATGTCGAAAATGAAAAATCACTAGCAATGTAGCCAAAAAGTTGCTAGATCAAATAGAAAATCACTAGATTGCGTAAAATCGTTGTGTATAATCGACAATTTAAAAAATAATGCATTTTAAAACATTTTGGATGTTTGTATTTGTAAACAATCATATTTAAAATAAAATAACAGAATATTATAAACAAAACTAAAGCTATATTTGGAAAAAACAGTCATAAATAAAATCAGGTACTTAACATAAATCTCTCGTTTAAAATTATATAAAAAATAAAAAAGGGGGATTCTTAAGTTACGAATACATATTATTGTTGTGTTTTTTAATAATATCATTTGTGATAGGAAAATATAATTCTTGGTGCCAATGTTAATTAGTGCCTTGCTATGTAAAATGCCACTTATTGTTTTGGCACCCAATCGATTATGCAGTTTCGTTTTATTTAAATTTATATATGAAAATAGCCTTTCCACACTTGCACTACTATGTGGCAATGAAAATGTGATTGTAATGAATTTGGCAAGTTCTGGATATACCAGATTACCATCCCCTTTTTTTGTACCGCAAACGTTCTTCCGAAAATCATTTTCTTCAAGTGAAAGGTTACATTCAGAATACTTTAAATACCTAAATTCCCTATCCAAAGTGTTAATGTCGGTCTATATTTGGAAACATAACAGCCAGGGGAGCTATGCTTTCAGTTTTTGAAATATTTGAGGGATGGAGCATAGTTAGCAGTTTTAGAATTTTTATTTCTTGGGAATTAAAGGGAAATCGTTTGAATATTTGGCTTATCGCCTCAATATAAAAATTCAGAAATTTTAATCTAAAATTATTTTTTTCATTTTCAATCAGCGTGTTTTCAGTCATTTCTTCATATACTTTGGGACCCAAATAAATTTCTTCGAGTGGTAGCAAATTGTTTGAATTTCGATATTGAATATTTTCTGTATTTGTATATCGCAAATAATCTGGTTTAATCAAATAGCTTAATAAAAATTTGAAAGCATCAAAAATTCGGAGATAAAGATTATGGACTGTAGGAGTTTCGGACTGACACTCTAAATTCATATCTGTAAAAGTCGGTAATATAAATTCGAGAAATTGAAGGTACAATTTATTTAATTTATTAGTTAACATCAAAATACAAGAGTTCTAACCACACTACACCACAACCTGTTACGTTCTGGACGCGCGTTTCGCTAACCAAGTTTATCAGCAGATGATATAAACTAAAGTAACTTTTTTTGGGGTCCTCTTCTATTTTCTGTCAGTCATAAGACTATTACAGCTGTTGGGTCTTCGAAGTGAGCTTCAATTGGGTGGGTGAAAGAAAAATGAACTCATGGGGGAAAAGGGGGGAATGGGAAACTTAACCTAAATTGCTAATCCTGCAAGAAGTCTAGGGGTAGTTTCAATTTATGATTTGGTCGAGCTTTGACTGTGACTGTTTTATTAGGTTATTGTTTGTTGAGTTGTTTTAGTTGTTTTATTAGGTTATTGTTTGTTGAGTAACTTATACTAACCGAGACTATTTATAGGTAAATGTGGTCACACTTGATACTTGGCACCCGACTGCGCCGTTGTCAAGTAAACAATCGAGGGGACTATAGGGAATAGGCCCTCTGTCTTTATTTAGTGCTTTCTTACCACATTTAACTATTTCTATACTCTCAAATGCACCCAATAATCTATTATTAGATACATTTTTAATCAACTTAAGATTATTTATTCCTATTCGGTGATTGTTTTCTAAAGCATGTTGGGCAACGCTTGACTTTTCTGTTCTTCCATATCTTAAATGTGCCATGTGTTCTTCAAAACGAATGTTTATGGAGCGTTTAGTTTGCCCAACATATTTTAGATCGCAGTCATTACAGCTAATTTCATAGATGCCACTCCTCTCCCTCAAGTCGACTTTGTCTTTGGGGTTTCCAAGGAAATTTTTCAAACTGTTCTCCGTTTTGTAGGCTACTCTAAAACCTACGTTTTTAAATACTTTTCCTCCTCTTCTTTAGATATCAGAAATTATCTAATTTTTCTGGTCTTATTGGCCTAAAAAGATATATAGTGTAGGTCCTTAATACCTAGCACCTGCACAACTACAAAATACATAAACAAATAATATACACCAAGCAATTAGGTACCTATAACGCTTACTTAATAATTTTTGCTATAAAAATAACTTTATTACATAAATTAAATAAATAAACATTTACTTACCGTACCTCTTTATTGTTTATCACTTGCTAAAATTAAAGAGTACAAAAACAAAGTTTAATTATTTTTACTTTTGCTAAAACACTGCAGTCTGAACTCTGAAGTACGTTCACATACAATAATTACAAAAGAACGGAGAACAGCAAATCATTAACAAATAAGCAACACGCAGCGACGAGATCGAGAACGATGCCGACGTTGAGAAATTTCTATAAATCCCCGCTGATTAGGGTATTCACCGAATTTTAAAGGCCGATTTAAAAACTTTAAATTTAAGGGCAACTTGCCAGCTCATTCGGTGGCCACGTCAAAAGTTTATAAATCGGATGTATTTAGTACTCATATACTGTGTTGTGTGTTAAGAACTACATTTGCCGAAATAAATACGAGACTGTCTGTACCCTAATTAATTACTAACTGCATCATAATTTAAAATAAAGTGTAGGTATAAATTACTGTTTTCAATACTTCTGCAAGTTTCATCTCATACTGTCTGAAATTTTCATTTAATTGCCAAACAGCACCATCTGTGAGGATTTATCGAAAATGACAGATCGCGGATTAGCGGAGAACATACATACGCGACCGCAAGCACGATCGCGATGGCGATGGCGATCCGATTCACCTGACAGAAACAAATACATCCGCACAGACATGCCGCGACTAGTACGCGATTGTGCCGCGAACGATCGCAGAGTCTTCCGCGATTTCACAACTTTGGCGATCAAACGCAGTAGGTTACGTTAATAGCACGATCGCATCGAATTGGAGGTTAGAAAATGGCTAATATTACCGAAATTTTGATAGAAAATGTTAAAACGCATAATGTTTTATGCTAATATCATTTCTAATCAGATTTAGTATTTCATCAAAACTATCAAAATTTATTTGGAAATACGTATAGAACCGATTTCCATCCTTACGGAGTTCAGGAAAAAGCTTATAAAATTCTCCTTCTTCCTTTCACTTTTTGTTTATATCATGTACCCAAATAGTCCTTCTCTCTCTTCTACGATATAAATTTTCGTCAACCAAAACAGGTATAAAAGAAAACACATAAAAAATGCAAGAATAATAAATAAAGGCTACTTAGTTTTTTGTGTCATTACTGCAATTTTCTTCATCTAGTAATATTGCATAAGCAATGCCTCTTCCTCTACCAAGCTATACATCTTCCAACGTTTTTTATGTTACTGAGTCACCATCTCAATCGTATATCTTTGTTCACTAACGTCCAGCGATCCCAATCGCCATCGCGATCGTGGTCGCGGTCGCTTATAAATATTCTCCGCTTAACATAGATTTCTTTAGTGAATTCCATTTCTGAATATAGGCGATTTCTAGCAGTTGCTTTTACCTGATCGGCTCTATTGTCAATATTATTTTTTGCATATCCAAAATCACTAGTAATAGGGTGTTTAACGAAAGTTTTCACTAAATCACTAGATTTGTTTCAAAATCACTAGATTTAGTGAAATTTCACTAGACCTGGTAACACTAATATACGTACCGTAAAGTTACCTAACTTTGACCGAAATTGAAGTTCAATTGTGAATATCTTTGCTTGGCGTTTAGCTAATTTGTTCATTTAGTGGACCACCTTGGGGCTTCAAGTAACCCTTTAAATTGCACCATCAAATTTTTTGTTAGCAAGCCACATAAGGCATTTTTTAAAAAAAAACCTTGGTGGTCAAAGTTAGGGACGATGAACCTAACTTTGACTGACCCCTTAAAATGTATGATATCTTAAATTTAGGGACCCTGTTCAATATCATTGACCATCAGATTCGTTTTTAAAAAATATTAGAGAAGATTTGGTTCATTTTTTTCAAGAATAAAACACAAAAAATCAAAAATAAAGTATTTATTCTTATAAATATAATAAATGCAGGTACTAAAACAGTCTCGATTTAGTAAAAACAAACTAACATATAAATCAAACATAAGTAGGTACCTAAATACCTACATAAAACAAAAAACAAACAAAATTAAACTTAAGAACGAAATAAATATTTTTAACATTTCGGAACAAGAAAATATTATTCTATTTTTAGTTGCAAATTGTCAACTTCTGGAAATACCAACCCGCGTTTGAAATCACTAGGTTTGTTTAGTTTCAAAATTATGTCCTTTTTAGAAACTAGTGATATATCATCTGCTATGGGCCAAATAAATTTGGAATTCTTATTCCGCATGAATTTTATTTGAAATTCTTGCTCCTCGAAAGTCATTATTTGACCAACATAATATTTTGGTTGGTTATTTAGGGTTTTTAGGGACACTACTACATAGTCATCTGTAGCACACTCTTCTTTTTTGTTCATTAAGGTCTTTCTCAAATCTGCAAGGTTCGTATTTTCCTCTGCTGAATCTTCATCGTCGAGTTGGACTTCAGTAGTTTTACTTAAAGCCTTTTTTTCATTAGCTGCCCATGTCTCAAAACAGCTATCATTTAAAGTGTCCGCGTATATTATATTGCCTTCATCAATACTGTCAGAACTTTCGCTGGCTAGTCTCATTCTTTGCGTCTTTTTCTCGAATATCTTTTTAATAGCTGTCTTCTGATTCGATGGACCTGGAGTTGGGTTGACGTCATTGTCATTCGAAGTGAGATCTTCTAATCGGATTCCCTGACCTGGTTGGACGTTGATTTTCGATTTTCTTGTCTTCTTAGGTGCTTCTTGATCCCCATATCTCATAGTTTTTAGCATTCCTACTACGACTTCAGAAACTAACTCAACTGAGCGATCTTCTGTCGTCCCTTCAGTGCTAGTTCGAGGAAGCCTATTTATCACTTCCTGTGGATTAAACGGAACGATTCCACATTTTTTAAAGCCAGAAATCAAATTAGTAGAATGATTGTTTGGAGAAATGCTCTTACAAATATTGTTTAATAGGCGCGGAAACTGGTCCTTTTGAATTACCTGGGATTTTCTTTGTTGGTTACTTTTCCAGAAATCTGTCCCGTCACTTCCTTTTTAATGGCGCATAGAAGGCGACATCCAGTGGCTGGCACAAATGGGTCGAATTTTTAGGAAAACATGCGAAAATAATATTATTTTCATGTGCAGTTTTTAAAACTTCCGATGAAAAATGACTCGCTAGATTATCTCCAAGTACTACGATTTTTCCATCCTTATGTTGTTTTTTAACGAATGGTACAAATTGGTTGCAGAACCAGTCGGTGAAAATAACAGAGTCGAACCATCCGCTTTTACTCCGATTGTATCGTGTGTGGGGGGGTCCTCCCTCTGTCCATATGGACCAAATGTGTTCAGATTTGTACACCACGTATGGCGGCAACATTACACCACTTGCGGATCCGCAAAACATAACGGACACACTGGCTTTTGTGGAATCGCGAATCCTATCTGGGTATTTCGTACCTTTTTTAAATATGTACTTTTTCCTTCCCGGATCGTCGGTCGGCTAGGTTGGTTTCGTCGTAGTTATAAATTCGGCCGGGGTCAATAAAGTCTCCATCATTCTGTAATGTATCTTTCAATGCATTAAAATATTGCATTATTGTATCTGGCGATATTTCTCCTTTTGAAACCTTGAGGTTTTGACTCATTCTATGGCTAAGTGCCCGATGCCGATTTATAAACTTTGTCGTCCACCTTAGAGTTGGCATATTTCCTTCTTTAAATTGTGAAGCGGTCACTCCCTTTTTATCTAAAAGGTCGCTTACTAAATGTTGCAAGTCTTTACGGCTAAAGGGAACCCCCACTCGCTAACTTTTATAGCATGTGCAACTATAGCTTCTTCTTCAGTGGGTGTTAGCACGAAGGGGCGACCGACCTTACCCAAGTGTACTTTTTTACACTTATTAATTAATGTACCCTTTGGTATGTTAAATGTTTTCGCTGCCTGGTTTTTTGATATTTGTCCCGACCTTATCATGTTTAATGCCCTTTCAAGGTTAACTCGATTTTTCCCTATGTCGTACTGGCTGTACTTTCTTTTCGGCATTTCTGAGAAAAAAATAATAAGTTTTTATTAAAATAAAACTCAACTTTGACCGTGCCATTAACTTTGACCGGCGGTCAAAGTTATTGACAAAAGTTGTAATTTTAGGTTATATTTACATTTTTTTTTAAATATAGAAAAATGTGTGACCAGTTCAGTTCACGTTATCACAATCACTTCCTAATAGTTTAAATCACTTACCTGCGTAATACTAATGATTAAAACGAATTAGTTTTTGCTCAGCAATGAGAAGTTTACCGGTAATATTTTCGCGGCACTTTTTCGGGATGGCGGATAAAGTTTCTATCGGGACTATTTTTTCGCGCACGTTTGAAAACGCATTAAAGGCCATCTATGATGCACTGCCCTACTTATCAGGACCAAAATCGCAACGGTATCTACTTTTGCTGTTTCATTATTCGGTAAATTTTTGGTCAATGTTATATTCGGAGTCAAAGTTAGGTAACTTTACGGTATATATATATATATATATATATATATATATATATATATATATATATATATATATACATATAATTGGCTTAAGAAAATTGTTTAAATAATTAACTTCTAATTTGGTTTTATTTTCGAGTTATTGTGAAAATACTAGAAAACATTTGTTTTCCTAGGTTTTCACCGATGGGGCACAAAATCTCTAACTTCATAAGACAACTTTGGGCTGTTTAATCTACCTTTTTATCTTCAGTACGATAATACTATAATAAACTTAACAATTACTGAGTGTGGGTATTAGATGTGCTATGCTTACCGAATTCAAAAACAGTAACGAAATCATAAAGTAATAGCGTACAGAATTAGACCTTTGACTTAACGGACAAGCAAAATCGCAAATAGTAGTTTTCAGAAAAATTAAAAATCCAATAAAAAAAAACTAAAAAAATCTAGCCAATAATATATAGGAATTGAGAAATTCAAAAATGTTTCCTGAATAATAAAAGTATCCTGAACAATGTTAAAATAGGCTTCTACGACACACTCAATAAGAGAGGTTTTCAACATAGTTGTCTTTTTCATACATTAGGTTTTTACTTTTTTAGAATCCTATCATTTTTTTCTCTCTTTCTATTTCTCTTTATTATTCAAAACAATTAAAATTAAACAGCTTCCTGTTGCGAAATATTATTCCCATCAGTTTATTCTAAGTATCAATTATATTGTTATAAATTAAAATCAGAGAATAAAATATTGGTTTAGTATTACCGAAGCTTGTTCGCATAAATTCAGATATATTTCGCTCAGAGATTATACAAATATTAAAGTGGTAAGTGACCATTCAGTAATACGGAAAAACGTGAAACATTGAATAAAGCACGTGGTATACAATAAATGGAATCCTAATGATCGAAACATTTTTTCAAGAAAATCAAAAAGAATTATTATTCACATATCATACTAAAAATCAGATAAGTAGTAAATACACAACATAGCACTGATGTTTAATAAGCTTTAGAGGGATATTCAGTTTCCAGCCATCATTATTTTATGCTACAAAGTATCGATGGCCAGTATCTACTCAGTATTCTAATGACGTTTTTTAAGGAAGAGTGCTCAAAAATTCCGAAACAATTCGTAATAAAAGGTGTAATGACAATGAGTTTCTTCTTAAGAGGGTTTGAGAATTACTTCACTTAAGAAGTAATTTAATTTAAAGTGTGTGGGAAAACTCTTTTTTTAGCTTGCACAACCAGTTTTTTTACTTATAAATTGAGTAACGACGAACCATGGATCATAAGATACACAGACAAAATAAGCATGAAAAATGTGGGTAGACAAGCAAAACGGTTCTAGCCAAAACTGATGTTACCTGTTACAAGCCCGAATATATGATATTTAATTGTCAGTTAGGGCGACACTAACGGTTCACAAAATATTTATATATATATATATATATATATATATATATATATATATATATATATATATATATATATATATATATATATATATATATATATATATATATATATATATATATATATATATATATATATATATATATATATATATATATATATATATATATATATATATATATATATATATATATATATATATATATATATATTATATATATATATATATATATATATATATATATATATATATATATATATATATATATATATATATATATATATATATATATATATATATATATATATATATATATATATATATATATATATATATATATATATATATATATATATATATATATATATATATATATATATATATATATATATATATATATATATATATATATATATATATATATATATATATATATATATATATATATATATATATATATATATATATATATATATATATATATATATATATATATATATATATATATATATATATATATATATATATATATATATATATATATATTCACAAATGTATCCGTTTTATTAATGCCAATCATAAGATTTAAAAAAAAACTTTTACTTTTTTTGTTAGGAAGATCACATTGGAAATGCTGCGAAATGAGTCCAAAACAACGTTTATATTCTATTGACCAACGTTTACGATAAAACAAGAGGTGGGAATGGCCCATGATCAAGCATGAGTCATCTAACTCGACTAACTTAATTTTATATAATTTTGCGCAACAATTACTCTCTTTAATTAATCTCATGCAGAAATAAATCGGTAAAATATTGGTATGAATTCAATATGACGGAACAAAATGACCTAATAAAATATTTGATTTAAGAAAATGAAGAAGAGGGTCATGCTTCACTTTCCTTGACAAAAGGAAGGATTCTTACCTATATTTTATTGAGACAATTTGGTATTATTAAAAAAAATCGTTCTTGAATCGGTATGGCATGATTTTCAGTGTTTTCACATATATAAGTATCCGGATTTTATTAATGCCAATCATAAGATTTCGGTGAACATAGAGACAAAAAACTTTTAATATTTTTTGTTAATTAAATTTTGAAGTTATATTAAAATTTAGATATCATATTGGAAATCGCGAAATCGCATCCAAAACAACGAAATTGTTTCTCACTTCTTGAATCAAGCACCTACACATTTTAAATAAATAATGTGTTTGGCAAAAAGTACGGTCGGTAATACACAGCCGACGAATTTGTCTCCTGTGACTGTATCGTTATCTAAAATCAAGTGTCGATTATATTTCCACAGTTTAAGAGAAAATTAATTATTTATGTATTACGCTCTTAAAACATGTATATCAATATATCGATAACAGAACGTTTTTCTGTTCACACAAACGAATTTCTAGAAAAAACAATAAAATTCTGTTCACATCCCGCAGTGTTGCAACCTCCGTTGCAGAAATAGTTACGAGGACGAGTCCACAAGTAATGTTGAATTCTGACATCAAAGAGTTTAAGAGGTACCAAACTTAGTGCAACCTTCTGGTACTGGTCCAGCAAGTGCGGAACGTCCCAAGAAGAACTGTCGCCACATCAAAACCTGACGGAAGTTTCACTTGTACTACAGGGCAATTTAGCTGATGAACTGTCATTCGGCGAAGAAGGCGTGTCCGGCCGTCAATAGACATATTCTATGCATGCTATAGCACTGGTTACGTTTTTTTTATTTGTATATATATGTTTACGTGTTAAATATTTGATTTTACGACAATAGCCTTCCCCATTTTTTATTTGAAACCCCCTTTTTGGGGCAGAAAGTAATAATATAGGGTGTCCCATTAAAAAATCGAAAGTCATAAAAAATCCGAATTTAAACAAATTATGGTATCGCCGGAAATGTCAGATATTCCCAAATGTTGTGTCATATTTAAGGTACCAACATCTCATTTTAATATTTTCAAAAAATATAAGGTTAGGCCACCATTTTTTTTGCACGAGGTATATTAACTTAAAAAGTAGTATTGCAAACAGTATTTCTAGTCAACTACATTTTTAAAAACTTTAAGTTTGATGAAAGAAAATAGAATAAGTCCATAATCTGAAATGGAACTGGGAGAAAGTCACTTAAAACTTATCCAGAAATTTACTTCCCACCTAATGTAATGAGGGTGAAGTGCGGGACACGAAAGAAAACCGGGTGGTCCTTAAAATAAAGGTTTATAGTCTTAAGCAAGCGGAAAAGTAAAATTTGTGTACGCAAATAAATTTTATGTTATTTTATGTATTGTGATAGTTTGCCATTTCACCTATAAAGTGCGCCAGCTAAGCGGTACGGAAAATTAATCGAGGATTTAGTAAATTTCGCACTAGTCTACTAGTAATTGGGATGTGCCTAGAGTCTCCATACACTTGCCGCTAGAAGGTTCTAGCTATTTCCAGTGGCGCCTATACATTTCGAGCATTTGTTTTCATTTCTATATAAATGCGTTGCGTTGAATTTGAATTATTATTTCGAAGTAACGATGGCGGGCAAAAGAGGAAAAACAATTCGAAGCGGTGCACGTGAAGTTAATACGAGCGTTATCGAGGCCTGTACTAGAAAAGCCAAAAATAGTAGTTTAACTATTCCAATTCAAAATCGAACAAAACGCGCTGCATTTTACGGTGTTTCGGAAAGTAGTGTAAAGAAAAATTCAAGGAGAACATAGTGATCGCTCATGTTCTACTTCACCTTTAAAATCTCCTGGTAAAAAAAGACCCCGATTATCATACAAAGATAAAATTGACGATGTTGATTTTCAAGTAATTCGTTGAACAATAGAGGATTTTTATATAAACTTGAAGAAGGTTCCGACTTGCAAACCCCTACTTCGTGCTGTAAAGAACAAAATAGATTTTTCGTACGGGTATAAAACCTTAAATCGGCGTTTACGATCGAATGGTTTTGTTTGGCGCAAGTGCCAAAATAAACGAAAATTGCTCATTGACAGACCAAATATTTTTCACTGGCGGGTGAAATATCTATCAACTGTAAGGCAATATAGGCAAGGATGCAATGTTGTGTATCTAGACGAAACCTGAGTAGATAATGATATGACAACGAACAAATGCTGGCAAAGTAAAAGTGTTACAGGTGTTGTTCAGGGAATCCGCTCTAGTAGTCGCTTTATTATAGTTCATGCTGGTTCAGAAGCCGGATTTGTTCCAGGTGCTGCTTTAGTTTTTCGCTCGGGACTAACAACTGGAGACTATCATGGACAGGTGAATAGAGATAATTTTGAAAAGTGGTTGCTCGAGAAGCTTCTACCTAAGATTCCTCCCAACTCAGTCGTGGTAATGGATAATGCGTCTTATCATTCTCACGTAGAAGATAAAGTGGCAACTAAATACTCCACAAAAGCTCATATAATATCGTGGCTTAAATTGAACAATCTTGTATGTGATCCAACATAAAGAAAATATCAATTATATGAAGTAATATCAGCCAACAAGCCTAGAGAAAAAAAGTATGAAACTGACGGTATTTTACGTAACCTCGGTCATACACCTTTAAGGCTGCCTCCATACATGTGCGACCTCAACCCTATTGCTTGCATGGGCAGGAGTAAAAAAATATATTCGAAACCGCAACACCGGTGAACTTTCAATTAAAGATTTAAATAAAATAACATTAGAAGCGATTGACTCAATATCGGCTGAAAATTGGAAATCGTATGTTAAACATGTTCGTTCTATTGAAGATAAATACTGGGAAGTAGATGGCAAAATTGAAACGGTTATTGATGATTTACTTATCACACTGGGATCTTCATGTAGTGACGACAAAACCTCATCATTTTCAGAAGAAGACAACGATTTAGAAGGAATCGAACCATTAGAATCACAGACGTCGTCCTCAAAAATGGCTTAGTTTTTTTTCATATATTTTAGTATATATATATATTTATGTATTCATAAAGTAGCTGTCAATAAACTGCTTCAAAATAATTAATTTTCTGTTCAATACCGGGTGTCAAAAAATATCTAATATTGCAATTAATATTTGAAAAACTACAGAACTTATATTTTTCCAAAATTAACACATCAATGTAATCATAGTAGGGGAGCCAGTACTGATTCCCAAGTGAACAAGATTTATCAAAATTTTAACTAATACAGTTCGACTTTGTGCTATTCGGGTATGCCAAAAGTGACCATTTGTCTCCGTCTGTCATATTACTTTTTACAGGGGGCCTCATTGTGAAGTACTATACAGGGCGTTTCCTAATTGCGTGGTAATGTTAAAGGGGGTGATTCTGGACCTTTTTAAGAAAAAAGTTTAATATGAACCTAAAAGTCCTAACTTTGGACTTTGGACTTAGGAGCTAAAAAACATTTTTTATAAATTCTTATTCTGATGCTATTATAGATAAATAACTGTGTGAAATTTTTATTAACAATCAATTTTTGAAATTTCTACCAGTGGCATGCATATGTAATTAACCTGGGTAAATCCGTATGCTCCTTAATCCATAGAAGACGTGTATCAAATTTCATGCAATTATCTACAATAGCATCAGAATTGGGATGAAAAAAAATGTTTTCTTTTTAAACTTTACCATCCTGTATCTCAAAAGTTAAGACTTTTAGGAGATAAAAACACCTCCTTTAACATCAGCACGCAATTAGGAAACGCCCCGTATAGTACTTCACAATGACGGCCCCTGCATAAAGTAATATGACAAACGGAGACAGACGGCGACTGGCATACCCGAGTAGCCCAAAGTCGAACTGCATAAATTAAAATTTTGATAAATCTCGTTCACTGGATCTGATGCTGGCTGCCCTAGTAAAATCTGGAATTATAAATCGTGTATCACTATAGTGGGTGGTCCAATAATAGTGGACGTAGGCAGTAGCCCGGGAACCGTTAATGACAGAACTCAAGAAAAAATATATTTATAGGTAAATCGATCAAGAAAAATCAAAATTAAATCATTTTAAAATTCGAATGTTCGCCGTTTTTGCAACACAAAAGAGATATAGAAGTGCGGTACATGAAAGAAAACAGACAAATATAGATAAAGGTTCATTAAGCATAGTTACATTTTTCAATTATCTGAAGTGCGTATAGTCAAAAAGGAGTGCCATATTATTTAAAGAACGACGGGACACTAGTCACTACTGGTTTAAAGAGATTTCATAGCCGACCTTCCTAAACCGATTGACTCCGCCCGGTTTTCTTTCCTGTCCCCCACTTTATTATTGCCGCGTACCTGCTAGAAAATTATGAACATTTCGTTAACGTTATGCGTTGTGTTGCGAAAACCCCTTTTTGATTTTAAAATAGGTTAAGACTAAAGTGAAGTATATATGCATGGACACAGAGAAGCTTATATTAATATAGATAACGTCGATTAAACATTACATCGATTGACCCACTTAGGTAAAAAGTATTAGTTTTACTTGTTGGTATGAAAGTTTTTTGTGGTGGTGGTAGGTATAGCAGACATTAGTTTTTTTTTGTACTTACAGGGATTCTTTCATTACTTATTGGCGAAATCCGGACACTTAAATACAATTACCATTGGCAAAGATAAACTAGGTGTTTAGAGGTTTAAAGATTTAGACGTTTTATTATTAAATTTTAATTTTTAATTAAAATTATGATTTTATAATTTTAATTATAAAAACATATGATTAAATGTGCCAACAACATCAAATACGGCGGTTTTCACTTAGGATGTATTGTGGTACAAGTATGCGGCGAACAAGCTATTATATTTTCATTGTGCTTTTATTTTATCGTTATAAAATGACTGATCAAAGGGTTTATATTTCAGAAACTTAGGTTTTGCATAATGCAAATATCAATTTAGCTAGGAGGTTGAATATTTCTCTGGGACATGCTTTATTTAAGTAAATATATAGACTATTTTATCAGCCTATATATTTATTTAGATAAAAAAATGCTTCAAAATTAAAGTAATACCTGATATGTGTTATTAAAACAATTTGCTTTATCAACATAAAACAAATGTTAAAATATATAATAATAATAATAATAATAATAAAGGTCTTTATTAAATTTATAAATGCCTAAAAATCAGTTTATAATAAAGATATTGGTCGAGATTCAGTTCGACCAAGGCATAAAAAAATGCCCTGGGCGTCTGTTCAGCTAACCCAAGGAAATAAATGTTAAAAAGAAACAAAAACAAAAAATAAGGTATTTAGAACAGTTCAAAATACTATCGTATATCTCAAAAAGATACATACTACTAACTAAACAGACTGACAAACAGTGTGCTGAAAAAAACTGTATCTTAATTTAAGTATAACTGATATGATACTAAAGTTAAGGCGGATCACAATGGATATATTATTTTGAGCGAAAGTACTCATGCACTCCAGATGCTCTCCAAGACCACCAACCTAAATTTTGTTTGGGATATATTTTGATTCAAAAAATCAAAGTCATATTCATTAAGACATTTAGCAATGTTATAAGAAAACGATCGCTTGAAACGTTGTGTACAAAGTGAAGGAATGGTGAGTTTTTCTTGAAACGGAAATTGATATTGTGCACGTCGCGTCGCTGCAAAACCTGATTTTGTAATATAGAGTGAAACAAAAAATAAGTTTATGTTTTTCGACATTATTGAATGGCCACTCACCACTTTAATGTTTGTTTAATCTCTGGACGAACAATATATCTTGGTTGATGTAAACAAGCTTTGGTAATACCAAACCAATATTTTGTTCTCTGATTTTAAATTGTATTATTAATGGTAAGAATGAACTGATGGAAAAAATATCTCGCAATAGGAAGCTGTTTGTAACTTTAATTGTTTGGAATAGTTTATTCATGCTTCTCCAAGGTGCGTCTATAAATGTTTTTATCAAATTTACATATTCTAATTATGAAACGTAAATAATATTTTAAGTCATTACATTTTCACCAAAAATCTTTAAAAAGAAATACAAAAAAAATACGGTTTAAAATTTATTATAATCTGTACAATTTTAGTGATTTAAAGCCATTTAACGTTTCAATGCATATAATGATGTTTACGTGTATGTTTATATTTTTATTGCGTTTTTAATGGAAAAAAAATAGGAATCAGGAGACTAAATAATATCTTGATAAAGCTTAACACAATGAGCGAAACGTTGATTTAAAGTGAGACATTTTGTTTCCATTGTTAACCTAACCCAAAAAAAAGGGTCCTATATATATATATATATATATATATATATATATATATATATATATATATATATATATATATATATATATATATATATATATATATATAAAAGTAGAAAATATATAACGCGGTAAGAACTAGTATATAGTAGAAAAAGGATTCTTTGGGATGACCGCTAAAGCAATAGAATTTGGCTAACCATAGACACGTGTTTCTGACTTAAGGTCTTCATCAGTACAGTCAACTAGTTGAAAGACGAGTACAACTAGTGCCAAAATTAATACACAAAACAATACCAGAGTCACCAACAGGAGCAAAACCGACATTTGTGATTACCAAGAGAACATCCGAAATCTTCGCCGGACTTGATAGTCTATTTACCACGGAGCAGCATATAGCCACCTGTGGCGAAACTCATAACCCAAGAGTAGTAAATCAAAAGTAGAAAATATATATATATATATATATATATATATATATATATATATATATATATGTAAAGATAAAGATATATATATATATATATATATATACATTTATATATATATATATATATATATATATATATATATATATATATATATATATAATTACTTCGAAAATATTTCTTGGGTCTAGGTTTATGCATTGAAACAATAGTGGTTATATTTCGCTCGACGTTTCGCTTTTGATTAAAAGCATTTTCAAGAGCATTTATTTTAACTTGGAAAACAGAGCTTCATTTTTAAATCTATTATATTTAAGGCACCTATAGTATCAGTATCATAATGTCTAGGTTGGTTTTGGGTGACATTACTTGATCTTAATAATTGTAAAATGATACTATATAGTATCAAATGAACTAATATATATATATATATATATATATATATATATATATATATATATATATATATATATATATAAATATATATTTATATATATATATATATATATATATATATATAAATATAAATATTTATATATATATATATATATATATATATATACAATGTGTCCCAAATTTGGCTTACATGCATGGCTATCTCGTAAACCGCTATAGCTACAGGGTGGGTTAAATTAGGAAAGTTTTAGAGAATTTTATTACAAATTTGATGACGTTTTGAAGTTTAGGATATCTTTTGTGGTTTTCAAGATAATTGGGAAAAATCAAAATGGTGCATTTTCAACTTTTGCCCGTAGCTTCTAAACGACTCGTATTATGGTTTTATGGTTTATACATTATTAGGGCACTTTCATTAGAGGAACATTATGCAGGTAAAACGAAGTTTCTAGCTTCAATTGTTTTTGAGATATTGGCATCAACTTTTTATTTTCTTACCGACGCCATATTGGATTATTGTATTTTTGGAAAGATCTTTTTAAGAGCTTTCCAATGATGTATAACAAGGTAAGATTATTATTTTTCTTGAGCTCTAAAAACCAAAATAATTGTTTTTTTTTAAGTAGGCTTTGATTACGCATGGCGGCCATAATGAAACAAAAGAATGCCGCATGTCAACAATCATTTTGTGTTCCTGAATAGTACTTGTTATCATTTTCTCATTGTGCCGAGTTTTTACAAAGTTTATTTGAGTTTCTTATACTACTTAAAATGGAGGGTAATTATTCCAACGAAGAGAATTTGGATATGATAGAACTTTATTTTAAAGCAAATAGAAATACACAAGCAGCTGCGCGTTCATACGAAGAACAATTTCCAGACCGATATCAACCAAGCCAAAGGCATTTCAGATTTCTAATTGTTAACCTGTTAGCCTACGGGTCTTTTTTGAAACCGAAACCAAAGACCTATTCAATAGATAATGAAGCAAGAAACGCAGCTATAATAGAAAGTGTCAGGGACAACCCAACAACCTCAGTAAGAAAGATTGAAGAACAAACGGCAATTCCCAAATCAACCGTCCAACGAGTCTTGAAAAAACTTCACTTTCATCCCTATAAACCTACTATTGTACAGGGTCTTCAGGTAAATGATTTTGCTAGAAGAATCACGTTTAGTGAATGGTTCATCAACAAATGCCAGCAAATACCCAACTTTCATTCTAAAGTACTTTGGACAGATGAAACACGATTTACAAACTGTGGAATTTTCAATAAACATAATACTCATTACTGGGGCACCGAGAATCCTCATAATTTAGAAGAAAGACGTTTACAAACCAAATTTGGGTTCAATGTGTGGTGTGGCATTATAGGTAATTCCAAACAATGCACTTCTGTTTTAAATCACTCATAACAATTTGTATTTTAGATAACCGTTTGATTGGGCCGTTCATTTTCCAAGAAAATTTATCGGGTAACAGATATTTGCAACTATTACGGGAACAAATTATTCCAGAAGTTATAAATTCTGTTCCCCCAAACGACCTGCAAAATATTTGGTTCCAACAAGATGGCTGTCCGGCTCACGGTACCAGAGAGGTGATGGCGATCCTCAGAAATACTTTCGGGGAAAATATTATCGCTAATAATGGCCCTGTTGCTTGGCCGGCAAGGTCACCGGATATTACTCCTCCCGATTTTTATTTATGGGGATACGCAAAAAATGAGGTCTACGAATTTTCTCCGCCAGAAAGTCTCAGAGAGCTAGAAGACAGAGTCCGAGATGTTTTTGCTAATATTAACAGGAACACCTTAAGAAGGGTTACACGGAAGGTATTGGAGAAATGTCAAAAATGTGTGGAAAATGGAGGGAGGCATGTGGTGTAACTTATATTTTTTTTATGTGTTAATTTAAATTTAGTTTAGGTATTTTCAATAGTGTGATAGTTACATTTTAGTCACTAGGTATTCACTGTTAGTATAATATCTTAGTTGAAAATCTGAAACATCGATGGTTGAATTAATATTTTTACCCATAAGCTAACAAGTTTACAATTAGAAATCTGAAATGCCTTTGGCTTGGTTGATGTCTGGAAATTGTTCTTCGTATGAACGCGCAGCTGCTTGTGTATTTCTATTTGCTTTAAAATAAAGTTCTATCATATCCAAATTCTCTTCGTTGGAATAATTACCCTCCATTTTAAGTAGTATAAGAAACTCAAATAAACTTTGTAAAAACTCGGCACAATGAGAAAATGATAACAAGTACTATTCAGGAACACAAAATGATTGTTGACATGCGGCATTCTTTTGTTTCATTATGGCCGCCATGCGTAATCAAAGCCTACTTAAAAAAAACAATTATTTTGGTTTTTAGAGCTCAAGAAAAATAATAATCTTACCTTGTTATACATCATTGGAAAGCTCTTAAAAAGATCTTTCCAAAAATACAATAATCCAATATGGCGTCGGTAAGAAAATAAAAAGTTGATGCCAATATCTCAAAAACAATTGAAGCTAGAAACTTCGTTTTACCTGCATAATGTTCCTCTAATGAAAGTGCCCTAATAATGTATAAACCATAAAACCATAATACGAGTCGTTTAGAAGCTACGGGCAAAAGTTGAAAATGCACCATTTTGATTTTTCCCAATTATCTTGAAAACCACAAAAGATATCCTAAACTTCAAAACGTCATCAAATTTGTAATAAAATTCTCTAAAACTTTCCTAATTTAACCCACCCTGTAGCTATAGCGGTTTACGAGATAGCAATGCATGTAAGCCAAATTTGGGACACATTGTATATATATATAGAATATATATATATATATATATATATATATATATATATATATATATATATAGGACTTTTTTTTGGGTTAGGTTAACAATGGAAACAAAATGTCTCACTTTAAATCAACGTTTCGCTCATTGTGTTAAGCTTTATCAAGATATTATTTAGTCTCCTGATTCCTAATTTTTTTTCCATTAAAAACGCAATAAAAATATAAACATACACGTAAACATCATTATATGCATTGAAACGTTAAATGGCTTTAAATCGCTAAAATTGTACAGATTATAATAAATTTTAAACCGTATTTTTTTGTATTTCTTTTTAAAGATTTTTGGTGAAAATGTAATGACTTAAAATATTATTTACGTTTCATAATTAGAATATGTAAATTTGATAAAAACATTTATAGACGTACCTTGGAGAAGCATGAATAAACTATTCCAAACAATTAAAGTTACAAACGGCTTCCTATTGCGAGATATTTTTTCCATCAGTTCATTCTTACCATTAATAATACAATTTAAAATCAGAGAACAAAATATTGGTTTGGTATTACCAAAGCTTGTTTACATCAACCAAGATATATTGTACGTCCAGAGATTAAACAAACATTAAAGTGGTGAGTGGCCATTCAATAATGTCGAAAAACATAAACTTATTTTTTGTTTCACTCTATATTACAAAATCAGGTTTTGCAGCGACGCGACGTGCACAATATCAATTTCCGTTTCAAGGGAAACTCACCATTCCTTCACTTTGTACACAACGTTTCAAGCGATCGTTTTCTTATAACATTGCTAAATGTCTTAATGAATATGACTTTGATTTTTTGAATCAAAATATATCCAAAACAAAATTTAGGTTGGTGGTCTTGGAGAGCATCTGGAGTGCATGAGTACTTTCGCTCAAAATAATATATCCATTGTGATCCGCCTTAACTTTAGTATCATATCAGTTATGCTTAAATTAAGATACAGTTTTTTTCAGCACACTGTTTGTCAGTCTGTTTAGTTAGTAGTATGTATCTTTTTGAGATATACGATAGTATTTTGAACTGTTCTAAATACCTTATTTTTTGTCTTTGTTTCTTTTTAACATTTATTTCCTTGGGTTAGCTGAACAGACGCCCAGGGCATTTTTTTATGCCTTGGTCGAACTGAATCTCGACCAATATCTTTATTATAAACTGATTTTTAGGCATTTATAAATTTAATAAAGACCTTTATTATTATTATTATTATTATTATTATTATATATTTTAACATTTGTTTTATGTTGATAAAGCAAATTGTTTTAATAACACATATCAGGTATTACTTTAATTTTGAAGCATTTTTTTATCTAAATAAATATATAGGCTGATAAAATAGTCTATATATTTACTTAAATAAAGCATGTGCCAGAGAAATATTCAACCTCCTAGCTAAATTGATATTTGCATTATGCAAAACCTAAGTTTCTGAAATATAAACCCTTTGATCAGTCATTTTATAACGATAAAATAAAAGCACAATGAAAATATAATAGCTTGTTCGCCGCATACTTGTACCACAATACATCCTAAGTAAAAACCGCCGTATTTGATGTTGTTGGCACATTTAATCATATGTTTTTATAATTAAAATTATAAAATCATAATTTTAATTAAAAATTAAAATTTAATAATAAAACGTCTAAATCTTTAAACATCTGGACACCTAGTTTATTTTTGCCAATGGTAATTGTATTTAAGTGTCCGGATTTCGCCAATAAGTAATAAAAGAATCCCTGTAAGTACAAAAAAAAACTAATGTCTGCTATACCTACCACCACCACAAAAAACTTTCATACCAACAAGTAAAACTAATACTTTTTACCCAAGTGGGTCAATCGATGTAATGTTTAATCGACGTTATCTATATTAATATAAGCTTCTCTGTGTCCATGCATATATACTTCACTTTAGGCTTAACCTATTTTAAAATCAAAAAGGGGTTTTCGCAACACAACGCATAACGTTAACGAAATGTTCATAATTTTCTAGCAGGTACGCGGCAATAATAAAGTGGGGGACAGGAAAGAAAACCGGGCGGAGTCAATCGGTTTAGGAAGGTCGGCTATGAAATCTCTTTAAACCAGTAGTGTCCCGTCGTTCTTTAAATAATATGGCACTCCTTTTTGACTATACGCACTTCAGATAATTGAAAAATGTAACTATGCTTAATGAACCTTTATCTATATTTGTCTGTTTTCTTTCATGTACCGCACTTCTATATCTCTTTTGTGTTGCAAAAACGGCGAACATTCGAATTTTAAAATGATTTAATTTTGATTTTTCTTGATCGATTTACCTATAAATATATTTTTTCTTGAGTTCTGTCATTAACGGTTCCCGGGCTACTGCCTACGTCCACTATTATTGGACCACCCACTATAGTGATACACGATTTATAATTCCAGATTTTACTAGGGCAGCCAGCATCAGATCCAGTGAACGAGCTTTATCAAAATTTTAATTTATGCAGTTCGACTTTGGGCTACTCGGGTATGCCAGTCGCCGTCTGTCTCCGTTTGTCATATTACTTTATGCAGGGGCCGTCATTGTGAAGTACTATACGGGGCGTTTCCTAATTGCGTGCTGATGTTAAAGGAGGTGTTTTTATCTCCTAAAAGTCTTAACTTTTGAGATACAGGATGGTAAAGTTTAAAAAGAAAACATTTTTTTTCATCCCAATTCTGATGCTATTGTAGATAATTGCATGAAATTTGATACACGTCTTCTATGGATTAAGGAGCATACGGATTTACCCAGGTTAATTACATATGCATGCCACTGGTAGAAATTTCAAAAATTGATTGTTAATAAAAAATTTCACACAGTTATTTATCTATAATAGCATCAGAATAAGAATTTATAAAAAATGTTTTTTAGCTCCTAAGTCCAAAGTCCAAAGTTAGGACTTTTAGGTTCATATTAAACTTTTTTCTTAAAAAGGTCCAGAATCACCCCCCTTTAACATTACCACGCAATTAGGAAACGCCCTGTATAGTACTTCACAATGAGGCCCCCTGTAAAAAGTAATATGACAGACGGAGACAAATGGTCACTTTTGGCATACCCGAATAGCACAAAGTCGAACTGTATTAGTTAAAATTTTGATAAATCTTGTTCACTTGGGAATCAGTACTGGCTCCCCTACTATGATTACATTGATGTGTTAATTTTGGAAAAATATAAGTTCTGTAGTTTTTCAAATATTAATTGCAATATTAGATATTTTTTGACACCCGGTATTGAACAGAAAATTAATTATTTTGAAGCAGTTTATTGACAGCTACTTTATGAATAATTTTACAAAATATATGAAAAAAAACTAAGCCATTTTTGAGGTCGACGTCTGTGATTCTAATGGTTCGATTCCTTCTAAATCGTTGTCTTCTTCTGAAAATGATGAGGTTTTGTCGTCACTACATGAAGATCCCAGTGTGATAACTAAATCATCAATAACCGTTTCAATTTTGCCATCTACTTCCCAGTATTTATCTTCAATAGAACGAACATGTTTAACATACGATTTCCAATTTTCAGCCGATATTGAGTCAATCGCTTCTAATGTTATTTTATTTAAATCTTTAATTGAAAGTTCACCGGTGTTGCGGTTTCGAATATATTTTTTTACTCCTGCCCATGCAAGCAATAGGGTTGAGGTCGCACATGTATGGAGGCAGCCTTAAAGGTGTATGACCGAGGTTACGTAAAATACCGTCAGTTTCATACTTTTTTTCTCTAGGCTTGTTGGCTGATATTACTTCATATAATTGATATTTTCTTTATGTTGGATCACATACAAGATTGTTCAATTTAAGCCACGATATTATATGAGCTTTTGTAGAGTATTTAGTTGCCACTTTATCTTCTACGTGAGAATGATAAGACGCATTATCCATTACCACGACTGAGTTGGGAGGAATCTTAGGTAGAAGCTTCTCGAGCAACCACTTTTCAAAATTATCTCTATTCACCTGTCCATGATAGTCTCCAGTTGTTAGTCCCGAGCGAAAAACTAAAGCAGCACCTGGAACAAATCCGGCTTCTGAACCAGCATGAACTATAATAAAGCGACTACTAGAGCGGATTCCCTGAACAACACCTGTAACACTTTTACTTTGCCAGCATTTGTTCGTTGTCATATCATTATCTACTCAGGTTTCGTCTAGATACACAACATTGCATCCTTGCCTATATTGCCTTACAGTTGATAGATATTTCACCCGCCAGTGAAAAATATTTGGTCTGTCAATGAGCAATTTTCGTTTATTTTGGCACTTGCGCCAAACAAAACCATTCGATCGTAAACGCCGATTTAAGGTTTTATACCCGTACGAAAAATCTATTTTGTTCTTTACAGCACGAAGTAGGGGTTTGCAAGTCGGAACCTTCTTCAAGTTTATATAAAAATCCTCTATTGTTCAACGAATTACTTGAAAATCAACATCGTAAATTTTATCTTTGTATGATAATCGGGGTCTTTTTTTACCAGGAGATTTTAAAGGTGAAGTAGAACATGAGCGATCACTATGTTCTCCTTGAATTTTTCCTACACTACTTTCCGAAACACCAATGTAAAATGCAGCGCGTTTTGTTCGATTTTGAATTGGAATAGTCAAACTACTATTTTTGGCTTTTCTAGTACAGGCCTCTATAACGCTCGTAATAACTTCACGTGCACCGCTTCGAATTGTTTTTCCTCTTTTGCCCGCCATCGTTACTTCGAAATAATAATTCAAATTCAACGCAACGCATTTATATAGAAATGAAAACAAATGCTCGAAATGTATAGGCGCCACTGGAAATAGCTAGAACCTTCTAGCGGCAAGTGTATGGAGACTCTAGGCACATCCCAATTACTAGTAGACTAGTGCGAAATTTACTAAATCCTCGATTAATTTTCCGTACCGCTTAGCTGGCGCACTTTATAGGTGAAATGGCAAACTATCACAATACATAAAATAACATAAAATTTATTTGCGTACACAAATTTTACTTTTCCGCTTGCTTAAGACTATAAACCTTTATTTTAAGGACCACCCGGTTTTCTTTCGTGTCCCGCACTTCACCCTCATTACATTAGGTGGGAAATAAATTTCTGGATAAGTTTTAAGTGACTTTCTCCCAGTTCCATTTCAGATTATGGACTTATTCTATTTTCTTTCATCAAACTTAAAGTTTTTAAAAATGTAGTTGACTAGAAATACTGTTTGCAATACTACTTTTTAAGTTAATATACCTCGTGCAAAAAAAATGGTGGCCTAACCTTATATTTTTTGAAAATATTAAAATGAGATGTTGGTACCTTAAATATGACACAACATTTGGGAATATCTGACATTTCCGGCGATACCATAATTTGTTTAAATTCGGATTTTTTATGACTTTCGATTTTTTAATGGGACACCCTATATTATTACTTTCTGCCCCAAAAAGGGGGTTTCAAATAAAAAATGGGGAAGGCTATTGTCGTAAAATCAAATATTTAACACGTAAACATATATATACAAATAAAAAAAACGTAACCAGTGCTATAGCATGCATAGAATATGTCTATTGACGGCCGGACACGCCTTCTTCGCCGAATGACAGTTCATCAGCTAAATTGCCCTGTAGTACAAGTGAAACTTCCGTCAGGTTTTGATGTGGCGACAGTTCTTCTTGGGACGTTCCGCACTTGCTGGACCAGTACCAGAAGGTTGCACTAAGTTTGGTACCTCTTAAATTCTTTGATGTCAGAATTCAACATTACTTGTGGACTCGTCCTCGTAACTATTTCTGCAACGGAGGTTGCAACACTGCGGGATGTGAACAGAATTTTATTGTTTTTTCTGTCAGTTCTAATCGACAAATTCGTTTGTAGTGGAGAGACACTTTTGTTTTGAATTTCTCGTGTCACAGGCCGGGTCATTACCTGTGGTATGTATCTTTTGTCATTCTTATCTTTTTTGCAAGTTACCTTTCTACATTCCGAGGGTTATCGAAATGTTGCTCTGGGTTTTGCCCATTAATTGGTGTGGAAATATAATCTGACACTTTTACCAAGGAATTTTCACAACCCTCTTCCGAGATACATGTCACAGCTCGAGTCACGGGCTGTGGCACTTATCTTTCGACCTCCGTAACTTTTTGTGCAATACACATTTTCTCACTCCGCGGGTTACAAAAATATTGTTTGTTGTTTTTTCTGCCAATTTCCGTCGAAAAGTCACCCTGCAATCTACAGGGTGAATTTATATTCTCCTTAGCACATAATTAAAATCATTGTTCTTGGGATTAGACCGTGTCAAAATGGAATTACTTTCAGGTTTCGCCTGTCATTGCACCAGGCATCTTCAAGGATCTGAGTGAAGTAAAGAACTTTGAACGGAACACGGAACACGAAATACTGAATGAGCTCGGAGAGACCTAGGCTGGCTATTTATAGTGGACCTATGTTCACCGAAACGTAATGTAGATTGAAGCCCGTATCTCTATTAAAATTGTCACGATGCTTATATATTTCAATAGATTCCCTTGATTTTCCGGTTATAGAATCCCGAAACCAATTCAAGAACTTTGATTTTTTTTACATGTATGACATGTCCAGTGGAATGTCGTTATAATATTTATAAATTGCCGGCCTAGGTCTCTCCGAGCTCATTCAGTGTTCGGATCTCGTGAAGTAAATATTTCTGAAGATGCCTCGTGCAATCGAAGACGAAGCGTCGTGATTCCATTTTAATACAGTCTAAATCCAAGAACCATGATTTCTTAATTGACCACAGCCGTGAAAGCTTTCGTTCTATTTTACCTTTACAAACAAAGATAGAAAGATGTGAACAGAAAAACGTTCTGTTATCGATATATTGATATACATGTCTAAGAGCGTAATACATAAATAATTAATTTTCTCTGAAACTCACCTAAATTAATCGCTTGATTTTAGATAACGAAGTGGGGAGACAAATTCGTCGGCTGTGTATTACCGACCGTATTGCCAAACGATTATTTATTTAAAATGTGTAGGTGCTTGATTCAAGAAGTGAGAAACAATTTCGTTGTTTTGGATGCGATTTCGCGATTTCCAATGTGATGTCTAAATTTTAATATAACTTCAAAATTTAATTAACAAAAAATATTAAAAGTTTTTTGTCTCGCAAATCTTATGATTGGCATTAATAAAATCCGGATACATTTGTGAAAACACTGAAAATCATGCCATAGAACGGTAATAATACCAAATTGTCTCAATAAAATATAGGTAAGAATCCTTCCTTTTGTCAAGGAAAGTGAAGCATGACCCTCTTCTTCATTTTCTTAAATCAAATATTTTATTAGGTCATTTTGTTCCGTCATATTGATTTCATACCAATATTTTACCGATTTATTTCTGCATGAGATTAATTAAAGAGAGTAATTGTTGCGCAAAATTATATAAAATTAAGTTAGTCGAGTTAGATGACTCATGCTTGATCATGGGCCATTCCCACCTCTTGTTTTATCGTAAACGTTGGTCAATAGAATATAAACGGGAACTCATTTCGCAGCATCCGATCTTCCTAACAAAGTATTTTTTTTACACCTTGTAGAAATACTAGCAGTTTTGTTGGGAATTTTCTGTCATATAACCATTGAATTTTCAATGATAATTGTTATAATTGGCACGATGATCGTTTTTTAGTGGATGCTAGACATATTTGTCTGTTAAAAGTTTGTCAAACGTTATCAAAAGCTTTTAAAATCGGATTTTTATATAAAAAATATGAGCGAAGAAGATCTCATCGGATATAGAAAATCGTGCTGAAAAAGCTATAACGGCTACCCTTCCAGAAAAATCCAGAAATCCGTATAGATTGGCGTATGGTCAGTTCCCTGAATGGAGGTAGAAAAAGAACGTTGGTGTTTCAGAAAAAGTTCTTGTTGCCTATATTAAAATAATAAAAATTAAAAACCAAAAAGCATCTACTCTTTGGAGTATTGATTGTTGAAATGTATCCTATATCTAAAGCATAATATAGATATAAGAACGTTTTGCAATTTATCTGGCGTTTCTAAAGCGAAGATCGAATGGTTACAGCTTAGAACCACCACTACTCAAGGCTGCAAAAAATTACGGATTTGTTGGAGATTTTAGAAAATATTTCCATTAGGAGCCTTCACACACTCAAGATTCAAGACTTTTTGTTCCTATACAGTTGATAACGCTTCCCTCAACCAGTTGATCTTAATATTTTCTTTGTCAGTATTTTTAAAAAAATGTGTTCATTTTTTTTAAATATTTATAAGTATTAGAGCAAAATTATTTACTATTTTTTGTAGATTTTGTTGATGATGTTTTTGGTACAATTTAATTGAATAAATCAAAGAGACTAGGCTGTTTTTATAGTTAACTTATTAGTGTTACGCCCTCTACGAACTTGAAAATAATTTCTTGCAATTTTTCTTGGTCACTTTTACCTAAAAAAGAATTTTTCCAAACCGGTGAAATGACTGGTTCATGTACATATTACATGATAATAAAATGACTAAATATGCAACTTAAATGATATTGCTATACTATAAATGATAAAAGGAAGGGTTCATGAGGGACGTTCCGGATAAAGTCAATTTACAGTTACGTTCCCCTGAGAAAAGGTAATTATGCATTTCTGCACAGTCTACCTTTACAATTTTTAGACTTTTAACCTTCCTTTATTACCAGCAAAAGACCGATGTGAGAAAAAGAATTAATAATTGGTGTATCGCAAAAAAGTGAAAACTTTTAGCTCATTTTTCGAAAATGACTAGGATTTGGAAGCCAAATACCCTATGATCTCAATATTGCATGGTGAAAGGTATACTTAAGATTAAGAAAGATTCAGATAGTAAATATTACAAGATCACTGCCTACATCGAGAAACAAAATGTAGGTTTTCGACCAAAAAAATTTAATCAAAAATCGGTAAATTTCTTTACCCGGAACTTCCGTCGTTATGGTTTTTTGCCATTTGCTAGGAATAGTGAAGTGTGACCCAATTTAGTTCAGTACATAGTGACAGTATATATGTGTTACATATACTGTCTTTTCATTTTTATTTGTTCCATCATATTGGATTCCCACCAATATTTTACCATTTTCTTTCTACTTATGCCATATTTGACTTTTGGGCATAATAAAATAAATTCAATAAGTAATTTTTACATTGACATATACCGTCATTTTGTTACGTCATGTTGAATTCGTACCAGTTTATTCCATTTTCACCCATATTATCAGTCTTTACTTACTCCGTTGGTCTGCAGATATTTCCTAACCCCAAATAATACACCACTCTGATAACAAGAAGATTGTTAACGAAAACAATTTAGAAAATGAATATCTGGGAAATATCTGCGAAACAACGGAGTAGGAAAAGACTGATAATATGGGTTTTATGTGGGATATAAAATCTATGTGTCCTGAGAATGCAACAATAAAGTTGCAAAACGTCGACATTTAAAAAAAAGACTTGTTCTTTTTTACTGGGTCCTAACCCCAAATAATACACCACTCTAACATAAAAATAAGAGGATCGTTAACAAAAACCATTTAAAAATTTAATATCTGGAAAATATCTGCGGACAAATGTAATAGGCAAAAACTGATAATATGGGTTTGATTCAAATTCAGAAAACATTTGTTGAGTAAAGATAAAAAAATACAGTCAATATTACAGAAAAGGACTAGGTACATTAGATAGTGGTATTAACAACTAGGCCCCAAAACTAGGACGTAGAATTTATATGTGTCCTGGGGATGTAACAATAAAGTTGCAAAACGTCGACAATTTTAAAAAAGACTTGTTTTTTTACTGGATCGTAACCCCAAATAATACACCACTCTAAATTTTTTTTAACTTTGTTCAGGATTGGATTTTTACCAAAATATTACCAGGTCATACCCATATGACCCTTAATTTTTGGTAAAATTTGAAGTCAATCGGATAAATAGTATTTCAGCTATGTGGCAAACTGAGTGACAGACCGACCGACAGACCGACGGAATTGATAAAACATGTTTTTTGGCATCTAGTGACGCTAAAACGTTTAGATATGTAGAACCTGAGAGGGTAATTTTTACAGGATTACAAACATTTTATTTGGCCGCCATTTTGTTGCGTCATCTTGAATTAGTAACACAGTTTTACTAGTTGACCCTTCTACCACAATTAGCTATGGCACAAAATTTGAAATCAATTCATTAATTAGTTTTTCAGGCTGAATTTTTAAATATTTTATTAAGTCGCCATTTTGTTCCTCCATCTTGGATTCATACCAAAATATTACCACTTGATTCCAACATAATATTCGATGTTTTTGCAAAATTTGAGATAAATTGGATAAGCAGTTTTTTAATAATGATTTTTTTAACATTTCACTAGGCCGCCATTTTGTTTCGCTATATTGGATTTTTACCAAAATGTTACTAGGTCATCCCCATATGATTCTTAATTTTTGATCAAAATTTGAAGTAAATCAGGTAAGTAGACTTTAAGATATGCCGCGAACCCTCAGACAGACAAACAGACAGAAAGACCGACAGACGGAGTTGATAAAACATATTTTTTGGTATCTAGCAACGATAAAAAGGTAAAGATGTGTAAAATTGAGAGGGTGACTTTTTCACGATTACATTTTATTTGGCCGCCATTTTGTTCGGCCATCTTGAATTACTATCATTATTTTACTAGTTGATCCCTGTACCACAATTAGTTATGGCACACAATTTGAAGTCAAACCATTAAGCAGTTTTTTCAGGCTGAATGTTTAAATCTTTTTTAAGCCGCCATTTTGTTCCGCCATCTTGGATTCGTACGAAAATGTTACCAGTTGATTCCAATATAATACTTGATGTTTTTGCAAAATTTGAGAACTGGATAAGTAGTTTTTAATAATAATTTTTTTAACATTTCACTAGACCGCCATTTTGTTTCGCCATATTGGATTTTTATTAAAATGTTACCGGGTCATGCCTATACGACCCTTAAGTTTTTGACCAAAATTTCAAGTCAATCGGGTAAGTAGTTTTTGAGCTACGCCGCGAACAGACAGACAGACAGAACCATGTTTTTCGTCATCTTTTTAGCATTTAGGGACCCTGAAACGTGAAAATCTGAAAAAATCTCGGGGAGTGATTTTTTCACGATTACAATACTTCCCTTTTACGAAGGAAGTAAAAAGACATCACGAAATTTATAACAGGAACACCTGATAGGGTTTGTCTTCTGTTTAAGTTAGTAACTATTTTTTGGCTAGGTGGTGCTTGCCGACGGCGACCTGAGAAATTAACCAAACTTACCGTTGATGATATTTACGATAAACGAGACTATAAAGTTTGTAAAGGGGTCCTAGTGAAACACCTTCAACTTTTCAAAGTATATTCATATCACTGACGTTTTAAAAAACATATCGTACACCAATTTGTTATAATAATTATTATTAACCAAAAATGCTTACCCAAGATAATTAAGAATCAATAAACTTAAACTAGGTACCCGTTTCAATTACATAATAAGTGTTATATAAAACAAATTAAGGCTACTATTACATTTATCAAATATTAGTTATTATAAAATAAGGGTATTAATCGTTACTATCCAGTACTCAAAAAACCATTCCGCTAGATCATTTGTTATTCTAATGAAATTAATCACAGCAGTTATTTAAATCTGTACAGAAAATATGCCGGCTTACGTCCAAAATAAACTCCATATCGCCATTTTTTTTAAATAACAAAAATGAAAAATATAACACCCAATGTGTTGGAATTAATACCATAGGACTTCATAACAATCATTTGCCCCTTTACTGGCCAATACTGGTGAAGGGATTACCAAATGTATCAAACGCTATTCCATGAACTTTTAGCTACAGTTTAGGAACATTCATATCGTCAAATATTTCACCGTTTCTCGACACCTTTTTCTTTAGTTTCAACTTGGCTGACATCCGCAATCAATTTACATAATGCAACAAATTGTTCTTTCTTTCACCATAAATATAAATATTAAAAAATATCGATATAAATATTAAAAAATATCGATAAAAATAACTGTTAGAAAATTCCTTTTGTTACCAATGTAACTTCGGTGACAATGCAATAATAGTGGCGGCTCGCCAGGAGACGTGGGTGAAGCATACATTTTCTAATCAATTTACATAAAAATATAAATATTTTTAAAATATTAAGTATTTTATAATCTACATTTCTATTATAAAAATGTAGTATATTTTATATAAATTAACATTATTTATTTAATTATACCATTATTTTCTATCAAAACTAGTGCTCTCTTATATACTCAAAACTCAAAAAATAATTACTTAAAAACGTATCGCGCTGAACACCTTTTCATTAGAGCGACCCGTTGAGGAATCACAATCAGCAGGCTTCAGACTCCCCCATGCACTTAGATTTTTTTACGGCTCAATTGATTTTTAATAAAATTCAATATTAAACAGATGAATACGAACAAGTGAAGATATTAAGATGGATAATCAAACAAATTCTAACGCTGAAAAGCACAAAATAAAATATACGTATAAATATTTTTAGAATAAAGTTTTATTCACAAACTATTGCCCTAAAAAATAAAAAAACAATACTTAGCGAATGAAGTGAAATAGTAAAGCTACAGAAGAACCCCAGCCTCACTGATCAAAAGGCGCAAGCAGTACATACTTGATAATATTTTCATAAACACATTAAAAATTTGAAAATTTTCTTAAAAACTTGAGGGGTGAGACGTCATAGAAATAAAGCTTCAAGCTTTAAGGAAAATATTCACAATTTTAAAAGTTCTCTGTTTATGTATGTTTTATAAAGTATTTACTGCTTGCGCTTTTGATCAGTGAGGGTGGCTTTAGTTTTTAATTTCATACGCTAAATATTATTTCTTATTCTTTTTTAGTGCAATAATTCATAAATAAAAGCTTGATTTTAAAAAGATTTTTGTCCTTAATTTTATTTAAATTTAGTTTAAATAGAAATAATATCTACCGAACCTAATTTACAGTTAATTAGATATCAATCAGATAACAAAGCTTTATTTGATGGAAATCAATAAATAAGTTTATTAACGCTTGTGAGCAGCTATAAATATATGTATGCATGATACTATCTTAAACAAGCTTGTAGCCAGAGCAGCCGATATTACTTGCTCTTGAATAGAATTAAATATTTGGGCTTTGGTGAAAGCCGCAATAAATTCGACCTTCTCAAATCATAGATCAATTGATCGTATCGTTTATCATATAACGAATCATCGCGGCAATTTGGCCGGCATGTACAGGACGCCCGCAGTTTATTGTTTTCAAAAGTAAGTCCAAGTAACGAAACAGCTGCTGAATTTTAAAAACGTTTATAAATGCAACTTGTAGTTAGATTAAAATACCCAGTTACGCTCGAAGAGGCAATGTGCAATGCCTTAGGAGAAGAAAATTTAATATATTATAAGAACCGTTACAGTGATTTGCATTAAATTCTGATTTGTAAAATTCGGTTGTTGCCGAAAATTAGGTATACTCTAAACTGTCCAAAACCTATGAATTGATTACATCTATTAGTAAAATTTGAGATTAGTAGCTGATAAGAAAGCATGTAATTTGAAAATTGCTGTGTAGGAAAATTCGAAAATATTGGTCTCACATTAGCAGGATTTGTGTAAAAACAAAAAATAAATATTCCCCCACATTATCCTGTTAATGTGAGCTACACACATAGCAATTTTCAATTTATATGCCTTCTTATAGACCTCCAATCTCGAATTTTTATAACGGACCTAATCAGTTCATGGGTTTTGATGGACCTAATTTACACAACAATCGAATTTTACAAATTAAAATTTTATGCAAAGAAATGTGTTTACCCCCTATCTTCTTCCGGGATTTTACGCCAGCGAAAGCCTAGGTTACAAAGAATTTTATCAAACTTACATTGGTGAATTCAATATTATTATCCTGAATATACCGATAAAACACAATACTTGTATAATGACTCAAATTCTGAATTTGTTTGTTTAGAAAATAACCCCTAAGAAAATCAATTTGATTTTAATAAGGAAAATTTTCAAGAGAACCAGACCTTCAGCAACCAAACATAATACTCCTAAATAATTACACAAATTCAGATCTATCAGCAATTCATATACCCGAAATTAAAGCGAACTTTTTAATTTATTCTATAAAATTTACCCAAATTTTGTTTTTGGAAGAAAAAGGATAGACCACGCGACGTCCATTCATAATGAAGTAATTATTGTACCAATATTTCCTTCTTTTAATCATGCTTGTAATCATGATTTTCTCATTTTGATTTCAAAAAAATTAAAATTTTAAAAGCCAGTTATTATTAGCAATCACTTAAGTAAGATGTAACAAAACACGTTAATAATTATGAAATCTGTCAAAGGTTAAAATATAACAGGCGATCACTCGATCAACTCTTAATACTAAAAGAAACACCAAGCCAATTCTTCAAAACAGTTCATGTTGATACGTTTATTATAAGCAAACAAAAATTTCTAATCATTATATCAAAATTCTCCAAATACGCCCAAACCTTACCCTATAGTCATAATGCAGTTTTATGAACAAGTAATTAATTTCTTTTCCTTTTACGTGTCCCGAAACAAACTGTTTCAAACAACGGAATTTCAAAACCAGGTCATAGAAGGCTTATTAAATACACAACATATCAAAGTCCATTTTAGTACCTCTTAACACTATGAATCAAATTTTCCAGTGGAAAACCATTCCAAATTAATTGAACATATTCACTTACTTCGAGAATCAGATCCCAATGCCAAAGTTATGACGCTTATGTCATACACAGTTATTGTGTATAATAATATAATTCATTCTAGTACAAATTTTGCACTTGTCTTCATATTCATTAATTCTAGACATCTAATGGACTTAATACCCACTCATATGTACACAGAATACGTTATAACAACAAGAATATTTTTTTTGAAAATATTTAAACAACAGCAAAAGTTATGGTACGAGCGGAAATCAAACCCGTACCTCTGAATCTCTAGCCCATTGCTCTAACCAATTGTGCTATCGTAACACTGATAAGCAATCTATTAGAAAATGTACATATTCGAATCCACCAGTATCATAACCATTATTGTTCTTGCAAAATATTCTAACCTTATGACGTGGCGTTCCTGACTGGATATCAATCCTGACATCGCTATTAGGTACCGTCCATATTAGTAAATTTTAAATTTTTACGTTATGCCCGTATAAGTTTGCATATAAAAGGAAGCTCACAGTCGCTAACACTTTAGTCTCTATTAACACGCGAGAAAGAAAGCTCCGAAAATGCCAAATGTGATTTTGGCGAAAACTCAGGAAAACGGTTCTTTTCAGAACGACAGTAGAAAACGAATGTATACCCGGAATGAAAACACATTATATGCCATGGCCTTTCACACTTATTTTTAGACATATCAGATCCGACAAAATAGTTGTGTTAAAAAACCCTATATTTTTCTAAGAAGAAACTGTACAGTCTTAGAAAATTTAAATTATTTCATGAATATAACGAAACTAAAATTAAAAAATGATTTAGGAGTTTATCGCAATCGTTCACACCTACCAGTCAAACTACTGTGCTGAAACTTTGAAACTCATAAAGGAAATTTTTGGGCTCTTTTAAAAATCCCGAAAAATTCAAAAATTATTTAAGTGTGGTTTTCGACAAATGAGAGACCATTTAATAATTTATATGAGCTTTAAATTGGATTTTGATTTAGCGAATGCATAAATACAAAGTATTAAACAATACAGTGCAATTTTTTTTAAATATTCATATCATGTCTTCCCCATCATTAAATAAACGATTTTTTGGTGATTTTTATTGATTTAGGGTTTAGGGGGAATCAGTAGATCAAATGTAAAAACCAGTTTGAAGTTTTTGAATAATTGTCGTAGTACCAGCAAAATAAAAATTTTACTAAAAAACATCTTTTTTACATATCAGCACCCTGGATCTGAATAATACTTATTCAAAATGGCTCTAAAAATTGTTTATTACAAGAGCATTAATATATTGTTTTGTTTAATTGCTTGAAATAAAATTGTACGAGATATAACGAAAATATGGTTTTTACTCCTGCTCAATTTAGAATCGCTCCAGAAAAAGCTCTGCGATATTTTCTAAAATATATAATAAAATATAAAGTTTTTGAAGCCTTGAATTAAACCACCAGAACGAGTTTTATTGTTTCTTTTATTATTTGTGTTGATAACCGAAAAAAGTAGATTTTTAGAAAAAATTTAATTTCTGATACTATGGCAATTATTCAAAAACCCCCCAAATTTGTTTTTACTTTTGAATTACTGATTCCTCCATACTCAATAAAAATCATAAATAAACGCTTTTTAAAAAATTGGAAGACTCGAAATTTGAAAAAAAAAATTCAAAAATATCTCAAACAATTCCATTATGCTTTTTTAAAGTTCCAATACTTTATTTACATATTCCTGTACTTTATTGGAACCTAAAGATTATTTGTTATACCGTAAACATTATTCACTTCTTCCTTTAGCCAACTGTAAATTTAGCTTAAACTTATTTTTATGTTTAATCCAAACCACTTCCATTATTGTGCAACGAAAATATATATTTCCGTTTTATAAATTTATTTGTATCCAGTGCAACAGTTTATTCTACATTACAATCGATTGATTATTTGAAAAATATTTTCAATTTACCTTCATTGCTACTGGTAGGTCGTAATATCTTATATTGGATTCTAGGAATTCATTATATTAATAAGATTAATAATATTGAAGATGATTTAAGCACGTATAATAATCACAGATGAATGTAGTAAATTAATAAAAAATTAAGGCATAAATTTCATAAAATATCTTTTAATTTCTTACTTGAATCACGAAGTAGTTTTACAAAGATAGCCATTTACTGACAAATGTAACAATTTCAAACTATGCAGCTACTAGGCCAATCAAGAAAAACTTTAAAATTTCTGTTATATTCCGAAAGACTAAATACTAATTATTCAGTCATCAGAAAAAGTTTTAGGAATAGTAAAAACAATACAAAAATGGGGAGCCAGCACGGCTGTCTTCAAATGTTGCTTAAACAGTTGAAGTAAAAAGTTAACTACAAAAAACGAAATAAACATGGCGGCGTATTGCAAGTCGGAGATCGAAGTTGAAATAAATAAGTTAAAAAAGTGTGATCTCATTGAAATTATATTAACAAAAACTATAACAACAGTTAGTATAAGTGCTTTGACAAAGCATTTGGAGAATAGTGTGTATAGCTGTCCCATCTTGATGGCAGAAAATGACCAATGTTCGTATAATGTGTGTGAAAGATCGAGAACGAAAAACTCAAGTTGAAAGAAACATTGTGAAGCTCAATAAGTTGGTTTTTCACATGGGAAAGAGAACAGGTGAGCAGGAGGACCTAATATATCTGTTAAAACATCATACGAATATAAATAATAAAATAAACCACAATAGTAAACATATCTCTCCATCTTCTATTTCCTACGCAGACGCGGTATCGGTAACTGCAGAGAAAATGAGCCCTACTGATAGGCAACTAAATAATCCTGCGAAAATAACTATGCAGAACTCGACGTCCAGTAACGGCGCGGTCTGAAAAATATTTAACAAAACGCGAAAACTCGTCCACATGAAAACTATCGTCCTAGAGGTACCCAACAAACTGCACGGATGAGTGAACCGAGCAACCAAAATAAAAATAAATTTGTCACAGGTCAACAAGTTAACGAGGCGATTAAAAATACCCAAAGAAATTATCTGAGTAAATATAATATTATTATTTATTATTATTATTATATAATTAATTATTATAATATAATATATACAAACCAATCCTAGGAAGAAACGAAGACTCAGTGGTTAAAACCATACCGAAAAAAGGTTACATGCATGTGTATCGAATGGACCCAAAAACACAGGAAACAGACATTACATCGGCATCTACAGAAAACATGCCCACAGTTGTAGTTTAAATGTATCAAGCTAAGTATGCAAAACTGGCTATAGAGATCCAACAAATCTGGCAACTGCACAGAGTCAAAGTGATACCCGTTCAGAGCTGTGATATATACTCATCCAAAGTACTTAAAGTAACCAGTGATAAATACCTCATTTTAAAAATCTGCTTTCTGTTTAAGTACTTAAAATATTCAGTAGTTTACCTAAAAATGAATAAAATTATTAAGTACATGATCTTTACTTTTAAATACATTTCCTAAGTACTTAAATATATATATATATATATATATATATATATATATATATATATATATATATATATATATATACTTAAGTACTTAACTAAGGTTAAAATTAATAAAGCATTATGCTCAGCAATATGTACTTAAAATAAAGCGCCGAGTTTATAGCTTTTTTCAGTAAATACCTAATTATGGATTATCAGCATTTTTAAAGCTGCAGTAGAAAAAATATATTATTCTACTATTAAATTGAAGCGTGAAATATAATCAAAAACTTGTACGAGTAGGGTTTACGCATGACAAACAACATTGTAACCCATTTAAACAAGTTTACTACATTTGCTATAATGCCTTTATCGAGATATTAAACAAACATTTTTATGTGTAATGCTGCCTATTTGATTTTCAATTCATTATGCAAATTTAAGACAGTGATCTTTATATAGTTTACCAGAACCGCCTTGTAGCGCTACACAATAAATGACAAACATACTTATTTTGATATTTATTTAAAACATTATTTCGAATTATCAAAACCTGCATTTTAATTTACCATATAGAATTTTCCCTTTATTTTGAAAAACCACTAAGCTTATTTTAAAAGCTGAAAAGAATGTAAAGCATTTAAAGAACTATATATACTGGGTGTTCCATTAAAAAAAATCCATTTATTGTTGTTAGGTTTTTTAGGGACACGAAGTTCAATGTACCAATACGTTTTCATTTTTACCGTCTCCTATTTCTGATTTTTTTTTAAATATTGATGTCTCTTGGTTCCCGTCAATAATGGTGCTTATATATTATTATTTACCAAAGCTCTAGCTAAAATGTTTGTACCAAAGAATCCGCTACTTCTTTATTATATTAAGTAAGTTCAAAATTTAAACTAGGTATTTTTGGGAGTATTTTAATACTAGCTATGTGAAATAAATCTTGTTTTTCTTGTGAATGTGGAAACAAGCTAAGATAGGTTTTTTAAAAATTTTTGTGGGCTTTAATCCTCAAAATCATTAAAGCTGACCTCAACAATAAAACTTTGCACGAATAGAACTAGAATTTCGTTTGGAATTCTTTCTTTTTTGCAATAATGGTGCCCACTATTAAATTCTGAACTATGTTTATTTCGTACAGGTACAATTTAAAATTTATTTGGATCAGATATGATCAGAACTATCTCTGTATACTTATTAGATCACCTATATTGGCCATATTAATATAAATAGATTTTTACTAGTCTTTACTTATATTTAGCTTTGTGTTTGATAAAATATATAAAGTAAATTAGGTACTTAAAATCATTTTTGAAGTACTTAGGTCGTCTTAATATTGAAGTATCTACTTTCGAAAAAGACTTAAAACTAAAAGTACTTAAGTATCAAAAATACTTAAGAACTTCTACAAAGTATTTTAAGTAGATTAGGATTTCACAATACATTTTTATGTAATAAGTAATACAAAAGTGCTTAAGTAAAATACTTATAGCATTGTAAAGTACTGATTATTTTACTTTAAGTACATTTTTTTATTCAGTACCTCAGATCTGTACCCGTCATCATGTCACATATGGACTAGATATATGGACTTTCATAAAGTAGTCTTTTTGCCTAGTCTATCTGCCAGGTCAAGAAATTTTGACAGGAATGACCTTGATTTTGGTTTTTTCTTAACCCACTTTTTGCTTTTGAAACCTCTATCCGAAACGGGTGATGTATAGGAACATTTCATGATGTTGTGATAATAATAATAATAATAATAACAACAATCATAGTAATAAAAATAATAATAATGGTAATAATAGGTGTCTTACTGTTTTTTTAACAAAATATTCTTAGATTAAACGAAAACAAATTATCAGAACCGAGTGGCACTGTTTCTTTTATTGCTTCACTGGTTGAAGTGAAAAAACTATTTACACAATTCCAAGAAAAAATACTGAAAGTAAATTTATAGTGAATCAAAAACTTATAAACGGAAAAACAAAATAACAAAATTAGTAGCCTGTGTCTGCCTACACTGAAAATACGAACTCGAAAAAGAAAACATGAAATTTGAAAAACAGCATTAAAAAGGAATTTCTCGTACCTGGTTTTAAATTTATTTTTACACAAGAAAATCAAATCATCGGGCAATGAGTTGAATAATTCTATAGCGTTTTAAGTAAATGACTTTTAAATTCCAAGAGTGGATATTTATTCGAAACAAAATTTATTTCTTAAAGATGATGATGGAATTTTATTATTAAGAGTTTTTGTTAAAAATATATGTATATACATATATATATATATATATATATATATATATATATATATATATATATATATATATATATATATATATATATATATATATATATATATATATATATATATCGGCATATATATATATATATATATCGCGTCTTCGATTATTCCAAAAAATGTATATTTTTTCAATGGAACACCTATATTTTTCGACATATATCGTCCTAAGAATAAAAAAGTTCATATGCACTATCTGCCTAAACCTAATAATAACAAAGTTATATATATATATATATATATATATATAAAATATATATATATATTGCAATACAAGAATACCGCCGAAGATTCCCTACTCGTAATTTACCGGACAGGAGGTATTTTTTATATATATATATATATATATATATATATTTTGAAGCACACAAAGAATATTTATTACGGTATTTAGTGACAATATGGCGGATCTTAAAGAAGCACAAGTTTATTCCGTATAAGTACCGGCCAATTCAAACATTGTTGCCTGGTGATAATGAAAGAAGACTTGCGTTTTGCCATTGGTATCATGTTTATGAAAGAAATAATACATTTTGAAGAACATTACTTGGAGCGATGAATCCAATTTTTCCAACAAAGGTATGTTCAATCGCAAAAACGTCCATTATTGGTCGCAAGAAAATTTATTTCTCACTGATCCCAGAAATCCTCAGCATCAATTTAGTGTCAATGTTTGGTGTGGTATGAGAGGAAGCGAAATACTTGGACCTGTATTTTATGAGGGTACTTTGACAGGAAGGAGATATGTTGACCTGATAATTTCTGGGGCGTTAGAAGAATATTTGGACGGCGTCAATTTGGCTACACGACAACTAATTTACTTCCAGCAAGATGGGGCCCCACCTCATCAGTTTGGTGATGTAAGAATGATGTTGCAGAGATTATTTGGAGACAAATGGATTGCCACAAATGGTCCAGTTCGCTGGCCACCTAGATCCCCAGACATAACTCCTCTTGATTTCTATTTTTGGGGTTACGTGAAAAATGAAGTTTATAAGAAGAAATATGCAAATTTGGAAGAACTGAAAATTGAAATAAGGAGAATAATGGCGTCTATTGATGGAAGGACAATTTTAAAGGCGACAAGGCATGTGCTAAAATGTGTCCGAAAATGCATAGAACAAGATGGTGATGTGTTTGCTCATTTACTGTGACAGTTAAATCTAACCAATTAAGTAATATTGTTTTTATTTGGAATTTCATGGCCAACTTGACTGTGAGTAAAAATATCGTTATAACTTTGTTGTTATTAGGTTTACGCGATTAGTGCATATGAACTTTTTTATTCTTAGGACGATTTGCTAACGTTATGTTGAAAAATATACAGGGTGTTCCATTGAAAAATATACATTTTTTGGAATAACTCGAAGACGCGATGTTCAATTGTTTTTCTGATTTGACTATCTTAATCAGCAGAAAAAATGCTACTAGTTTGCTAATTTAACCAACCTCATATCTCCAATAATAAGGAAGTTAGCAATGGTGCCGACTTAATCGGAGGCACCCTGTATATATATATATATATATATATATATATATATATATATATATATATATAATATACATATACAGGGTGGGGATTTTATATGTTCCTTTTTCTTCCGTAAAAATGCAGATACAAATTAAAGTTAGCCTTTTTATTTATTTACTTAGCACTGTTTATACAGTGGCATTTTGACAATTCGTTACTATGGCAATACAAACTGCTAAGCACGGCTGCTTACTTAAAACTTTTACTGGTGGTTCAAAGGATGGACTATTTCCATTTAACATACATTGTCTATTTCTGTTACGTCATTGCATATCCCTCGGCCAACTATGATCGATCCTGGTTTTGTTTTTTACATTGCTTAAAGTAGTGTACATCAACACATCCAAGTAGGCTGTGACCAGCAGCCATATGCATTCGTAATGACGTCAGTCCAGTAAAGCAACGCTGGTGTCTAGAATTATTGAAGGTTAATGCATTTCTTATGGAGCCGACGTATAAAGTATGTAAATTTTTGAAAAAATGCATTGGCATTTAAAATCTTAGCTACTATGAGCAATGTGTGAAATAGTCATTCAGGTACGGTGATAGAAAAAAATTAGTTTTTGTTAGGAAAATTTGGGATATTTGAAGGTTAGGATTCGGGTAGAGATACGTTTAACCGCGCCAGAAGTTTTGGAATGGGTAAGGGAAGAATTCTACTATCGTTTGGGTCTGTGCCAACAAGCCCAGTTTTTATTTACATGCCAAAAACGAAGCCCATAAAAAATCTTTGGGTACCTATTTCAGGATTCTAGAGAAAAAATATATACTTAGGACTATATATATATATAAATGAAAACTTTGTGGAGAAACAAAGTTACCAGTCGGAGATAGAATTTTTTCAGATAGCAGATTGGTATCAGACATGCTGATTAATAGTAGGCGAAAAAATATGACCTTGACCTTTTTTTTTGACTTTGACCGCTTTTTTTTTCGAAGTTCAAAATCTCTATTTTTGTTTTGGCTGTTTTTGACCATCCCTCTAACTAGCAAGTTCGACCCTTTTTTTGTTTTTAGCTAGCGTGTTCTGAATGTTTCTATTTTTATTTTTTAGAATTTCTGGAAAATTATTGTTTTTTTTACTGAATTTTTTTACTTGTAATAACTGAACTCAACGAAATGAAACTTTCTTTTAGGTCATTAAAAATTGGTCGTGGCCTTACGTGCCGGCAGCAATAATATTGGTAAAAATAAAAATTTTTGATACGAAACATAAATTCGCTAATCTTGGCCGCGTAGGCGATAACCCCGAATAGGGAGTTATATACTGCCCGCGTAGGCGGGCAAAACGCAAGCTCGTTCACTTCATTAAAAGTATGGAAATATGATAGAATTCTCTAAGACTAAAGATGAATCTTAAATATGTATTATGTAGTTTCTGAATCCAATTTTTATTTGTCGCATCTAGACAAGGAAAAAAATCACAATAATTACATTTTAACAAAACTAGTGAATCACAAATCGTCTTGCATAGAAATAATCTAAGAATATGGCAGCTATTATATAATATCTCTAGAGACCAATAAGTTTTTTTTATTAATATCTTAATATATTCTCTAAATTGCAACTCCGTGTCTGCTACAATATGGAGCCTAACACTGTTAATATTAACTTTGTATTTTGTTTTAAAAAATATCTTTTATTTTCTGAGGCAAATAACATTAAAAATGATTTTAAAGAATAAAGTTGTAAATTGTAATTTTCTCAATCTTCTTAAATCTAGCTCTTAAGTACATATTGCAGTTTCTTCGCTATTATTGTTATTGTTATTATCTGTACATCTGACATTTTGCGATAAATCCAGTTGAGGCAAAAAAATGAAAGTTTTTTTTATATCTCGGAATAAAATTATTATAGGATCTAATTCAATTTAATAATTTATTCGAATTATTTAATAAACCTTAATTTATATACTGTCAATTTACCAACAAGAAATGTGTAATTAATGAAGATAAATATTTTTTAATTCTACATAGATTTGTTAAATGGTCGTAAGAATTAGTTCTTAAGTTCGCTGAGAACTTGACTGAGATTTTCGATTACACTTACAAGAGCGGTTGCAAAGTTTTCATTAGACCCTTTGAGCTTGCGGTTTGTCAAATAATAGGATTTGTTTAAATACTCAGTGATAAACACACGATATGAGACTGACTTCAGTCTCTATTCGGACGCGAGAAAGAAAGCTTCGAAAATGCCAAATGTGATTTTGGCGAAACGTCAGCAAAACTGTTCTTTTCAGAACGACAGTAGTGATATATATATATATATATATATATATATATATATATATATATATATATATATATATATATATATATATATATATATATATATATATATATATATATATATATATATATATATATATATATATATATATATATATATATATATATATATATATATATATATATATATATATATATATATATATATATATATATATATATATATATATATATATATATATATATATATATATATTATATATAATATATATATATATATATATATATATATGGATCTAGAATCACAAAGCATCAAGCGCAAGAACACCCGGTTGGTGATATAAAAGGAAAGGAAGCGTCGTAGTCAACACTTCAGTCTCTATTCGGACGCGAGAAAGCAAGTTTCGAAAATGCCAAATGTGGTTTTGGCGAAACGTCAGCAAAACTGTTCTTTTCCGAACGACAGTAGTGAACGGATGTACGGGCTGCCCAGTTTATTAAGAGCCTATATCTTTTCTCAGAAACTACAAGTTATACGAGAAAAATTATGAAATTATGAAACTTTTTTGCAGTAACAATATCTTTAATTTTATAATTTTAGGATTGTTGCTTTATTATATACAGGGTGGTGGCACAAAGTTTTTAAATAGAACACCCATTATTTTATTATATTTTTGGATAGCTTTTTCAAAGACAAATTTAGCGATATATATGAGTATGGGTCAGTGATGCACCGTTTCGAACTTATTAGGGATTATTTCAGAATTGATGCAATTATTTAACCGCCATGGCTACGACGCTGATTAACATTCAAAAAAATTTTATTCGTGATTTTTTGTAACACGATAGTGGTTATGCTCAGTCAGTGCCCCAAATTAAAATTTTGTAAAAAAACTACGCAGTGTTGCCAAGTTTGACAAGTTGTTACTTTTCGCATTTATTGAATAGCCACTTAAATAACAAATAACGTAATTTGGAATAGCCACTTAAACAGCAATTAACGTAAGTGGCTTTAGGCTGGTGTTTAGAAGCCATTTTAAAACGAGAATATTAAACTTTGCATAGTGTTGCCAAATTTAATAAGTGACTTATTTCTTCGTCTAAATGTCTATGTAAATGATAACAAAAAATTAATCTTTATTGAATTTAATTTTCAGTATGCCCGCTGTTTTAAAGAATATAATTGGTATATTCTGCTGTGTCTAAATGGTGTGTGGTATTTGAGACGTATTTCTTGTTGCTGCACTTGCATAACTGTTGACGCTTTAAACAATAGAAAGCAATTCTTCTTGTAAGCGGTTTTGCACCTGCATAAATTACTTATTATTGATATTATATATATATATATATATATATATATATATATATATATATATATATATATATATATATATATATATATATATATATATATATATATATATATATATATATATATATATATATATATATATATATATATATATATATATATATATATATATATATATATATATATATATATATATATATATATATATATATATATATATATATATATATATATATATATATATATATATTTTTTTTTTTTTTTTTTTTTAATGTGCCCCACAAAAATGCCTATTGGGGGTCAAATCTGAACACCTCGCTGGCCCGAAGATGGGTCCGCCTTGTTCAATCAAATCATTTCATCACTTCGATGATAAGGAGTGTCATATTGCTGCGAAATTAAGTTACTTTCCGCATTTTATTTCAAATGAGATACCTTTTTTATTATTGTGCTTTAATGTCAGTTCCAAATATTATAACACCTAGTATGTGTGGGTCTGACTAAGTTACTTTACGCATTTTTTTTCAAATGAGACACCTTGCTTATTACTGTGCTTTAATGTCAATTCCAAATATTATAACATATAGTGTGGGTCTGATTCACAGTTTTGGCTTAATTGGCAAATAATTTTTTAATAATTCAATAAAAAATCGAATAATTTATATCACATTCCTTAAAAAATAATTTGTAGAAACTGTAGAAAGACACAACCACAAAATTGATGTTATTAATTTTGAACTTTTTGACATAATCATCACTGCGGCCTTGAAAACAATAGTAATTGTTCTCTGTTGTCATAAATATTATATTACTTATTTTTCGACAGGTATTACTGTATTTTCATATTTTAAGCGTATTTTTTTATACTTCTAGTATTTTTATTTGCTTTGTTAAGTTGCAGCATTTTTTTGTTCCTATTTTGTATAATGTATACGAACGAGGAAAAAGTTGGCCTATTAGAATGTTATATCGCGAATAGCAAAAGTCGGGCTCTTGCTCTCAGACAATATAAAAAAAAAGAAATCGAATTTTGAGCAAACAGAAGTTTTTCAGTCAAAAAAGGCAATCGCCTAAGAGTTTTGGATGAAAATACGCAGCTAGATATTCTTCTGAATTTTGAAAATACTCCAGAGACCTCCACCTGCCTTAGCTGCTTCAGATCTAGATGCAAGACGAACCACATTCCAAACATGTTTAAAAATTGACAGCCATTTAAATTTAGACCATTATAAAAGTTTGCAAGAAGCGGATTTTAAATTAAGGCTTGAATTTTGCAAGGTAATGATGGCTAGGCACTTTTTAAATAACATTTTTTAAAATATCATTTGGACAAAAGAGTCAATATTTACAATATCTACCATGATATTTAACAGAAAATAAGCATTTCGAGAATAAGCAAGTTGTTTTTCAAGTAAAAAAGCAAAGGCGTAGATCAGTGAAAGTATGGTGCACAATATGGAGATTATTAAGAAACGAAATTCGGCTAGTTATTCAAAATAATACTCTAGAAAGGGAGTATCCAAGCTTAGTTTGGCAGCAAAATGGCGCTCCTTACCATCGAAGTATTGGAATCATTCGTTTTTTGAACGAAAATTTCACGGTGCGGATTGTGGGGCACATTGAAAAATATGGTTTACAAAGATAAACCTTCAATAGTTTTGAAAGTGCAGCAACGACTTCGCGCGGCAATAAATTATCTTAATGAAACAAATTAAATACGTCTCAAATGCCAGACACACAGCCTATATTAGTTGAATTCTTCAAAACGGCGGACATTTCTAAAATCTAGATTACTTAGTTCTACTACTTGTAAGTAATAATAATAAAACGTGTTTTGTGTTTATCTTATTTTTTTTTGTTGTTATTTAAACATTTAGACGGAGAAATTAATCACTTATTAAATTTGGCGATACTGTGCAAAGTTTAATATTCTCTTTTTAAAATGATTTTTTAACAACTGCCTAAAGCCTGTGCCAAAACGGTGGTGAACACGTTGATAAGGAGCTAATTTTCAGTTTTTTAGAAAAGGTATTAATAAACTTAATAAAAGGGCCACCCTGTGCACACGGAATGAAAACAAATTATGTATATACATACATATATATATATATATATATATATATATATATATATATATATATATATATATATATATATATATATATATATATATATATATATATATATATATATATATACGTATATTATTTTATATATATATATATATATATATATATATATATATATATATATATACTTTGAAATGCTTTATTATATTCCCTTGAAATCTAGTGCATGGATTGTAATTAGCCAAAAAAGTAATTTGGACTTACCTGGAGGTATATACCGCCGACCTATGGGGGGTATTACTTTAAGTCTCGTCAGATTATTTCAATAACTAATTACTAATCCTAATGAATCTTGATAATATTAAAATACTTTATTCTGGATAGAAAAGAATAAAATAAATAAATTGTTTTATTTCATGGACATATTATAATTATGTGTAGGAATTGTCACAATTTCAGGCTTAAAACTAAATAGAATAAAGTAATATAAGCGGGTCAGTATGATTATGGGAATTAAATACAGAGTCAAAGGTAAAAGTCAAAAAACTCACACTAAGAATAAAAGGGGTTATCAGTCAGTATGATGCTGAGCGTTCTCTTAAACAGGCCTAAGCAAGTGACGTTTTCAAGTGAGTGCGGGATATGGTTAAAACTTTTTAATGATGTAATTTCGGGCCCCTCCTGTACTTGGGTCAAGTGAGCACTACGTATATAAAGCTCACCCGCATTACTGTTTGGTAATGGCTTATGTCCTCAAACGTTACGTAATTGCTAAGGTTTTTAAAAATATTTTTGTGTTTTGAATGTTGAACGGCAGGATTTCCGAAACGGAAGTCTAAAGATTGATCTGAGTTCCCGTTTTTGGTTTACTAAAACCGAAGAGAGTTAGAGTTACGCCAAATGAGCAGACCGTAAGTTAATACTGAGTGTATTCAAATTCAAATTCAATATATTACAGCATTAAATTTACAAATTTTTGCCAAAGTCAGTATGCAATATAAAATAGTTATTAAAATATAGGTCCATTAAAGACATAACACCTACATTATTACTTAATTTAATAAAATAAAATGTAAAAAAAACAATACTCAAATGTTAAAATTAAAATCTAAAAATTGACTAATGTCATAAAAAGCATTATCCAAAAGAATTCGCTTGATATTTGAGCTAAAACTTGGAGAAGGCAAGTTTTTCAAGTGTCTTGGCAATTTATTATAAAGCAAGGGCCCATAATAGTTCACTGAGAGTCGGCTTCTCTGAAGCCGCAGAAAGTCCATCCTTATGTTGCCTCCCTCCCTTGTTGGGTAATTGTGATAGACATTGTTAGTGGTATAGCAGTTGCTGTTCCTGTGAGTATACATAAGGCATTCATAAATGTATCTTGATGGTATAGTGAGTACTCTTAGTTCGATAAAGGTTTGCTTGACATCCTCCCTGTATCCCTTCTTTGCTATTATTCGAATAGCCTTACGCTGAAGAGCAAATACCCTTGCGGAATGACAGGAATGTCCCCAGGCCAGTAGTGCATAGGTTGCTACTGACTGAAATGTTGCATGGAATGCCTGCATCATTACTGTAAGTGATAGCACCTTTACCAGACAACGCAGCAAATATAGGCTACTTGAAAGCCTCCGAGCTACATGTTCCAAGTGTCTTTCGAAAGTGAGTTTCGGGTCCAGGTGTACCCCCAGGAACTTTGCCATCTCAGGATTGTCTTCTGGAGTTTCCCGTAGTCCAAAGATCATTGCAACGGTCTTCTCTACATTCAGGGACTGGCGATTAGCTACAAACCAATCTGTTAGACTCCGCACATCTTGCTGGCTGACCTCCAACAAGTTCTGCAGCTCCCCTCCATTTCTCGCCACAGTGGTGTCATCAGCAAAGAGCCACAATTTTGCTGTGGGCGCTGCAAGCTGCAAATCATTTATATAAATCAAGAATAGAAGGGGGCCCAGTACGGAACCCTGGGGGACACCATGTTTGACCTCAGCGCTGTCCGACAGATGCTCCCTGTAAAAAGTCCGTTGTCTCCTTCCCGCCAGATAACTGCCCAGCAGGTGAATGCTCAACTCTCCGACTCCATAATGTCGTAACTTGTCCAACAAGATCTCGTGAGACACACAATCAAAAGCCTTCGAGAGGTCGCAGAACGTAGCACTTACATACTGCTGCTCCTCGAAGACACTCACTAGATACTCCAGCATATCGGTTATGGCACCAGTGGTTGAGCTCTTCTGTCTAAAGCCAAACTGAAAGGGAGTAAATAAGTTATTGTCTTCAAAGTACCTGTAAAGTTGGTCCTTTAAAATGATCTCATAAACCTTCGCGAAAATGGGAATCAAGGAGATGGGTCTATAGTTTGATGGGTTATTTTTCTCACCTTTCTTAAATACTGGAACTATTTTTGAGTGCTTTAAAGAAGAAGGAATATACCTTTTCTAATGCTAAAGTTTATTAATTTGGTTAAGGGTGATATTAGCTGGTTTTTAAGCTGTTTGATCATAGATGCATTCATGCCATATAAGTCTTTACTTGATTTATCCTTTAGTAAATTTACTGCATCTCTTACCTGTATAAAGCCTACTTCCCGAAAAGCAAATCTTGACTCCACTATATTATGTTGTTCTAAAAAGAAAATATGATCCTCTTGTGTTGCTGGAAGTGATGCCAATACACTCTCTGCTACTCCTACAAAGAACTCGTTAAACTGGTTGGCACTCAGGGACTCATCCTAGGCAGAACCAGAGCTACTCTCTCTAAAGGAATTTATTACTCTCCAAGAGGCCTTTACTGTGTTTGCTGAGTTTAATATGTGGTTGGTATACGCGAGCTTTTTGGTATTGGCCAGATGTTTTTTGTACTGCATTGCAAAATTTAATACATTAGTTTTTGTGTTTGGTGTTGGCCTCATTTCATGCAGTTCTTGTAATAGCTTTAAAGTTTCCCTCATATGCCTACACTCGTTATCAAACCATATGATGTTTGTGCTATTAGGGCTGTTTTTTCTTTTAACTAATGGGAATGCATTGTTTATCTCCGAGAGTATGGTATGCAGGAAGGCATCAAAGACTTCGTCCACTTCACCTCCTTCAAACGATAGAAAATCCCAAGTCTGCTCCTCCAGGGTCAAATAGAGTTTACACATACCCACTCTGGTTATTGGTCTATACTCAGCATGTATTTCGTTTAATTTCAATTTTTTTTCCTCCATACAGATTTCAATATCAATTGCATAATGGTTCGACAGGTTTGGATTGAAAACAGTAGTCTTATAGGGTAAATCTCCAGCAAAATTTATAAAAATGTTATCAATACAGTTGACATTATTTGTATTTAGATAAACTTGCTGCTCCAAGTTATAGCTACCAAGCAAATCCAAAAGGTCAGTTTTACGTTTGGTTTTGAGGTTAAAGCTAATATTAAAATCTCCGTTTAGTATAACATAATTAATATTCCGGGACACTACATAATCTAAAACCTTTGACATACACTCTAAAAATACATTAAAATCTCCATCAGGAGCTCTATACATGGTTAAAATTAAACAGTTAAGATTTTTTATTTCAGTTGCCGCTAGCTCAAAATGGCAATCCAGAGACATACTGACTAAAACATCTACATTTTTACACTCAAAACTAGTATTACTTAAAATAATAGTACCACCATGTTTTGACTTTTTCCCAGTATAGAAGGACGTTACCTTAAAGTCATTAATTCTTAATAAGACAATTTCATCATCCGTAAGGTGATGTTCAGTGAAACACAGAAAATTATATTTTTTAGTTTGTGGATCAGAGAGAAAAGCTTCTGTTTCTTCAATTTTATTTCTAATTGAACGTATGCTAAGATGTAAAATCTTGATATTAAATAGGTCACTATCCTTGCGCACTGATGGTTGGGATTTATTTAATGTCTCACCAATGTTTGGCGCTGTAAATTCAAAAATGGTTAACTACCATTCCTTTAGGCCACAGCGAGGTAGACATATACTCATCTCTTCTTGTGATCGGCACCCCAAGTTTGAAAGAGCTTCGTGACTTACTTTTGACTGTTCTCATTTTTTCACATGTACAGTTATTTTGTAGATTTTGGCTGTTCAGATAATTCAAGATGTCTTGGCTTTCCGTATTTGGATCTAGACCGGAAATAAACAGGTAGGCCATCCATTCTGCTACTTTCAGCGAGGATGCGGCTTGGTTTTCACCCCTCAATGGCTCAGGGCGACTGCTTTTATTTGGTTTTCCTTTGTTTTTTCTTCTAACCTCAATCCAAGAATCACGCGCTTGGCCACCGTCACTTTCAAGAATATCGGTTTGCACATTTCCATTAGCAGTTGTTGCTACTTCTGTTGAACTCGGTTTTACAAAGGGAGAACTTTCTCTGATTGATGGTGCTATTGCTCCGGAGTCGGAAGTTGCATTTGTGTCAGATGGTGGATCAGCTATTGTGTCACATTCAGCATGTTGCTGTACTTTTGAAATTTTTTGGCTAGGGCCACTGTTATGAGGATAGGTAGGGGGGGCAATGGGAGTTACTTTTTGTTTGCCTCTTTTAACGTCGGTTTTTTCCTTTAGGGAGATTTCTAAGAAAGTTGCCTTTTCTCTCCATAGTTTGTTATTTTCTTCTAAAATTGAGTTTTTTTCCTCTAATTCATGAATTATCTTCTTGAGATACATAAGTTCAATTTCATATATATTGTCTTTGTCTTTGACCGACATCGAGTTGTTTTCACTGCCTGTTGTTTGGTGTACGCAAACAGCAGATTTTTTTGTTGCCGATTGTTTTAGGCACGAAGGATGATCGATGTATCGATGCATAATAAAAAGTCTTGAGAGTATCTTCATCCACATAATCCCTCAACTGCAGAAGGGCGTAGTTACCGCGAGATAATTTACTGAAAACCATTTCAGTATGTTTTCCCAACGATAGGTATTGATTTAAGGTTATTCCGCGGAAATGTTGCATTACTGTGCCTTCTAATCAAACTTTATCCAGATTCACTCGGACGGGAGTAAAAACTATAAAGTTGGTCTAAGCATTATTTAAGCAAAATCTATTCCTCTCGCAGCAGGTTGCAAAGTCATTCACACACGTGCTTGCTTTTGAACAGAGACTTTCGTAGTACTTTCCATCATGAGAGTAGATGTATGATCCGCGAATGTAGCTATAGTTGACGAAAAGAGGTGAATCATTGATAAATAACAGAAAAAGGACTGGCCCCCAAGACACTCTCCTGAAAGCCTGGGTCCCTCCCGACAAATAATATTCAATCCACTTTTAAGCTGATCCTATTATTTCATAGTGAAGGAGTTTCTTCAAGAGAATCGCATGATTGATTGTATCGAAATCTTTTGTAAAGTCATAAAAAATCCTACTAATTTTAGCTTTAAATTAAAATGTTACAGAATTTTGACTATTTACAGGTTTGTAAATGAATTCAAGAAGTTCACAAGTTTCATTTCGAATGCCCTCTCAAAAACCTTTGAGAACACAGACAAAACAACAATGGACCTATCGTTAACAACAGCCGATCTGTCACCCTTCTTGTGGATTGGAATAATCACTGCCCTCTTTAGGTCTTTTGGGAAACAACCATGCTCAAAAGATGTACTGATCAGATATGTGAGCGGTGATACAATGCCCCGAGCACACTAACCCAGCAAGTTACAAGGTACTTCATCCAAACCGCATGTCTTTATATTAGTGACTGATTTTAATGTTTCTAGTGTTTCCACTTCAGTAAAAGGTAGTGGGAATATAGTTTCGATTGTTGCATTACTTGGTAACTTTGCACATTTACATTAAGTTGACAGTTACTAACAATTGTTTTTACACGTAAGTGTTAAATGTATTTGCAATGGACAGAACGGGCCGCCAACCACTTCTACTGAAGGCAAAAAACTTTATAGCATTCTAAAGCTAGCTATACAAGAATGTCCACATTCTTTAACTAATACCTTATTGCTAAATAACGATGTCAGTAGGGCTCCTGTACAACGATTATTAAAGAGCCAGAAGTATCACCCATATAAAGTGCATATTGTACAGGAACTGTGAGTTTCCCTTGAACAATGTATATATATATATATATATATATATATATATATATATATATATATATATATAGATGACCCGTTTATATTACTTTATTCTATTTAATCTTAAGCCCGAAATTGTGACAATTCCTAAACATGATTATAATATGTGAATGAAATAAAACAATTTATTTATTTTACTCTTTTCTATCCAGGATAAAGTCATTTAATATTATCATGACTTATTAGGATTAGTAATTAGTTATTGAAATAATCTGACGAGACTAAAAGTAATACCCCTCCTAGGTCGGGGGTATTTACCTCCAGGTAAGTCCATATTACTTTTTTGGCTAATTACAATTCATGCATTAAATTTCAAGGCAATATAATAAAGCATTTCAAAGTTATCATTAATTTTTTACTTCCCTCGTAAAAGGAAAATATTGTAACCGTGAAAAAATCACATTCCCAGATTTTGACAGATCTTCAAGTTTTAGGGCCCGTAGATGACAAAATACATGTTTTTCCAATTCCGTTGGTCGGTTTGTCTGTCTGTGTATTAGCGGCATAGTTAAAAACTACTTACCGGACTTGACTTCAAATTTTTGGTTAAAATTTAAGGGTAATACCAGGATGACCAAATAATATTTAGCATTTAGATAATAACAAAACCTACATAAGACTAATACTTTCCTTCCTCTAGGTTGGGAGAAGTACTTCAAGGTATGCTTAATTTACTTTCTTTGTTAATTATCGTATCACATACAACAACATTTAAGGCAATATGTTAAACCATTTCAAAGTTATCGCGGAAGCTCTTTTGCATAAATGTTTCAAAATGACAGCATTTTTGTTTTTTATTCAATATACTTATTATAAGACCAACCCGGCAGCACCCTAAATACCTTTTGAAAAATTAATCTGAGCTGATCATACATCACGGGTACCGTAGAAACTATATTTTATGAGTTATCAAAAAACTTAAAATAAAAATCGTTAGAATTTACAAAAGCAACTTCGTTATTTTTGCTGATTATAAATATACAAGGTTTGTATTGTGTTGGTTGTTTATCTCTAAATACTATCTAAACTCTCTATCTCTTAAACCTCATAAAAAAAATCAAACAAACCGAAAATAATAACAATTTAAACCTTCGAACATTGAACTATACAGTATCTGTATCTAACTAAAGTAAGTGCTGAAGAGGGTATGTTCTTTCTGGATTGCAACATTGTCGGTATAGAAAAACTTTTCATATCCCTTAAATAATTAAACACGTTTTGAAACATAATTATTAGTTATAAGAAGCAAAGTCGTAGTTTTTACATAAACTCTATACTATTTTATAGATTTTCATTTTAGTTTTCAAATTGAAAAGGAACGTAAATATGAATTACCATAATTTTTCTTCTTTTTTGTTAAATTAAAAAGTCTTACTTTGAAACTGAGTTCATACAGTCAAAAAATTTTTTGATGATAGCAGTTGATGAGCCAAATCATAAAAATCGTTAAAAAGTAACATCTTTTTATACTTGTTTGGATATAAAATTAACTCAGTTTAGAATCATTGAAGGTATGAAGTATTTAAAACTATTTATTCGAAATTTGAAATTTTAAACCTCCAAACCTTGTTAAAGACCCAATAATATGATATTTTATCTAACGTCAGAGAATTGATAGAGAAATATCCTAACAACTTAACACAAAATCTAGCATTGGAGCTAATATAATTAGAAAATTTACTTTAGGAAAAAATAAAAAAAAATTCACAGGGAGTTTTCAGATTTAATTTAAAAAAAAATCAATTACTAATTAGAATACCTGAGAGTTGCATTGCGTTTCAGTTATTTCTAGTACTCCCCATTCCATTGGCTCAACCAAAAAGAACTTTTTCAAAGCTGAAGCTAATAAAAAGCTTCACAAGGTTTAATGTGATAAAAAGCGCCTTAGCACATTGGCTATAATATCTCTAGGAAATGAACGAGTCAAAAATATAGATTTGTTCCAAAAATATAGACAAGTTCCTTTCGTTAAGGTTCCAACATTAACGTTCTAGTTGGTAAATCCAATATACCTAAAATACCTTATAGGTTTTTTAGAAATATTAAAAATCTTGTTCCTTATTTTTATTTTAAAAGTTTTATGTTTTTGTGTTGTTTATTTTTGTTGATTAAATCTGGCCTCTGTATACGTTTTTTGTTTTTTAGCATTTTAATCATTAACAATATTAACTTAAGTTGAAAACATTGGTAGTATTTTTTTTAACTATTCATATATTACCAAAATATAAGGAATTAATTACCTTAAGTATGTTGTCAAATAATGCTTTAGGCAGATATCACAATGGCATAATTTAAGGGAGATTTTTTTAGTGGTATAGGGAGCCTCTTAAAAAAGTTCGCGAGATGACCCCAAAAAATATGACATGCTACTGTAAGAGGCAATGTATAAAAGAGAGACGGAAAACGCTCCACTAGATAGTGGTGTCAATAGGAATATATTGCCTCTTGTGGCAGGGTTTTTCTAAATTTTTTCGGGTATTTTAGACATAAACGTATCTAATATCTAGTAATCTAGTATATTTATAATCAGCAAGAAGAGGCTAATTTGACAGACATGTATTATAGAGGGTGCTTTATTTAAATTACGAACTTTCCGCTTATCTTTTGTTCGTTATATTTGTACATTCTAACTACTTCGATAAAAGCCAAAAACTTTTGTATTTCAAGTTTTTTGATAATTCCTATGGTACCATTTAAAATATAGCCAAACATTCTGCACAGGGTGTCCCAAATTCGAGGCGTATCATTGGGATCTCGGACAATATAAGAGATGCAAAGTCGGTTAAATTAGGGCAAAGTTGCGCAATTTCATGACAGTTAAAATGCCGTCTTAAAGGTTTGAAAATTCCGAATACTTCCGAAGATATTCGAAAAAAACCAAATATCCGCGATTCCGTTTTTTTTTATTTTCTGACTCTATTTGAAGTGACATGACAAAATAAATTCCACATTCTCGTTATTAGTTTTTCTGATTTACACGATGACGCTGCTAGATTTTCAATCCGATGATTCGTTTCTTCGAAACCATCATCAACTTTTGTTTTTTTAAATTGGCAAAAAATTCCATTTTATGCTTAATTAACTTTAATTTAAATTTTAAATTCAATGACATAACACAATCGATATATCTGACGTTTCGAGTTGAAAATCATCATTGTTAGTTGCTGATGATGGTGATGGAACGAAACGTCCGATCAAAAGCCTGATGACGCCATATTGTAGAGAAGAAAAAATGGCCATGAAAATGTAGAATTTACTTTGGTCTACTTCTTTAAGTAAAATCAGAAAAAAACAATTTGTTAAAATTTATGTTCTGGCCATTAATTGCTAGAAGTCAGAATTTGAAATTTGATTTTATAATGAATTTATTTAAAAAAAAGTAGAAAAAAAATATTTGTTTTTCAGTGAAAGTTTCGAGAATATATTTTCAATAAAAACTAAAAAATTTAGGAACTACAAAAATTTTACAAATTCAAATAAAAAAAATGAATTCAAATACATTAATAAATATTTAACAAATACACAAAAGTAGCAAAATATACACATTACAACAAGTATTCAAATTGAAAACTGTTTGCTTCAATACATTTTTGGGTTAATCTATTTATTTTGTAAATTGTTCGTTGAATGGTTCTTGCTCTTATTTCTCTCACTAAATTATAACGCAGTTCTTCGATGTTTTCGGGCAAATTCCGATATAATCGATTTTGCAAAAAAAACCCAGAGATAGTAATCCAAGGGGTTTAATTCTGGGCTTCTTGCTGGCCAGCGTACAACCCCTTGATTCCCAATCCATTTACCATGAAGTAAAAGATTGAGAATCTCTGTCACTTCTCTTCCATTATGGGGAGGAGCACCATCTTGTTGCCACCATAGATTTCTTAATTAATACTTCTAATGGTTCGTTCGATAAGACATCCATTATTAATTGCTCTATTAAATTCATATATTTTTGAGATGTAAGGTGACCATCCAAAAAAAATGGCTTAATGGTTTTGTTACGCCACATTCCAACCCATACACTAAACGATTCCCTTCTTGATTTTGTCGCGGATTATTCACAGACCAATAATGTTCATTGTGCCCGTTTCCCGATGTGGAAAAAGTGCACTCGTTCGTCCAAATTATTTTATTCAAAAAATCACCATCTTCTTCTAATTTATTTTGCATCCAACGACAAAATTCTAGACACCTTTCAGAATCACCAGGTCTTAAAGTTTGACTCACGTACATTTTGAATGGCTTGTACCTATGCGATCTAAGACTTCACCAAGTTCTCATGCGTGGTATTTCCAAATCTTCATTTGCCCTAAGAGATGATCTAGGTGCATTTTTTACTTATAACAGAGAAATTAGTAAGTAATTAGTTACCTTTTACTACGCTGTATTAAGTTACAGCATCTAAGATACGCGCTTCTTCTTCCTCATCCATTCGCCTGCCGTATTTCTTTCTTGGTTTTTCAAAACCTCCATGCTCTGCCTGTCAAGTCTTGCAAAATAGGGAAAATGTGGCTGTTGCCTTTCAGGGTATTTCTGTACATATTGTTGACTTGAAATTTGGGCATTTCTAAGACAAATGTAGTATATGCGGATCATATCAAGTTCCTCTAAACACGCGAAAGGCATTTTTATTAACAACACAAATCTGAAATAATCAACTCAAATAAGTAAAGAAAAACGTCAAAATACTCCCGCCATTTTGAAATAAAAGGAAATTCCATGGCTTAGTATGATGGATAAAAAGGAGTATATGCTAATATTGCTATTGTAGAACAACACTAGGACTACTTAAAAAAGTAACGTGGGCGTCGGATTGTAAATCTAATGGCGTCATCATGTAGGGGAGCAAAAATTAAAGTTTGTTTTAATCTATTTTTTTTGATAAATTCTCATATTAAGTTCTGGCAATTACAAACATCAATTCTAACAAATGATTTTTTTCTAATATTACTAAAACAGACCAAAATAAATTTTACTTTTTCATAGTCATTTTTTCTTTTCTACAAGATGGCGTCATCAGGCCTTTGATCGGACGTGTCGTTCCATCACCATCATCATCAACTAGCACTGATGATAGATTTAAAAAAACAAAGTTGATAGAATGTGGAATTTATTTTGTCATATCACTTCAAATAGAGTCAGAAAAAATAAAAACGGAATCACGGATATTTCGTTTTTTTCGAATATCTTTGGAAGTATTCGGAATTTTCAAACTTTTAAGGCGACATTTTGACTGGCATGAAATTGCGCAACATTGCCCTAATTTAACCAACTTTGTATCTCTTATAGTTTCTGAGATCCCAATGATACGCCTCGAATTTGGGACACCCGGTACATCCATAAAATAATATGGTCGAGTTGAGAACCTCCCTTTTAAAGTCGGTTAAAAATAACTTATCTTTCCAATGAACTGATATAGTATATTTAAATTTAAAACTAACTCTCCTGCTAAACTGGAAATATTATATTAGGCATCCAGTTTAAGCGTTTTATAAAATTGTAATTTATTAGATAGTGCATGGTTTGCTTAAACACGAACATAAGTTTTTACAAGATGTTTTCTTTGGAATTATTCACTAAATGGTATTTTTTTTCCAATAATGTGAAGTAAAATATACAGCTTCCTTCGCACAATTTGCAAGTTAAGTTCGACCCTATTAGTATCTCTGAGCAGAGCATACTATTAAATGCGAGAAGAAAATTTATTCAAGCATTGAATTTAATCTACAGAACTGCTCATTTATGTATAAAGCGAATACTGCTCAATCTATTTTAATGTGCCTCGAGGAGTTTTGATTTGAACAATTTTATATTTTTTATCGTCGTTTTTATTCGTGTCATTAGTTTGGATATTTTCTTCCGTTACTTACTTACCTAATAATAGTGATAATAATAATTTTTGTATTGCTAATAAAATAATATATAAATGGTAAAGCAACGACAAGAAAACAGTAATTATTATAAAGGAAATAAATAGGTGTGAATTTAGTAACGAATTTCTAGCAACGTTTCTATAGCTGGGCAACGAATTCTCCAGTCACGTTTCTGTAGATATATAAGTGACATAAGTTAAGTTAAGCGACAATCACTTATAACATACATTATTGAACTTGAATTTTTAATAATTGGGTCTATAATTGTATCCTTTGTGGTATGATAAGAAGAGTATATGGGCAAGTTTACAATAATAATAGTAGCTAAATGGTAAATTTTAACTTGCTTAATGGTGATCATCAGATTCGGGGGATAACGGTGTAAAATAGTAACTTATAATATTAAAAAAATCATATCTCGGGAACGAAGAGCTGCATCACCTACATATTTTACAAGCTTATGTTACTAATATAAGAAGAAAACTGTTTTTTGGGTTTTACGCCACAAATTATAATAAAAAATTAAAATACTAAAAATAATATTATCCATTTACATTAAAATTTTAGTCTGTAGTCCTTAGCTCTGGGTCCACTGTGATGGTATCCGAGGAACGACACTAAAAATATCTACCTTTTGTCTACTTAAGTCTACCCCCGTCTTCAGCAAACTAAGAAATAACCCGGAATGGCTAATCTCTGACAGAATGTCAATTACAATTAAGATAAATAAATAACACTATTTTGAGAATTTTCATTTTCTATTATAATTTGTGGCGTAAAACTCAAAAATAATTTTCTTCTTAATCCTCACAATTATTTTATCAGATAACTTTTTTGCAAGCCTTATATGATAACCAAAATTCAGGGGATAACGCGATAACGATAACGAAATAGTACTTTATAATACTACAAAATTTATATCTCGGGCACAAAGCGCTGCTTCACCTACAGATTTTACAAGCATATGTTTCCAGACATGTTTAAGCTACAGTCCTAATATGATCAGATTCAGGGATCACGGTGCAAAGTTCTCGGTAACAAAGAGCTACATCGCCCACCGATTTTACAAGTATATGATGCTAGTCACGTTTAATCTGCAGTCCTAATATGATAACCGGATTCAGGTGATAATGGTGTAAAATAGTACTACAGTACCTTTCTATTTTACTAAAACTTTATTAAAAAGCTTTAGATATTGTCGTGGGATAGGAACCTTCGCAAAAGACGCAGTTCAGCTTGACGCAAATAGTTTACATGGAAAAAAAGAATGAATTGAAAATATTTAAAGAAGTTAAACAGAGAGCAACGTAATAATTCTATTTGAAAATTATAATTCTAAAAATTCGAATTCTGATTTTAAATATTTTAGGTGTGGATTTTTCCAGCATTTAGCAAGTAATTATAAAAAAGTCAATTTATCTTGTTCAAAATATCACAGGAAATGTCACTTGTCTCAAGTGAGCATTAGGGATGGAAGTTCACATGGTAAGATTGGCGTAAATAAACGGAGTTAACGTTAAATACAAAAATAAGTTACATATTTTAAATCTTTACATAGTACTAGGAAAAAACCTCTTTGTTACGTTGAGAATGGTTGAGACAACTAGAAATAGATTTTTCTGATATGCCTGAATTTACACATATTACTACAGATATATAATTAAATATGCCTTTATCATAATATTCGATACTATTTAATGGCAATCTAGGTAAAATTACAGGCGTACAAGGAAGTTTAAATATTAAACCAAATATACCTTTATTTTACATTGCAGATAGAAAACTTGAATCTCTGAAAAACGAGAACTTGTTAAAGTAGATAGGCCTGAGTTGAGTATGTCACCCATAGATATGCTACCTCTATTGTTTCAGTACTCAAGTCTAATGGTAATGTGCGCATTTGTGGAGCATTTAACTGTAGATTAAATTATAATTTAGTGGTTGATGAATACCCTCTATCTACTATTGAGGATTTATTCACGTTTTTGGCTGGTGTGGACAGATTTACAAAACTGAATCTACGGAATGCTTATTAACAAATGGAAATTCGTCCAGAATATAGGAAATATTGTATTTAAAGAACACCAAAAGGTTTATACAGTACAATATTAATGTACGGAATTTCTAGTGCTCTTGTCATGTGTCGGAGATCAATAGAAAACATTTTAAATGATAGAGGTACGAGGCATTTCTGTTCTTCTGAACGACATTAAGCTTATCTAGATGACCAATTTTAACATATTATAAATTGTTTTGGATAGGTTAGCTAAACATAATATACGAGTTAAATTAAATAAATGTTGATAAAAGTTGACAAAAAACGGTATACACAAAATAAACAATAAAATAGAGACCATTATAAATGCTAAGATTTCTTCGAACAAAACAGAAGTTAAAGGTTTCGTTGGGCTTGTAAATTATTACGCTAAATTTATAAAAAGATCGCGTTCCTTTCGTTTGGTCCAGAGAGTGCGAAAAAGGAAAGACACATCAGAGAATGTGTTGCACATTTTAATCCAACTTTACCCCTAATGTTAGCAACAGATGCAAGTCTTTACGCTATAGATGCGGTGTTGTTACATATGTACCCTGATGGCAAGAAAGAACTTTTCCTTTCCTCTTACAAAAGATTAACAAAAGTATTCGATTGACAAGGAAGCATATTCCGTAATATGGGTTATAAAAATAAATTCTATTACTTTTTATTTGGTAGCCAGTTTACACTATATGTAGACAATTAACCTTTAATACATATTTCCTCTCCAACAAAACATTCTACACTTACAATTTTGCGAATGCAGCACTATGCTCTTTCCTTGTAAGATTTTTCATACACTATAAAATACGACATCATGGTTCTTGGCATTGGACCGTATCAAATTGGAATTACTATCCAACGTTCCGCCTTCGATTGCACGAGGCATCTTCAGGGATCTTTACTTCACGAGATCTGAACACTGAATGAGCTCGGAGAGATTCAGGCGGGCTTTTATACCCGACTTGTGCTCGCCGAACCCTGTGTTAAGATCGGTTTCTACGTGTGATGTAGACCGTAACCCGTATCTCTATTGAACATGCTTTACAAACTGGTCATTAAAGGTTTAATATGATTCAGTTTACCATTTCACAAACAGAATTGCATTTTTAGACAGCAGATAGTTATTGTAATACAGACAAATCTACGACGTATTATTTTAAAAGAACTGGTGTTTTAGAAACGAAAGTAAATATTGTTGGTGCATAACTAATTAATTATTATGTTGCCTACACGAAAGTTAAAAATAACCCTCCTAAGGCATCACTTGATCCCTGCGATATTCCAATAGCCCAGTATCGAGTATACATCGATTTCGCGAGTCCTTTCATGATTAATTATGATTCTATATTAGTAAATGCTTACACTAGATGGTCAGAAGAACATACTATGGTTAAAATTCGATATCAAAAACTACAGTGTGCGTACTTCGAAATATATTTTCTACATTAAACTTGGTTTTCCAAAGATTACAGTTTCTGGTAATGCTCAAACATTTCTTAGCTACCCGTTTAAAGGTTTTCTTCAAGAATAAGGCGTTATTTATTAATTAACTGAGCCCTATCACCATGCTACTAATGGGCTAGCAGAGAAGTATGTCTAAACTTTAAAAGCGTTTAAAGAATGTGATTTGGAAAAAGAAACTCAACTTTCGAAATTTCTTTTAAATTACAGAAAATTTCCAGGTACTGGAATCGGAATAAGTCTATCTTTTCGTATGTTTGATAGGGAAGTAAGGACCAGATTGTATTTTTTAAAACCGAAACCCAGTCACAATTCTAATACAGATACAGAGCTTCAGGTTAATGATAATAGATCCTTGCGGGGTTTCTAAGTGAGTGAGATCTCCACATGGAAGCGATATAAGTTTAAAATTAAATGAAGCTTATACTGAAACTAAAGTTCTACTTACTACAAGGTCATTGACTCAATCTACTTTCGGGTTTACTTCTGGAACATCCTGTACATAGTACATTATAACCTAGATGAAAAAGATTTACCAACAAAACTGCAGATATTCAGAGAAAAACAGGAAGGAACGAATAAAAGATAAAAAGGAAGAGAAAAAAAGAGACCAATAAACAAAAAGAAAATTCCAGCAGGAAAAACAAGAACGGCTGAAGATTCTAATTGAACAAGAATATAGAAGAGAACAAGAACTACATCAAGTGCAGGACTGGGGATTCAGAATGCCACTGAATTGAAACAACGTGAAAGGAAAAATTGAAGGAAACGTAGAAAGAAATGCTCTAAAAAACTAAGTAAAACAAGTTAAAGTTCAACATCTGGGAAAAGCCGTAAGTACACTGAAAATGCAAACTTTTGCTAGTCAAATAAAAGTTTCTGGCGATAAAATCGAATCTCCAACATTTGATGAGTTAACTTCCTGGACCATGTATGCCCGTCAATTTAAGGCCACAGTAACTACTAATGGTTGGAGGCGACTTCTTTAATAGTCTCATCAAGAGGATCAGCACTGGATTTATTATAAATATTCCTGCTAATCGTTAACAAAAATATCAGAATCTTGTATATTTATTGGAACTTGGATTTGGAGAGCAGTAGCGTCAGAAAATATAGAGAACCCAGCTTAAACTAGAATACAGAAGCTCAGCGAGTCCCTTCAAGAATTTGAGGTCATAAGATTAGCGTTTTCTACATTAGGTGAAGGCATGCATCAACGGATGGCAGTATCTGTATTTGTGGATAGAATACCGAAACCCAAAATTCAAGACAATTTAAAAATAACGAAGTTTAACAAGAGCAGCCATGCACTTGTTCATGCTTAAGAGTTGGAAGCTGTGCTGTACGTTCCAAAACTAAAAGTCAGGTCACTTATGGTAGAAGATACAGCCGATAACAATCAGGCAAGTATAAGAAAAGGGGGCACTTTTTAATGAGATAACAAAAAGTCGAGACGTTGCCACAAAACTGACATATGCAAAGAGAATGCCGTGTGAGAATATCTCCTTCCAAGGGTCCAGTTCCCATATCGGGAGGGCAGACAATACGGTCCGATCACCATGCAGGGAAGGCAATGAATGCAGGTTGAACAGAACGTCTCTGTTAAAGTTTAGAAAAATACCTTAAAACTTTGAGAGTAAAGGGAGTAACCAATTGAGAAACGATAGGAATTATAGAAGACACAGGAACAGCACTTTCTTTGATCAGAAGAAATCTCGTCGAAGCTAAAGAAGTAAAACCATCTGCAGAAAAGCTATTGTTGCTTACCGTAACACGGGAGTCAGCGCCTGTGTATGGAGAAACTAGTGTCAGACTTTCACTTGGCTTAGGTGACAGCAAACCGCGCAAGTACTTGATCGGAAAAGCTATAGTACGAATCGACAGTAAAATTTTTGTCTGGGTTGCGAAGTTCTAGTAAAACTTATAAAGGAGAGTTAATCGCTACCATGAAACCAGTCAAAAAATAGTTAGTTGTTACATACCACAATCTGATTAGCAAAGCGAGATAAAGGGGATATTTTACAAGCTATGGAAAAATCATGACGTCACTTGTCAGAAGAGCAGTTTCACAAGGCCAAGGATTTTATATTAAGTGAAGGCGGCATATTTGAAACTGGAGACAGCCAAACCGGAAGGAAAACCTGTCTGGTAGATGTGATGGTAATGGGTCAATCATTCGAAGACTATCTAAAAAATATGCAAGAGGTTTTCAGCCGTTTTAGAAATGTAAATTTGAAATTGAAGCCAAAGAAATGTTTCTGGAATTCTTGGAACATATTGTTACCGAGAAGGCAGGCAGAAGAAAGAATTTTCCGTGGAGGGAATTCGGGCAATCTAAAATATTGCAGTTCCACTTCGTAAATAAAGGAAACGCTGCACTGCATTTAGAAGACTGAAATCTTCATTATGTTCTAGTCCAATTCTGGCTGTGCCTCAACAACAAGGAATTTTTATTTTAGACACAGTTACAAGCAATATGGGTATTGAACCTGTTTTGGCGCAAACTTGCAGCAGTGTGTTCACGGATACCCTGAGAGCCTTCAAAAAAGACAGGGACAAGGTATTTAGTGAGTTAAAAAGAACAAAACTGCAGTTTGCCTGGAATGACTGTAGAAGTATTAAATGCTTTGGATAACGGCAGATTAACGTTGGCTTTTCTTGACTTTAACAAAGAGTTTGATATGGATTTTGAACCAATTTTGCACGAAAAAGAAAGTATCAAAGATAAGAATGGAAATAAATCTTTGACAAAAACATTGCATTCAAGACACTGTGGGCTCAATGGGATTCAATGGTCGTTAAGGATGGATTGTTGAAGTCTAGAAAAGTGCTGATGGAAAGACCACTAAAAAACAATTAATTTCCAGAAAAAGAATCCAGGTTATATAACAAGAACTATATGGCGGAAAGTCCTTAGAGTAAACAAAACTATGGACAAAAATCGAAAACGATTCTAATGGGTTCGCTATCATAAAGACCTCAAGGATTGGTGACAAAGATGTGATACCTATATAGCAGGTAAAGACCCCAGAAGAAGATCTCGGGGGCCAATGAAACAATATGACGTTGATTTACCATTCGAAAGGATAGCAATAGTTTTGGTTGAAGAAGCCCTCAGTAGACACGAAGTTCCACTGGAACTTCATTCAGATCATTTTTAGAAAAGTTTGTGAAATCATGTGGATAAAAAAAATATAGAACAATACATCCATATCCTTTGTCAGATGGCACGAAGGAACGATTTACCAAGACTATTGAAGAACATCTGTCCAAAATTGTTGCCATAAGATATATTTTACATTGAAAACCTGTTTAGCAGTTTCTTTGTTTTCTATTTTTTGTTGATAAGTAATTCCCCTTATTGTTTTTTTTGAATATTATATTAATTTAGGGGTTATTCTTTTGTTTTAAGATATTAGATCTGCTATCCGTTTTAGGTGCAATATTATGTGTTACTATTTTATTGTAAAATTTATATTATATAAATACTCTTAACAGTATTAATTGTCTTTGACTTAAATAAAATATTTTTCTTATCCTAAAAATGACACGTCTTAGAAATATTTCGAACACAACTTTTATATAGAGAACCCTTATTAAAGACATAACTAAAGTTTGAAAAATACATATATTATGATTGACAGCTTGCGCTTCATAATAGCAGACCTAATAGCTATAGCGTCGAACGTTCGATTTCTCAATCCCCAGAATTTAGATTTGACAGATACCGACTTTCAAAACCTGAAATCACATTTAGCTCTTAACTTTAATATGTGCAACAGTCATACCATGCGTAGAGTTAAAAAAAATTATTCTTACCATTTTTAAATGTATATCCTAAATCATTTTTTAGAGTACAAAAAGTAATTCTAAACTAAACAGCTGATATTTGAGTTTTTTCCCCAGTCTTATCGATGTTGGAATAATGAGCTCCAGGACTAAACTGATTCATTATTGGCATAAGGAATATTTCTTTGAACGTCATCCTGAATTGTCTTGACATCGTGCAGTAAAGGATAAAGTTGATCCCCGAGTTAGTTAGCGCCAGAATGTCCATAACGTCTCCTGGAAAAATATAAATATTTATGTTAGTACCAGATTAATCAAACCCAAGTTTTGTGAAAATAGGGACCAGTCAAATGAGGATATGTTGGCAATTTATAGACAAACTATTAAAAAAATCCTCCAGACGATTATCGTAAACGTTACGAAGTAAAAAAAAACATACTGGATCAAAAAGTTGTGTTTCGAACCAAAAGAATTTTTCAATTTGAACACACAATTGTAAATTTTTATTTCAAAAATACTTGATGATATATTGATCTCTATGCTAGAGGTATCTCAGGCTTTATATAAATTGTAAAAAATTGCTCTTTTATTTACGCGATTTTCGAAAAAAAAAACAAACAAGCTCTTAAATGTTATTAGCAGTTTATACATTTAATCGCAGCTTTTCTTGATATCTATTACAATTCAATTAAAAATATGTACTTTGTAATTTCATAGTAAGTGAATTTAATACTGATTTTATTAATTATTATTTTAATGTTTATATTTTACTATTAAAACGCAAATCTTCCAACAAAATATAAAGTTAATTTTTATTTTATTATTTAAACCTTTTATGCAAGGTAGAGGTATACTTAAGGCTGTTATTTACAAAATTTTTGTAGACAGCTATGACAAAACAAATAATTGTGGTGAAGGTAAAAGTAATTTAATAAATTGGTAAGGCACATCAATGTAAAATATTTATTCAAGTGATTTTAAGCTGGCTTCAAGTGTTCAGTAATGGTTATAATGATATTTATTATATGACAAAAATTGCCCTAAATCCTGCCCTACTAGATATTGACGCAACCATATCTGGAGACCGTGGCAAAACCTAGGCCTCAAGATTTTTAAATATTTCAGCTCATTATTTTAATTTTAAAGAAAGGACATTTGGCAACAAGCAGTGGCGCATCTAGAATGCCTCCCTGGGGAGGCAAATATTTGGCTACTAAAAAAACTTCTTTCACGATATAAGGGTAACAGCGACGAAAAACAAGACCGTCACTTTTTTTGATCGAAGAAAATTTGTCGTAATGTCTTCTTTATAAAATAATTTTTGCTCGGGTTATTAGCTCCGGAGGGAAGGAGGATTTGTCACTTTTGATTCTTTTAGATACGCCAGTGTCAGCAAGTGCAGCAACTTATGAAGAAAGCAAGTAAGTTGCATTCTGTGCAAGAAAACTCACATGTGAATAATACTGAAATTAAAATCAAACCGTTAAATTATTTTCAAATAATAGAACTATTTCATCATAATAAGCTGTAAGAAACAGGAGCTTTAGAACTGTGATATTGAATAGATAGTGATGAGACTGTTGAAATCCGTGATATTGGAAAGAAGACGGTTAACTAATTACTTTTTGTAGGACATACCGATAAGACAGTTAGAACAAATAAGACAGTCGGTAAAATTCGACCTCTTTTTTGGTCCAATATGATTCCGGCTCAGATATTTATTAAATAGCGATTTTGATGATCACTGCGTCTAACACGGTTCGGGCTCTGTTTAAAATTCTGGTTATAATCACGGGCCTTATGTGATTTTAAAATAGTTTCAACAAAAATAGTTTTCTGTACTGCGAAAAATAATATAAGTATTTATATTATTATGGGTTTTTTTGTATAAGAAAACTAAGGCGATCACTAAAACTACCCAAATCAACTGCGAATCTCCGAATTATGACATTTATGAGTATGAATGGCATGGTTTATTGAAATTAATAAAATATATGGAAAATATAAATATATGTAACTAAGAGCTAGTGAATCAAATGGGCTTTTGTTTGATTAGGGCTCCGAGGCTTTATTAAAAAGCTGACACGCAAGGTTTAAAAGTACCAACGCCATTACGAAATTTTTGAGATTAAAGTAATATTCCAGGCCTTGGGGAGATAAACTGAGAAAAGTTAGAGAAATGTTTAACGACAATGTATTAATAACCTGGCACTTCCGTTTTCAAATATAATTATAAAGATACAGTCATATTTTCGTAGCACTTTTTAAGAGTTTTACTGGACAATACATTACAAAAAAAGGAAAATAACTTTGGATCCATCATTCCTTTATATATACTGTTAGTTTTTAACAAGTCGAATTGAAAATAAAACTGGTCTTCAACTATGTGGTAATATTATTCCAATATATTATTTCAACTGCTTTATCTAATCCAGGAGGCAGCGTCACTTTTTCATGTTGTATTTGCGCAAAGCTAGCTTTCTCTTTCTTTTATTTGTTATATTTGTAACGCAATTGACAAAATGGTTTGCTGTCGATCCAATATCAGTCGGTTATTAGTCGGAAGCCTTACAAATATATATTAAATAAAGTGACAACGTTATAAATGCTGATTGCAGTCACTTCTTACTTTTTAATTTTTGATACCAAAATGATACGAAAAATTGATTTTTACCAACTTGCAGTCATTCTCTAATAATGCTGTCACTTACATGAACATGCTAAAAAACTAAGTCTGATTCTGCAAATCCGCAAGACTGCATTTTTTAAAGTTGACATGAATCAATTATTTAAATATTGATTTGCTAATAATTAAAATAAGCAATTTATAGTGTAAGCTGCGCTATATGTTTTTTTTTCGATATTACTTTAAACGAATTACTGTAAAAAGAAAATTCTATTCTTCGCATAAATTACTACCTAATTTATACGTTGTAACTACATTTTAAGTTTAAAGCAAAGTTCTATTCAGAGAAAAGTGGTACACCAAATTTTTGCTTGTGTAAGTATGATTTTCGGTGCCAGCAGAAAATTTTGAAAACGACTTTAGTTATCAAGTTGACAAAGTCATAATAATCTTTTTCGATATATTTTTTACATGTGTGTATAAATATAAAAATGTCTGGTCAACTATCCTTAATTGAAAAAGCTCAAATAACTACCAAAATTGAAGAATTCGTGCTCTAGCAGAGTCACACCTAGCCTTGAACTATATATACGCTCAGCCACAATTTTCCAAAAACGTGTTCACCGATGACTTTTCAATCCACCTATAATGGCCAAATACGTGTATAATGGCCAGACAATAGCAGATTTCAAGAAAAATATACGAGTGGCTTAGCTGTGAAAACTGCACGATTTTCCGTTAATGTATGGGGTTGGATAAGTATCCATGCATTAGGCGTAGTTATCGAATAGAAGGCAGGTTTAATGTAGAATATTATGTCCATGCTGCCAATAATATAAGACAGTGGTTTCAGAATAATAATGTGGAAGTATTGCTTTGGCCTTCCTACAGTCCGGATATGAATCCGACAGAGAACATTTAGGGATTGATAGTGGAAAAAAATATATTGACGTGACGTAACTTTAGGCCTCAAAATTCTGATGAACTGTGGGAAACAATCCATCAGTGCTGGGAAGAACTTGATCCGAATATTGTGGTAAATATAATTAACTCAATACCCAACAGATTAAATCAAGTAATCCAGAAAGGCGCTATGATAAAGTATAAATTTTTTATGTCTTCTTGATTGTTCTTGCTTAATTTAGTATTTTTTTTTATTCATGTTAAATAGTGTTCTTGTTTATACCAAAATATATCGTACACTTGCTTTAAATCTCGCTATGTATTTATTTCCTCATCACCAATCAGGTCCGTTTTTATTGTGCTTGCAGAAAGGCGAACGATTTTTGGGGCGGCGAAAATAGGATAAAATTGTGATTCATGATATTTGTGAATTAAATATTTTTGTCGTTTGTTAAATTACTTTAAATTTTAAAAGTGGTTTGCTTTGTGAAAGTAAGCTTATTTATTGGAAAAACAGATGTTTTCTTAATTTTTGACCAGAAAAATGATTTGTCTATACCTAATACATAAAGAAATTCTGTTTCTGAAATCGTTTATATTTGGCATGGACGGTTTTTTGTAATATAGGTGAAACATAAGAAAAGATTTTTTTTAAATTGCCCCTAAAGGGATAAACTATGTTTTTACTGTTCTATAATAAATTTTGAATTAAACAGGATTTTTGGATAGTTCTTCGGTCAATAGCTTACAAAAATTATAATCGAAAACCCGACTTCTGGACTTTTTGAAATTTTTCTCTTAATAGCATAAAAAAATGTCGAAATGTGTTTTTATTTTTTTTTACAATAAATATTCAACTAAATATGAAGGATTTAATTCTAAAAGAAATTTCTCCTTAAGGGGGTACCTAAAATATATAACTAAATGTGATTTTAAGACAATTCCTTTGACAATGGCTTTTAAAAATAATTATTTAGAAACAATTTCTGTAATATTCGAAATTGCGCTTTTAAGCGTAAAAAACAATTTACTCTTTTTACAATCTCTTTGTAATAAATGAGTTTTTTAAACGACTCTTTGGTCCACGGCTTCCAAAAATATTTATTTAAAAATCAGTTTCTGAATTTTTTGAAATTCCGTCCTTGACTGGGTCTAATGTATTTTTACTTTTCAACAATGCTTTTTTAAATACATTTTAAAGGAGATTTTAACAATATTTCGACAATGACCTAATAATCTACCATTAAGGCGTTAAAACATGTAAAATAGTAATTTACTTTTTCTACAATATCTCATCAACTAAATGAGATTTTTAAAATGATTCTTTCGAAACTCTACCCTGAAAGAGTTAAAATTCATTATTTCAATAAAGAAGGATATTTGTAAAAAGTCCATTTAAATCCAACTGATAAAGTTGCAAGGTTAGGAAAATATTTTTTTTAAATTTTATGTTGTCATTACATTACATTTTTATGAATTATTGTTGTACACTTGTGTTTGAGTTTTATTCATATATAACTTAAAATTGAATCAAACATAGTACAACATATGTGTTTTCTTAAAGAGCGGTATTTTAAATCTTGGCACAAGGCGGAATATTTGGCCTATAACCTCTAGCAACTGGCAACGTAAAAAAAGTGCCAAAGCCGGTTGTAAGCAAATTTGATGAAAACAAATTATAAGACTTGATCCACTTTTCTTTGAATAGAACTGTACCTCGTTAAAAATGCATCTTTTCTCGCACATTGCCAGAAATTTCGTGTGTAACAAAGTTTTTTTACCCGTCACTATTAGCTTAAAAAATAATTTTGCCCAAACCATTTCAGTTCAATTTAGAAAAGTTGATGGAACATGTGACTATCTGTTGTACGTAGGGACAGCGCGCTGGGCCTCGTTAATACCGGGGATTTTGAACTGACAGATAACTGACGGTTTTTTCGGTACTCTGTGTCAAGAACTATATTTGAGCATTTACGTGCAACATCGGACTCATCTTTTTGTATATATTGGATACAGGTGTCAGCAATATAATTAATAATATTTAAACATTTAAGTATTTTTTGTAACTGACGTGTGTGATAATTTAATGTGAATTAATTTTGATAAATTTTAAATGACTTAACTGATCACAACCCTAAATATTTATCAGATAAAACTTGTAGTAATAAAATGCATGTACTGAGTGTTTTCTCGAATTAGAGCATGTATAGGTTAGGATAGAATTTAAGGTGTAGCTTCGAATATTACGCTTTTAAATTAATCCCATCAGACTTTTGGCCCGTCAGCTACTGAAACTTACAAGCCCTCTTAATAGTAGAGGCTTGTCTGGAGAAAGTGAATTAGAACAACCGTGCCTTTATTATAAACAATTGAATATTTGAATTTATTTACTATTGATTTAGTGCATCATAATTATTGTGCATGTTGTGGTGGTTTTTTGGAACTATCATAATATTTTCGAAGCACGTGGAACGCCGTGGTGCAATAGGAAATTATTTATTCTTATTGTTGCTAATTTTTTTTAACAACGTTATAATTTGTTGCTAACCTCAAAATTTTTTAACCACGTTTGTTAACAACTGTTGTGTTTTTCCGTGATATTTTCAAGTAAGCTCTGGTCAGAAAGTGAATTTTTGGAAAAATATATACAGCTGATCGCTACCCGATGTGTGGTTAGTTCGTCTGGTGCTTATTCAAAAAATCAAAATAATTATTTGATAACCTTCTGAAAGAAAGTTATAATTTATAACGTTGATGAAAAGAGGATTTTTTTCCACCAAAAAACAATAATAAAATTCAATATACAAAAAGATCCGTTGTACAAATGTCGAAGTTCTGAAAAAGGTGTTATTCTTTAATTGTTTTGTGAATATATTAACTGAATAATTAATGTAATTATAAGTTGTATTGTTGTCCTCATGACATAAATTGTGTAAATCTTGTAATAAGCGCGCATGGCGATTGTTGCTAAGTTTTTTCGATTTTCAAGACATTGAACATAAACTCTTACTCATTGAACAAACTTTTGAACAGTATTAAACATAAATTAAGCTACAGGTCCCTTGAAACCTTGAACCAAGTGTTCAAAAAGTAAGCCATTTTTGTCAGTGTTCGAAATTTAACCAAATAATTTGTAAATTAGCTATAGTAATTTACTCACCCGGCATCCACTTTAGTAAGATGTAACGAAACGTCGTTAATTTTAAGATATTTGAATTAGTAACATTATTTTTACCCTCATTCCTCAGTCTATAAAGGCATTATGCTTCCTGCGAGCCATAATTCTCAAAAACAAACGTTAAATACCGATTTCTAACAGTAACATTTCAAACGTTTCACAAACAAAACATGTCCATCCTCAGAAACCACGATTTGTAACTTAATACGATTTTTATGTTTAGTCGTTGCCCTTTTTCAGTAAACTCTAAAAAACCTAAAGCTATTTTAAAATTTACAAAAATTTATAAAACTTAAAAGAACCTCTTAAGTTTTGCTATAGACATTCATCTTATCCTCATTGAACCACCCTGAATATAATATATTTTATGAATTTCTACTCTATGGTGAAACAAATTATCATATAAATATCCATTTTATCCTTGTACTCGGCCTATATCTCAAATCAGTTGCGCCAACATTAAGATCCTGCTTTCTTTCCGAACTCATTTCATTTCATACGTGTTCTAAATCTAAAGTAGAATCAATAAATGACTATCTATAAAATCGTTTTGCTTGCCATGTACGCTACAAGTAAAGTTGAAGGAAGTTTAAAATTCCTATATCTACAAAGTAATAAGTATTTAGTTAGAGAAAGTTCAATATATCTTTTAATACTGAATAATTTCTTAATAAAGATACTTTCCTTTTAAGAAGGAAGTAATAAAAGAACCTACGAAGGTGGTCATTAAACAAATTAAGAATAATCCAGGTTGCTTATTTAACACGGGGTTGCACGAGTACAAGCTTTTTAAATGACAAGTTCATTTTTTTTATTTCAATAAATTTAGCGTGAAAAGATACTAACAAAGCAAACTTTTTCTTAAAAATGATAGCAGATCGCTGATCACGGATCTAAAGTTTTTTTTCAGCGTCGTTTGGCTTCCGAGTTATTCATCGTCAAACTACATAATTTTGAACTCACAGTTTTTCATATCCATTGGAACTTTATTTAATAGATTTTTATTTGTTTTGATATTCGTATTGCAATTGAAAACAACGGTAGTCGGTAATTAATTAAATTTAAATTTGAGTTATTTTATAAAAGTATCAGTTTTTATTACAGTTTAGTATTGATATTTTGTTACATGATTGGATCAGAACCAGATTAGCAGCATAAGTTGGGTAACGGAGCTCGGCAATGCGGAGGCACTAGGTATATTGGTACGGTGTTAGCACCAGGTCAGATGCTGGAGCACGGCAGCTGAAGATAACAATAATTTTAGTGTTATGTTATCGTTAAACGTGATGCCTTCGTGTCAGTGGTGTAACTGCAAATTTTGGGATCTTCCGAAGGTTTGAACAAAGAACCACCTAGGAATAATGATGACTAAACAAGAAAAAGGTCACTTATAGTTTTCCATAGTCCTCTTCAAAGCAAATTCAACAACAGACCATCACCTATAGTTTTTCTTCGGCTCTATTACATATTATCTCCAGGTCTCCGAGTACTAGTCACCCCCCGCCCCGTACCTGCCAAAGGTGGCCCCTTGGCCCGGGCGCTTTACCCTTTCCCGCATGACAGTTTTGCCATTGCTTCATACTATTGCGCGCCACCTAACCTGGTGCCAACTACCTAGAGCCTCCTTGCTGCAATAATGCCAAAAACTGTACCGACTTCCCTTTTGGAATGACAATAGTTATCAATATTAAATACAAAAACAATCAAAATTCACTGTTCAGCATAGCATTTTTCAGAAAAAATTGATTTTTGAGGAAACATTATAAATTGAAAAAATCTATTATTTCGATATTTTAGTTGGTTACTTGGTCGATTTGCTACAAAAATTACTTAATGATATTGAAAAGAAAGTGAAAAATTGTGAGTACAAGACTGTGAACTTTGATGATGCATAACTCGGAAACGTACCCAATTTCGTGAAAATCAGGGATGGTAGGCGAAAGTGGACATCCACCTAATTATTTTTGGACAACATTCTAATCCTGAAAAAAAAAACACTCTCTGAAATTTTTCAAATGTTTAAGTTTCAGGGTCCCTAGATGCCGAAAAACATGATTTTCCAATCCCGTCTGTCTGTCTGCCTATTCGCTGCATAGCTAAAAAACTACTTACCCGATTGACAAAAATTAAGTGTTCCTGGCGACATTTTGTTAAAAACCCAATATGACGAAACAAAATGGCGACTTACTGAAATGTTAAAAAAATATTACTAAAAATCTATTTATCCAATTTATCTCAAAAAAGCACAAAAAACAAGTATTATGTACAAGATGGCGGAACGAATGGCAGCTTAATAAAATATTTAAAAATTCACCCTTAAAGAAATACTTAATAGATTGATTTCAAATTGTTTGCGATAATTAAATGTAGTATAGAGATGAACTAGTAAAATTGTGGTACGTATTCAAGATGGCGGACTATTTTATTCCGTCAAAAAAGTGTTTTCAATCGTGAGAAAAGCACCCTCTCTGGTTTTACATATCTTCACGTTTTAGCGAAAAAATATGTTTTATCTATTCCGTCGGTCCGTCTGTCGGTCTAGCTATCAATTCGCGGCATAGCTTAAAAAGTACTCAGTAACAGATTGACTTCAAATTTTAATAAAAAATTATGGATCATATGGGCAAAAATCCAATATACCGGATCAAGATGGCGACCTAGTGAAACATTAAAAAATTATTACTAGAAAAATTAATTACCCAATTTAACTTAAATTTTGCATGAAAATCAAGTATTACGTAGGAATGAGCTGGTAACATTTTGATGAGTCCAGAATAGGAATACAAAATGGCGGCCTAATAAAATATTTCAAAATGAAAAAAATATTTATTAGATTAGTTGTAAATTTTGTGCAAGCATTAAGTGTGAGACAGAGATAAATTGATAAAGTTGTGGTAGGAATGCAAGATGGCGAAGCAAAATGCCAGCTAAATAAAATTTTTAAAAAATCAATGTAAAAAAATTCTTATTCAATTCACTTTTTGCAGAAAAATTAAATGTGATATAGGGATAAAATAGCACGAATTAAACATGAACTAGGAAATGGTGATGTGTGTCAATATAAAAACTACTGACTAAATTTATTTTAATTTATGCCCAAAAATCAATTATGGCATAGATAGAAACTAGTAAAATATTGGTAGGAATCTGATATGATGGGTCAAAATGGCAAAATGTTTGAAAAGAGAGTAAATTTATATGTGTTATTGAATGACTATGTATAGAACTATTTCTAATAAAAGGAAATATTCATAACGAGGGAAGTTCCGGGTAAAGGAAATTTACCGATTTATTAATTATATGAAGAATAAATGTAAACATTTTTAAAAGCAATATTATTTATTATAGAAATAGAAATGGGAAACCACATTTTTTGAAGTATTAAATTAATTAATTAATGAATTATAAAAAGAACCACACAATTCGGCAAGTAAACAAATAGCACGACCTTCTTGCGCGCTTTTATATATTTTTTTAATGAAAACGTTATAACTGTTGTGAATTTCTTGATATGGAATACTGTCAAGAGTTTTACGAATTTGGTCTTTATAAACAACTAAGTTATAATTATGTGGATTGGCGCATATAATTTTTTCTTTAAATAATATTAAACGAAAAAATCCTGCTTAAGCGAAGGATAAAATTCTGTTGCAGCCTTCGCAATAGAATCAGCGCACGATCCCAAAAAATATATAAATATGTAAAAATTACCTTTTTTTACATATTCATCATTCATTTTTTCAAATACTGAGTCTATTAACAAAAAACTTCTGAAAGCTTTTTGACTTATATTTGCAAGCTCTTTAATTTGACTGTCTCAAAAGTTAAAATTTCAATTTTTTGTATTTAAAATATTCAATTTCTGTATTTATTTTGTACCCATTATTTAAAATGACATTTTTAAATCGATCTTATTTTTCATATATACAAAACTTTTTATGAGGAATAACTTTTTTGCCTAAAATCACAAATAAAAAGCTCTATATGTTACACTGTTTTTCGACTTATTAATTCGAAGACAAAAAAGTTTCTCACTCTATACGTATTTAATTTTTTCGTCTCTGCCTAGACATGATCCTAGATCCGCCCTCTTCTACTCTTGCTGATATTCACCTGTTTCCTTTTGCCCAAACGTGCAATTGTTCACAGTCCTGGCAAGGAATGCTGTATATTCCGTAGCTTTCCAATTTGATTTTGTCTTTTAAATTCCCAAGTAGTTTACCTATGATTGTTTGTGGCTTATATTATATTGTTTGTATATTGTGTTTTCTAAAAATTCTTTCAATTCTGTTTATAGTGTCTTTTACATCTGGGAAACTACTTGTTACAGGCGGCAGTTATTCTTTGCTGTAACACCAAAATAGAGTTTTTCTGGGTTAGGTATACTCTTTGTTAAAAAAAAGTCTAAGGGTGTCAAGTCAGGCGACCTAGCAGTCTATTCGGTCGGACCTTGACGACCAATCCAACGATCGGGGTAAGCATTATCCAAGTATTGTCTAATATTTCTGATGAAATGCGGGGTGCACCATCCTCTTGGAAAACTAAATAAATGTTGATTTACGTCTCTCCCGTAGTGGACGTTTTTTCTATGTTATCTACATAGAAGAGATGTCGGTCTATTTTATCGATTAGTACTTCATAAAATTCGACACGTCCCTGAGGATCATCTTCAGTTAATTAGGGCATCCTTCGAATTATATAGGGATGAAATTTTTGTCATTTTATTACCAGTTTTATAGTAGCAGATGAGGTGTCATAAATGTCTGCAATACGAGAAGTTGATTGTTGAGGGTTTATCACAGTTTCACCAATAATTGCAATTTGTTTGTCTTCTGTAGCAGGAGATCGCCCAGGATTTTTTGCACTGTTAGAATATACTTTCGATATATTGGACGGTCAGGAAAGCGCCCATTAAAAATTCTTTCCGTTTCATGGAAATAACGATTTCCGCTGTAAATGAAAATTAATCGAATTTCGTTTAATGAAACGAACAAGTGACTGAAATCGTTTTAATTGTCAATGTGAGGGGCTTGTCTTAATTGTTAGTAATAAAGTTGTTTTAACATTCCAGCATTGTTCGACTTATCGAAAATTCAAACCAAATAATCCAAAAAAAAAAAACTATTTCGAGGTTCCAATCGTGTACGATTTCGAGGTTCGAATCGTGTTGGTTTGAAATAAAATGAAGCAAAGAGCTCGTGTTATGTGTGGTTTATTCCACATACAGTTCTTTATTGAAACTTTAGTGCTTTATGTAGATTTGTTCCAAGTAGCACATTAAAACATGAGTACGTCATTGTTACCACAAGTATTTTCGTTGAAGTAACCGGAACTTGGTGTCGCCCCGTTCTGTTTAAGCTGAGACTACGTAATCATCACCAAAATGGGGAACAATTTTAAGATAACTATTTCGTGAATAACATGTAACTATTAAGTAGATAGTACGGAATTGTGTAGTTCCATTTAAGTAGCCGAATACTAATAATTCACCCTATTTGTTACTTCCTTATTTCTCTTTTTATTTAATCCATTTTAAAAATATGTATGGTTCTTTTTAATACAACTAAAGGTTTAAATGCGCGCACACATATTATGGTTAGTTTTTCTCAAATATAATTAAATTAATCTACTTTAGCACAAAAATATAAGAAAACTGGATCGGCTAAAAGGTTAATTAATGAAAGTATTATTAATTAATTATCAATCTGCAAGGAGTAATATGCCCCAGAAATTTAAATTTCTCGCCTTTACATTGACAACCTTTGTCAGCGTTTGTTGTAAATGTAGGGTTATGTTAATGTTTTACTTTAATAATATATTCGAGCTATCTAGTGCAAAATTACTTTTTCATTTAGATTTTTAACAAACAACAATATTTGTGCAAGCGATTAATGAGAGTTGTCTGCCAAGTGAATTTAGTAATGTAATATGTACTGAAGAAAGCCTACAAAATAAAGTTTCTTTTATGCTAATCTTTGAGAGCTTCTACCTCAAATTTAGGTGTTAATATAATAATTGTGCAATATCTAATAACTTTTCTTGGAATAAACTTAAATATTTACGGTCATACTCATATACAAATTCACCACACACACTTTATTATTACAAACATATTTCTGTATATGGCCAATGGTTTAGAACTTATTGTTTGAATCAATATTCACTTCAATAACCACCAAAACTAATAAAAAAATACACCCACAACAAGCCTCATAAAAAACCCACGTAGGCAAAAAGTAAACAAAATTATTTTAGCAGCAATATGGCCGAAGCTGCCAAAAATTGGTTACCCTATTATTGTCGCCCATGTCCTTAAAAAGTGAGTGTAGACCGAATCTCGTACCAGAGCACCCGTATCTCCGGAACCTTAAATACAAAAGGTAATAGTTTACCTGTAGTAAATAATTACTGTATTTCTTACTTCAAAGTTGCAACAGAAGAATAACGACTGGTAATAGACGGTTTATAGTAACATTAGATTTAATAACCTTTTCTACTCTGCAACGACTCGTTTTACTTACTAGTAATACGTTATAGGAGTACATTTGAACATAATAGAGTAGTCTCTGCGAGGTTCAGGAAGGTACTGATACTTAAAAGTTGTAATTTAGTAAACAGATTTGTAACAGTAGCTTTAAATAATTACTATTATGTCACGGAATAGAAATGATGACCTTGGAGTCAATTCCGCAAGTAGTTGCTTGGCAGTAGTTTTTATATATTATATAATTACTTTACATGGAAAATTACTATAAAGTATTACTCGCAATAACAAATACATACATAATACTTAAAAACGTGTAAACCAAAGTATTTTTTGTTATATAGTAAGATTATTAGTATTAAATACGTAAAAACTCTTAAAGAGGAAGTTCTAAGAAACAGTTATAGCTATAGTGCCAGGTGGGATTGTGCTTCACTAATTAAAAACGACACACAGGGGAAGATAGCGTGTAAACTAAAACACACATGCGCTACCGTCATCGGTGACATCTGCATGGGAATAGAAAAAGCACCATCCTGGTTTATTTGAAAGAAATATTTACTATACCAACAAGTTTATTGTCAACACATTGACAGCTAATATTTCATTGTCAATGCGTGTAACGTTCTAAAAATTTTACACAATAATCTACTCGATACGATCTTTCAAATGGTATATAGAGATAAGTATTAATTGACTTTACTTTTTTTCCAATTTGTATAAGCTAAATTTTGAGACGCCGCCATGTTTTTCATAATCCATTACGTTCTAAAATTTTGACACAATAATATACTCTAAATGTTCATGGTCATCGGATTAAGAAATAAAAGACGAAGGGTCATTAAAGAGCCGAACTGTATTATAAATCTTTATATCTATATAAAAAAATCCATCCTTTGAACTTCAAATTTGTTTTCTTGAAGTATATTATAAGTAGCTTAGCCAAAACTCCCTTTTTCAATTTTTTGGCTCCCTGCGTTTTTACCAATGAATAAATTTGTACAAAAACAGGTAAATAAAAAGAATATGACCCCTCAAAGAACGTGTAACCCCTCGCATCTCAACTTATGACACGTAGCTGTTTGTTCAGATAATCTTGCATTATTGAATATTTTTTAAGCATATATTTTTTTCATGACAACCTCGTTATGTAAATTAAGTCAACAAATCTGATTTATAAAATATGCCAAGCCAAAAGTTATCCCAATTTTATTTTCGGAGGGTTTTTTATTGTAGAGGTTGGTCTTAAATATATTGCCACGATTTTTCAGGAAAACTTTAATACATATTTATTCACGATATATTTGCTGGGGAGCAGATAATTAAATTTTAGTAGGCGGGAAAGCAATGTTGGAATTAAGAACATATAACTTTTTCAATATTTTTACTTAAAATCAGAGATAGATATTTATATATTGCAGCTTTTTTATAGCGAGAAATAATAATTTAATTTTTCAGATGAACAGATGAATATTTAGTTTTATGTTTAAATTCAAAGATTTATTGAATTCTCCAAGAAATAAACTCCGAACCGGACTCGAATGAAAAAGCTTTCAAAATTCCGAATGTGATTTTAGCGAAACATCAGCAAAATTGTTGTTTTTAACATAAGAGTAGTGAACGGCTGTACATCCAAAATGAAAACACATTATATACACTGCTGGACAAGAGTTTCGTCCAATACAATTTTCTAAGGCTATTTTAAAAACGTATATTACCAAAACAAAAAAATATATGCAGTTGGAGTTTTCGCATATTTTTAAAATTTAAAGTAAAGTAAAGTCTGCCACACAAGTCGTGGGCTAGAGAAACTATGCGGGCAAGAAATATTTATTGCAAATATTGAAGGTCTCGATTAGTGGAATAAACCGGCAACTATATCGATTGCACTAATACACAAAGCTATGTGCTTTTGTTTTTATGCGTTTTACCGCCCGACCTCTTCACACGCCGCAGCCCAAGATTCGTGCGTCGGGCTGTAACGTATTTTATTGACAATGTCAAGAGACCAAAAACATTATGGAGGTAAAAGATGGTAAGTATGATGCTTGCTGAAATTTGAAATTTCATCTTTACAGAGAATTTAAAAGACTAAAATTTTTATGCCAAGACAGTTAATGCCCAAAACCAAAAAAAAATTACACCTTTTGATGGATTTTTAATGCCTCCGATATATTTTTGGAAACATGTCGGTTTTTTTAAAATTGTGATCTTTTTTTAAACATAAAATTTTTCGTTTAGAAAAATTACGCAAGTAACAGTCTTTCTCTTTACCTACCTTATTTTTTCTACGTGCTTTTGATGAAAAATGTTTGTTTCTCTATACTAAAATGAAAATACGTTTTTCTTAAGTTTAATAAAATCTCGATTTACTAAAAACGATTATAAATAAATTATTATGACTTTATTTGAGTCTCTCCGATTTTTTTTTTCATCACTTCACTGTAGCTATAGTTTCAGGTTGATTTAATTTCGATGCTTTATGTACTTACGCCCAATAGAAAAGACATTTAATCATTCAATTATGTTAAATGGTAAAAATAAAATATTCATTAAAAATAATTTTTTACTATATACCGGACATGTAAACAAGACATCTGTTTACAAAGTTTGTGTAAATCGTTTAATTTTATTGAGACACTTGCGATTGCAAAAATATATTTTCTAATAGTTACTGGGACTTCCTAAAAGATTGCAAACCTCCTGATATTTTTTGGGCGTACTCAGGACTAAAGTCAAATTGAATTTGTATTGTGGTATAACAAAGCAAACACTTTTTGGACAACCTGTGTAATCCAAATTAAGCTTTTCGGTACTTGATCAGTTAAAGCCATGTATAAAAATTCAGAAAGAAAGAGAGATACTGTTATTTGTATTTTCCATATTTCCAAAAATATCATCATTTTCAAAAATTTGGACCAGAACTTCTCCAAGGCTTAATTATAGGTAGCTACCTGGATTGTTAGATATATTGAAGGTAAGTAGTAAGTACTTTTTAGAAGTACTTACTACTTACTAAGTAAGTACTTTTAGAAATAGAAAACCGTAGAAATTTAAAAAAACGGAAAATTTACATGGAGTATAAATTCAAAATTATAAACGGGCGCAAACATTTTGTGTGTAGAACCTTGCTGCAAAAATTTTATTTCTATGATATTTTCTGCAATTCAAGAATTCAGACGAAAAACTTGGTTCTGTCGTTTCATTTTCTTCGATGGGTACACGATTCTGATATATAATACACACCATCCAAAATAAAATCATAGAGGAGGCGATTTCCAATTTTACATGCGGGTATTAATATACGTTTCTATAATGGGTGTGATTTTTTTTTAAATACGAGTAACAATGACTGGAACTACCATAAGACACTGAGCGCCAATATTTTTTAAAATTGGACCGTTAAACAACTTACTACTGCACTGGCTAATTTTCAAAAAGAAGTGGATGGTTAATGGACAGAGCATCTTATAACTCGGAGCTATTGGAAAAGCTCCCCACATTTTTTTGTAAAGAGAAGAAATACAGGAATGGTTGCTAAATCACAATATAGCTTTCGATTTAAAATTTACATGGAGAGAATCCGGTTCTAATTTAATTTATTTTTTTTTATTAAACAGATTTTTCTGTATCTCAATAAGTATTATCGCGCCACAAAAATCCGGCAATATAACATGCGTGACAGTAGAAACCATAAAGCTTTGGCACTACTGAAAGAACGAAATTTTCCCAAAATTCAAAATTATGTCGAAACTGACTTTACTTTTAGTTTTCTAGTTAAACCTGGATAATAATGTACTTCGAAACCATTTAAACGCCAATGCATTCAACCAATTACGGATCAATGATTTTAAATATAAGATCATTAGTTACAGCAGATACAATCCCACCAACAACAAAAATTCAAGTCGTTTTAATATCACTGAATGCATTAACGATTTGGGGTTATCTTGGATAAAACGTTATGTTTTGTTCGGTGCGTAGAAAGTATAGTGTTTAGTATGTTTTATTAAATGTGATTCAAAATATGCACAAGATCAATTCTTTGGTCTGAAGCATCCAAAATATTGCCCAATTAGCTGAATATTCACTTCGTCAGTATATAACCAGACTTAAGTGGGTGTATCAATGATAGACTTCCATGTAACTAAAATTTGTGCCTAATTTAAATCTAGTTTAACGTCACGAAATTTTTAATAATTTCGGCTTTTATCGTATATCATATTAAATATATATATATATATATATATATATATATATATATATATATATATATACAATATATTAAATAATTAATTCTAACAGGGATTCACACATTAATCTGATGATTGATTGTCTTAAATAGATTTCACTTGGAAAATGGCAGTACTCTCTATCCACCACTTTTATTTGCAAACTATAACGGGTAGAGGTTCTATATATTATATTATATCAATATACATAATTACAAAATAAAAAATATTTTTCAAATTCTTGTCAATTGATCAAACTTAAGAATATTTTCAAAATAATTCTTTTGTCGTAACACTTATAAGGATACAAATCAGACAAACTCTCTTGGTTCTTTACGTATTATTTATTTGTCAGGCATACGGAGGACAAGCCCCAGATGTTTTCCTTGGGTATACTTCATAATACAGACTGTAATTCTAATTTTACTTACTTTTGACGCTCCCTGTAGGAAAGCGCCGGGAGGGTCTGGACAGCGAGTGGCATTGGACACATTTAAAATTGCCGCGTAATTAGGAAACAGCTCAAAGGAGAAAGGGAACTAGAAGCGCATTTGAATGTCCTTAGTATTCGTGTAGATACGAAGGAGGCAGGTCGCTTCGTTTCGATGCACCGCCATTTTCTTATTAATCCACGTGTTTGTTTTATTATTGACCAACTTTAAACTGTGTTTTAAAAAAGCTGTTTTTGTGTTTTTTCGGTGGCTGAATGATTTGCCCGTATCAGGTAAGCTTTAACAATTAAATTTTGTTTTATTTATTTTATTTATTTATTTATTTCTCTTTGGGACACATGCAGGTCTAGCCCACAAAATTGTATCCACTATTTACATGTTAATTTAATCGTTAACATACACTTAAAACTACACAGCTACATATTTTAATCTATTACTTAACATATTGTACAATATAATTAAAACTGGAAAAAAAAACTCTTAATACCCATTTAGAAAATCGGCCTTTAAAGCTTTTTAAATATTTTTGGAAGATATACAGAACAAATCAATGTTACCGCAGTGAACAATTGCAGAGTTTAGCATTCTAAATATAGGAGAGTTTGCACAGCTATTAGTGTGAGCCATAGGAGGTACAAACAAACGAGTGTTTGTTAGATTTCTTTGAGGAACTGCTATTGGAATTTGGAATAAAATATCAGTTGAATCGACTTGGCAACAAATATTTTTTTTCAGAAAAATGATATCATTTATAACCCGGCGATCTGCCAGGCTTAAGAGTTTAAATTCTTTACGTAAATAATTGTAATCTGTGGCCATGTTGTTCCTAAATGCCAAAGATTTTAAAAACCTGTTCTGTACGAGCCCCATTCTTTGATATAGACATCATACATGGGATTCCAAACAGAGGATGCGAAATTCAGTCGACTAAAAACATAAGCATGATAGAGAGTCAGTAAAGTACTATTATTTTGAAACGCTTTCGATTGCCCGTTTATGTATCCCAACATTCTAAACGCATTATTAACAATATTGTCAATTTGTTTATCAAAAAGCATCTTATCATCGAAGATAACGCCTAGGTCTCTTGCTTGGCCCTCTCTACGAAGCTGGTTTGAATTCAAACTATAATTGAAAACCACTTTTTGGTGATTACGGGTACAACTAATTGTAAAACATTTTTCAGTGTTTAAATATAAACTGTAGAACAATATTGTTCAATCCTAGCGAGATCTAATTGCAATTGCTGACAATCGACGCTATCTTATATTACTTTAGAAATCTTCAGATCATCCGCATAAAATAAATAATTCGAAAATTTAAAGCATTTACTGATATCATTTATATAAATGATAAAGAGTAAGGGTCTCAGATGACTCCCTTGGGGTACCCCAGATGTCGAGATAAATGAATCAGATGAGGATCCCGCAACCACAACGGAGTGCTCCCGACCGGTTAAATAAGATCTGAACCATTTGAGAATTATGCTGTCTACACCGATATCGGACAATTTATTAATAAGAATTTCATGGTTAATTTTATCGAATGCTTTGCTAATGTCCGTGTAGACTGAATCGACCTGAAGACGGTTATCCAAACTATTTAAGATGAATTGCGAGTAACTAATGAGGTTAGAGTCAATCGATCTATTTACAAAAAGTCCGTGCTTATATTGATTGATTGATTGATTATGTTTTTAACTAGGTAAAAAATATATTTATAGACTAACTTTTCAAACACCTTTGCAAACGTACAGAGTTTGCAGATCGGTCTCTAATATTTTATCTTACACCTATCACCAGACTTATGGATGGGCACAACAATGGCCCTTTTCCATACAGTATGAAAATGGCCCTCATTGAGCGATTGATTAAATAATTTTAGAAGTGGTTAGCATAAACCATTGGCGCATTTCTTGACAAATATAGCCGGAATGTCATCAGAACCGGCTCCCTTTTTAAGATCCAGTTCTTTAAGCACAGAAAGAACCTCCGACTCACACAATTGAAGTCGACTGAAAGTCGCATTTCCTGAAAAACTCTCTGACGTTATTAGGTTGTTAGTTTTTGGCTCAAATACAGATTTAAAAAAAGTTGCAAAAAGGTTACAAACATCATTATTATTACTAGCTGTACAGTTTTCAAAATACACTTCCAAAGGTATATCTGTTTTTCCGCGTTGAAGAGGTACAAAATGCCAAAAATTTTTGCAATTTGTAGGAATTTCCGCTTCAATATGATTGATATAATTTTGGTAGTCTTCTCTAATTAGTGTCTTTGAACGGCTTCTAAGAGTTCTAAAGGTATTCAAATCACTCAAACTTCCATAAACTTTCCATTTATTATGGATTGATCGCCTTAATGGTGGAACTAGAAAAGTATGCTCGATATTTACTGTTATGGTAACCAGTTGGAACAAATTCCGATATTATATTATTTATTCTGTGATAAAATTTCAGAATGTTAGTTTCTAAGTTATTACTACTAAGTAAATTATTCCATGGGGTACTGAGTATTGCGTCATTTATAATATTATAATTAGCTTTATGAAAATTTAAAAACTTATAATTTGGTATGTGCAGTGATCTGGCGAACCCTATATGAACAATAAACTCCAAACTTGGATGATAAGGATCAACATCAAAGTTATTAAAGTACACGTTCAAACGGAAATCAGATAGTTTAGTTCTAATTCCCCTAACGTTTTGATAAAAAGCAGTAAGGGTTCTGTCAGTATAAGAGAACATTGCAGAAGATCAAGACATATAATGTTTACTGTCTGGCATATGTGGCAGCACTAAAAATTCTTCAGTACTTCTATGTTCTTCACGTAGATAACTTTGGAACGGTCATCCTTACGTAAGAAGATATTACCATTGTGTACCCATACAAATTTAAACTATTTTTGTCGAGCAACAGCACGAGCCTCCTTAAATAAAGCTTTATTCGTTTGTGTTAAATGTTCATTTAGGTAAATCGGTGCAGAGGTATTATCCAGAATGACTAGCTTTTTGGGACTATCACGAACTTTTACCTTGGCTGCTGCAATTATATCCTCTCTGAAGCGTCTGCAAGTAAGCCTAACAATAATGTTTCTAGGTTGGTTCTCAGCATTTTGTGTGGGAACCCTGTGTACGAAGTCGATCATTTTATCTTCCACAGCGTACCCAATAAAACAGCCAATGTTTTGAACAACTTTGACCAAATTTTCATTATTATGTTCGGGTACTCCACTTATTTCAATGTTGTTGCACATGCTCATTAGCTCCATACCGTTAATTTTAGTGGAAAGGGAATTTACTTCTGATTTAAGTTCTTCGTTCTCCATTTTCAATTTGTTAGTGAGTTTCATGTAATCAGCAAGTTTCTTTATTGTTTCCTTAAAATCGGACACTTTATCACTACAGAAAGTCACCGATTCTCTAAGAAGTTTGAGCTCCTCATGAACGGCTGCCAGAGAATTGGTAGAATCAGCGTTTTCCGCTTGACTAAAGCCGCATATCGAGGATCTACGCGGCAAGTGGGGATCTCGACCGGAGCCGCTGCCATTAGTACTGGGCGCGTTGGCACCAGGAGTCGATTTGAATATTTCGGCTTGGTCTCGTCCTAGTTTACTGTACTGAATGTTGGAATGATAAAAATTTGCACAAAAACCACTGCTTTGTATACCGGGATGGCTTGGATTGATATTTTTATCACACATTTTACACTTGCTAATCATGTTTCTTTTTATATATTACACTCGAATTACGTTAATAGAACTAACACTTTTTCGATGGTATAAAAATTGTTTTAAATATGACTCTATGTACGCGAGAATAGCGAGTTAAACAAGGAGCATTTTACCATATGTGCTAACAGTATAAAGGTTAACAGTCACTATTGTTTGTTGTTATTTTTAAGGTATATAAATGTATTTTAATTAATTATGTATTAAATTAGTTATATTATACGTAGCCGGAAGGTATGGACACCTGTTGAATTCCTCCCGTAAGTGTCCAAACCCTCCCGTACGTGTCCAAACCCTTCTTAAATTATGAAATTGTTTCAGGAAACATGCATCACAAATACAAACGGTTAACCGGAAAACTCTTTTCTGCAGAAGCGATGCGGAGTGCAACAGTTGATGTTTTCTCTGGAAAATGGCCAGTTAGAAAAAGCGCGCAAGAACATGAAGTTAAAAAATCAACTCTAGCCTTATATGTGAAAAAAGCAAAAGAAGTTGGAACTGACAATATGTCATTCTCTCCGCATTTCGTCACATGCGAAGTTTTTTCGGCTGAAATAGAATTTTCGCTGGCTTGTTACCTTAAAACATGCTCAAATATGTACTATGGTTTAATACCAAAAGCTACACAAAGGTTGGTCTACGAGTTTGGCGAAAAAAACCTCCCCAAATTTTCAGACTCTTTGAAGTCAAACAAATCAGCTGGAAAGGACTGATTTACGAGATTTTTAAGTCGACAATCTCGGTTGTCTAGAAGAACACCGCAGAACATAAGCTTAGTGAGAATTTCAAATTTTAATAAATCTACGGTCGGGACGTTTCAAGCAAAGTTAAAGGAGATCCTGAAAAGGCATGAGTTTCATGGATCAGACATATTTAATTTGGACGAGACGGGTGTTACAACAGTCCAAAAAACATAACAAGTGGTTGCGACGAAAGGCCAGCATCAAGTGGGTAAAGTTACTTCACGTGAAAGGGGAGAGCTGGTTGCTCAAGTAGGTATTATTGGAGTCAACGAAACAGTGTGTGGGTGTTTCCAAGAAAAAAATTTGACAAACATGGAATGTTAAGTGGTGTACCAGAAGAGTATGGCGCAACCGGCTTAGTCTATTAATTTGGATGGATGACCAGCGATAATTTGTTGAGGATTCTAGAATATTTTGTAGCTCATGTTCGGTGTGTCACGGCAAGTTATTCTTATTATGGAAAGTGGCGAATCCTACTTATCTGTTCCTGCAATTGAAAATTGCAAAGAAAATGGAATCACAATTCTAACTCTGCCACCCCATACATCTAACAAGCTTCAACCTTTGGATAGGACTGTTTTCGGCCCGTTTAAAAAGTGTTTCAACCAAGGAGCACATGATTGGATGCTCTCTCATCCAGGGCAGGTATTATTAATTTATGACCTCGCACCAATATGCATGAAAGCTTGCGATCGATCTGCTACTCCGTCCAGTATAAAATCTGGATTCCGTTGTACCGGAATTTGCCATTCGACAAAAATATTTTTAGTGAAGAAGGCTTTCTTTGTTCATTTGTTACAGACAGGATAGCACCTACAACAGAAAATGATCCCAACAATGTTTTTGCATCAAATGTAGATTCATCACCGCAACCTGGCTCTTCTGCATAGACATTGCCAGAGTCACAAACTCCAGTTCAAAATAAGATTAAGCAGTATTACGTATCTCCATCCAAAATAAGATCTTACCCAAAAGCCCCAGAACGAAAACTAACTAGAAAAACTCCCATAAAAGGGAAATTCATAATAGCAACTGATACACCGGAACGCGATGAGATTACAGAAAAAAAATAAAAAAAGGACACTACAATTTGATCAAAAGAAAATAGAGCAGGTACAGAAAAAAGTTATAAGCGAGTTTTCTTCCAACGAGGAAGAAGTGGTCTATAAGGACTTACCTTCAGATTTAGATTTTGACCAGGGAGAATGAGGATTATGCCCTTAGCAGACTTGAAGTTAACAGTTTCGCGGTTTGTAAGGTGTTTGGAAAAAATCGGCTAGACATTACGCAGCTAAAATAGAAGAAATCGTTATAGATGGATATAACGTGAAATTTTAAAAAAAGCAAGTTGCTCTCAACAGGTTTAGATTTATTGATGAACCTCATGCATTTGTGTCATACGACAAAGTGATTTTGAAACTACCAAATCCTTTGACAGACTAAAGTGCCAGATATTTAGATATGCTATATTTTAGCGTCGATCTTACTGAGTACAGCTTACTTTAATGTTAAAGTTATTGTTATAAAAAGCTATACAAAGGTTAGTGTTGAAATAAATAATATTCAAAATGCTATTTCAATAGCAGGTATTATTATATTGCTGCGTCTCTATAAACAAATGCCGCCTAGTAAGTATTGATAACTTTTGTTTTGAAAGCAGCGAGCGATATTCCGAGAACACATAATGTAAAGCTAATCAGCTTAAGTTTCATAAGTTTGTTTTTGTAAGTTAGTCGCCTTCTTGCTTTTAAAGATCTCGGGTCGCCGCGTGCATTTTGTATTTTCACATTTACTTTTTGTCTAATTACATTTTTATTTACTTTTCGAGAGTGTTTTATTGAAATCCAACAGGTTATGGGCCCAGGCACCCATACAGTGAAGAACAATAATTAAAAATCGTTAAGTAGTTCGCGTAATTGACAGTATAGTAGTGAAGTGTTAAAGAAATTAGTGTTTTAAAGACAAAGTGTACCGACAGAAAAATGGCAACCGGATATACAAGCGCCGACATTGTAAAATTTGATGGGTCAAATTTTCAGTTATGGAAATTTAGTGTATCCATTATTTTAAAGTCGAAGAAACTCCTTGATATTGTGGATGGAAGTGTTTCCCAACCACAAGACACCTCATCAGCAGAATGGAAATCTTGGGACGACAAGAATTCCAGGGCGGAAGTGGTACTCCTCACCTCCATAGCGCAGCACCAATTAGAATGTTTGGTGAATTGCAAAAATGCTGCAGAAATGTGGGTTAAACTTATGTCAATTCATGAGCAAAGAACCGAAGTATCCAAGGAGCTTTTATGGCAAAAATTCTATGAATATAGAATGAAGGAGGGTGACTCAATTGCAGGTCATATTTCAAAAATGGAAAGTATGATCAGGAATCTTCACGACGTTAAGGAAGTTATTAGTGAAAGTGCAGTTTGTTCAAAAATGCTAAGCAGTTTACCCCAAAAATACAGCAACTTTAAAACAGCATGGGATTCTGTGACACCACAAGAACAGACATTCACCAATTTAACTGCTCGTCTTATGAAAGAAGAATTCAGAATGTCGAGCTCGGAAAATGAAACAAATCAATTAGCATTGCAAGTGAAAGTTTTACAAGAAAAATTAGACAAACAAGTTAAGTTCGACGGTCAAGAAAGCGGATCCAAAACAAGACATATAGCTGAACTAAAGAAAAAGACTTTATGCAACTATTGTAAAAGAAAAGGACATTGGGCCAGAGAGTGCAGAAAGCGAATATCTGATGCGCAGAAGAAAAACAATCACCAAGGTAACTCTAGTTCAGCTTATATTTGTGATTTATCGTCGTTATATTCAGCTAGTTCAGATAATGATCAACAAAAATGGATATGTGATTCAGGTGCGAGTATGCACATGACCAGCCAATTAAAGTGGTTTTCAAAATTAGAGCATCTAGAAAATCCTTTATCAGTAAAAATTGCAAATAATAAAATAATATTCGCTACAGGAAAAGGCACAATAAATTTACAAGCTAAAGTAAATAATCAATGGCATAACAGAACAATGGACAACGTTCTTTATGTCCCTGATTTAAAAAGAAATTTATTTTCCGTCGGTGTTATGACTGATAAAAATTTTTCACATCATGCCAATCAGCATAAATGCGAGTTTCGAGATTCAGATGGCAATTTATCGTGTGTCGGTATTAGAAATAACAACCTGTGGTATATGCTACTACGAATAAAACCTGATATGCAGAGTAATGTGACAGAGGCCGATTCATTAAAACTATGGCACGAAAGATTAGGTCATATACATTTCAAGGAACTGATGAAAATAAAAGGTCTCAATTTCGATACTAAGGACGAATATTTTTGTGAGGCATGTCAGCTGGGTAAGCAGTCTCGAAAACCTCATAAACAAAATGTTTATAAAATAAAAACCGATAAGCCTGGAGAAAAGATACACAGTGATGTTTGTGGACCTATGAATGTTTCGTCACCCAGCGGATCACGTTACTTCGTAATATTTAAAGATAATTGTACTGACTATAGAAGTGTTTATTTTTTAAAACATAAGTCGGAAGTTTTTGCACGATTTAAAGAATATAGGGCTTTTATAGAGAAACAAACAGGCAACAAATTAAAAGTGTTTAAAAGTGATAATGGAACTGAATATGTAAATGAAAGTTTTCAACAATATTTTAAAGCAGAAGGAATTTTGCACGAACAATCAGCACCGTATACTCCTCAGCAAAATGGCACAGCAGAGAGGGAAATACGAACTATAGTCGAATCTGCACGTTCGATGTTGTGTAATAAAAAGATTGCAACTGAATTGTGGTCTGAAGCAGTGAACACTGCTGTATACATAATAAATAGAGCCACAATAAATCGTACAACAAACATGGCGCCTATTGAAGCCTTTTTAGGCATTAAATCTGATATAAAGCATACAAAAATATTTGGAAGTGTTGCATACATGATGGTACCAGCGCAGCTCCGTACAAAATGGGATAACAAGAGTAGAAAACTGTTATTCGTAGGATATGATGGAATTTCAAATAATTTTAGATTATGGGATCCAAATAAAAGGAGGATTTACATCAGTTGTGATGTAAATTTTGATGAAACCAACGAAAATGATACATCAGAAATAAAACAAAATTACATTCCATTGACATGTGAATTTGAAGATGATATCACAGAAGAAATCGAACAAGAAGTAGTGCAAGAACATCAGCAGGCTGCTGAAGAAGCCACCGAAGGGAATGCAAACGAAAATAACAGAATTCTTCGAGACAGAAATAATCTAAAACGTCCTGATTATTATGGCCCTTCTGTATATTGTTCAACTTTGAATCCACAAACCTACCAAGAAGCCATTCGATGTGAAGAGAATATGGAAGACGCGAAATCGTCGAGTATTCCAGCTGAACCTGGTGTTAGTCTTCAATCTCCATCAGACAATTCTGACATAAGAAGTGAACCATATCGTGAAGCAGTTGGTTCTCTTATATTTTTAGCAACCGTAAGTAGACCAGATATTGCTTACAGCGTTAGCCAAGTTAGTCGTTTTGTGAACAATTGGAATCAGCAACATTGGATAGCAGTTAAGAAAATTATGCGCTATCTTAAGTATACGATTGATTATAGAATTGTATATAAAAAGACAGACAATGTTGACGTAATTGGTTACACAGATGCTGATTACGCTGGTTGTCAGCAGACACGAAAATCTACAAGTGGATATATATTTATATTGGCAGATGGTCCAATCACTTGGACAAGTCAAAGACAGAGCATTGTTGCTCAATCAACGACCGAAGCAGAGTATGTTTCTCTAGCTCTAGGAGGAAAAGAAGCAGTATGGTTAAAATCATTCCTCAATGAATTGGGAATCCACCAAGAAACAATTACTATGCGAGTGGACAACCAATCCGCAATCAAGTTGGCAAGAAATCCTGAATTTCATAAAAGAACGAAGCATATTGATGTGCGATTTCATTTTATTCGGGACTTAGTGAATCGTGGTGAAATCGATATAGTGTTTGTGGAAGGTAAAAATCAGGTAGCTGATATTCTTACCAAACCTTTACAGAAAAGTGTATTTTACAATATTGTTAAAATGATGAATATTGAATAGCATTTGGAATAAGAGGGAATGTTGAAATAAATAATATTCAAAATGCTATTTCAATAGCAGGTATTATTATATTGCTGCGTCTCTATAAACAAATGCCGCCTAGTAAGTATTGATAACTTTTGTTTTGAAAGCAGCGAGCGATATTCCGAGAACACATAATGTAAAGCTAATCAGCTTAAGTTTCATAAGTTTGTTTTTGTAAGTTAGTCGCCTTCTTGCTTTTAAAGATCTCGGGTCGCCGCGTGCATTTTGTATTTTCACACTTACATTTTTATTTACTTTTCGAGAGTGTTTTATTGAAATCCAACAGTTAGCCTATGAGTTTGCCGAAAAAAAACCACCTCATATTTTCAGACTTTTTGAAGTCAAACAAATCAGCTGGAAAGGACTGATTTACGGGATTTTTAAGTCGACAATCTCAGTTGTCTATAAGAACACCGCAGAATTTAAGCTTAGTGAGAATTTCAACTTTTAATAAATCTACGGTCGGGACGCTTCAAGCAAAGTTAAAAGAGATCCTGAAAAGGCATGAGTTTCATGGATCAGACATATTTAATTTGAACGAGATGGGTGTTACAACAGTCCAAAAACACAACAGGTGGTTGCGACGAAAGGCCAGCATCAAGTGGGAAAAGTTACTTCACGTGAGAGGGGAGAGCTGGTTACTCAAGTAGGTATTATTGGAGTCAACGTAACAGTGTGTGGATGTTTCCAAGAAAAAAAAAATTGACAAATATCGAATGTTAAGTGGTGTACTAGAAGAGTATGGCGCAACCGGCTTAGTCCATTCATTTGGATAGATTACCAGCGATAATTTTTTGAGGGTTCTAGAATATTTTGTAGCTCATGTTCGGTGTTCCACGTCAAGTTATTCTTATTACAGACAATGACGAATCCTACTTATCTATTCCTGCAATTGAAAATTGCAAGGAAAATGGAATCACAATTCTAACTTCTTTGTAGCTTCAACCTTTGGATAGGACTGTTTTCGTTCCGTTTAAAAAGTGTTTCAACCAAGGAGCAGATGATTGGACGCTCTCTCATCCAGGGCAGGTATTATTAATTTATGACCTGACACCAATATGCATGAAAGCTTCAGGTCGATCTGCCACTCGTCGATCTTACCGAGTACAGCTTACTTTAATGTTAAAGTTAGTCTTATATAAACCGTTATTAATTAGTATTTTATTTGTGTTTGAGAATATCCAAAGATTTTTTATTATACAAATCTCTTGAATAATACTTTTGCTTATTGATTGATTGTTTAGACTCTCGCGTCATTGTGGGAGGTTCTGGACATGCTACGTATAAATATATGTATGTACCTATTCCATAACAATGTCGTTGTTTCTTCCCCAAGTCCACGTTATAATTATATCTTTAAAAAAATGTCCGAACCCTCCCGGCGCACCGTTATAACATTGTGAAGCTATATGCATGCCAGACTCGTGATTTACTAACATGATTTCTTTGGGTATGTTTCATAAAATGAAAATTCATTGTTTAAAACTACAGACTTAATTTTACTTATTTGTGATGCCCCCTATATAACATTGTGCTTGATATTGTGACACTATATGTATGCCAAACTCATGATTATTATTACTCGATAAGATACATGTTATTAGCAACAACTTAATAAAATTATGAGTTACTTAAACCTCTCTCTACTTCTCCGACTAAAAATATTCCGATAAGATTCGAAGATAAAATAATATATTAAAAAACCACGCTTGTATAAAGTGAACTAAAAAGTTTAAAAACTAAATTTGAGCGCAGGTAGACAATTCATTTTGGTGCAGATTTGTAATTTATTACTCGAAAAGCTTAGCGCAGCAGTCAAAATGCTTGCTACTTATAGTGCTAATCTATATCTGGATTCTTCACATCATTGGCATCCATGTCTTTTTTCTTGTAAGAAATTTATATAGCGAAGACTAGAGATGGGCAATAATAGACTTTATCAAGAGATCGGTAGGCGCTAGGTAAAAAAAAATAGATAAATTTTAATTATCGGTAGTTATTGCTACTTATTATGAATAGTTGTGGCAAAGGGGGTTTTAGGAGACATTTCGGGGGAGGGAACGTCCTGAAAATAAATCGAGGACAAAAAAAAGTTCACACCATCATGTAACGTAATCCATTTCATACTTTTATAACTATCGATAGTTACCTATCGGTAATATCTGGTATCTATTGCTGCTTATCGGAAGACTGTCGATTACATCATTCGATTTTTAAAGTACAAAATTTTTAAACAATATATATATATATATATATATATATATATATATTTCTAGGGTAACAAAAGGCCTTGTATAATGGCAGACATCTGGTTATCCAGATACTGTTTAGGCCTTAAACTAAACAAATCAAATTCTATAGATAAAAATATAATAAATTTGCCATACTAATCTCAAATACAGGCAATTGATAAATATAAATATTATAATAGTAAGAAAAAATAGAAAAGATCAGGAGAAAGAAATAAGAAGAAATGAAAGATCTGGCGAGGAAAACTCAGAGTTGAGATAGTAACGTATCTCGGGCAAGTTTAAATTTAAAAGCTAAAAATGATAAGTTAATAATGATAGTATCAAAATTACTAGGTTTTATTTATACTATATTAATTTATAAATTTATTTACAAAATGAGCTATGTTATATGAAAACGATCTTTTAAACATCTCCTTACGATGCTTAGGAGCTGTAAGAATGTCCCTTCTGTGGAGATTCAAGTTGTGAACGTCAGTCGAAATTTAATTTTTTTGATATAAGTATGGAAGTGACTTGAATTTAATAATTTTAAAGTTAAATGTTGACGAATGGAGTTTAAATCGATTGAACATATCTAAGCAGCTTGACTCAGTAAAGGGAGTTATATGAGGCCTTCGCACACCATATATTAACCTTAGACACGAATTTTGTAGTTTCTGAATTCGGTATCGATCCATAGCATCCAAACAGGACGTATATACACTACTACAATGATTAAAACGAGAGAATACAAGAGCATCACACAGTATCTTCTTAGTTTCACAAGAAAGGTAGTGTCTATCTCCATAGATTAGTTTTAGATAGCCGTACGTCGTTCTGAGTTTAGCTGTAACATGCTCCCTAAGAAGGCAAGATCATATCTAGCAATAGTCCCAAGCTATTGCCAGTGTTGAATAAGCAAGCAAGGTATTGTTCAGTTTTATTTTAAGGGTTGTTTTTACTTTGGTTGTTTGAGAGTCGTTTCCAAAAATAAGAGCAGGTGACTTGTTGACTTGAAGAAGATGACAGTTCATGAAAAGAGTTCAGAATCAGTATTAATTATTTCTTCACCTTGGACCAGATCCTCATTAGAGAACGAAAAGTAAATTTGCCTAAACCGTGTATCCCAATTGTCAAGTAGTGTACCGACAATTTCTGAAATGTATGACATTCTAGTGAAGAGTGAATCCAGGTGGGATCTCATGGAGAAAAAGATTGACGATATCCACAATCTCTCGAGGGAGTTTTCCGCTTACAAGCCAGATATGTTATTAAAGTCTCTAAGGGATATGGAACAGAATATTTTCAATATTTTCCAAATCCTCTTCAACAATGCCGAAGAAGCAATAAAAATCCAAGTACAGGACTCCTCTTCAATTGAATCAAAAGCAGGTATTGCTAACATTAAGGTCAACCTAACTTGTGTAACTGACTTGGTAAAGGAGTTATACTCCAAATATGAAAACCAACATAAGTGTAAGCATATCAAAAATACATACCCTACCACCATATCCTTGCCTACACTAACTATGGAAACCTGCTCCACTGCCTCTACACGAACTGAGGTAACACCTACGGATATTCCCAGTACTACTGAAGGCTCCAGCAAGCTGGCTTGTAATAATACACAACGGTGGCACTATGTAGTCGTAAGAAATCTTCCTGCAGGGTTTACGCCTAACAACATAGTTCACTACGTTAAGGAGAAGCTTGGGACTACAGAGTTTATTCGCTGCTACCACCTAATCAATCATATCTCAAATAGTGATTTTAAAATTGGAACTCAGTCAAAAAAGTCAGCTTAAAAGCTTTTAGACAGCAATCTATGGCCCCATGGCGTAGTAATAAAACGGTCAGCTGTTTCCGAACTTTCAGAAAAATCTACACCGAACATCCCACCTCCCTCCACACCGAAAAAACTGCCCACCAACTCGAGCTCCGTCAGTTCACTGGTTGTCTCCTCTCCAATTTCTCAAAAGGGCACTATAATATCTTCTGACAAAGAGGCCATTGCTGCCTGCAAAGCAAATGTCTTGTTGAGCGACAACTGCTACAGTCTTTCCAAGAAAGCTCCTATTGACCAAGAACCTATTTTTGATCCAATGTCTCCCCCAACAGTGAAGCTTACGCAAATCGAAAAAAGTTCTGATAACCGTTTCCTCATGTCTAGACTAAGAGAACCAGCCATTTTAAAGGCCTTCAAGTTATATCTCGCCTTCCTGCACGATCAATTTGCGCCAGTTCACTTTGAAGGGTTTACAAATACAAGCACCAGGCTGTTTTTGGCTTCTGAAGGCATTTCTATAGATTATAGAACCCTACATAAGATATATTTCGATTTTCATGCTGCTTACGGATTTAACGCAGCAGAAGTGGAAGCGGATCTTGCAGCCTATGGATCCTATATATCTTCGGAGAGAACTATCCATCTTCAGAGGACCAGACCAAAAAAAATTTTTAGAAAACACGACGTGTCCTGAGGAACTAGATTCCTCAAAACTTCCTGTTGTTACTAGTCTTAATATGGTTCTAATTAATATTGCTTCTCTAAGAAATAAAACTGACGAGTTGTACCTATTTCTGGAAGAACTGGAGTTCCCCAACTTGTTGCAATTACTGAGCACTGGCTGAATCTAAACGAACCCTTTTATATTGAGTGGTATACCACAATAGCTAGATATGACAGAAAAAACTCAGCTCATGGGGGAACACTGATTCTATCCCTAAATGGAGATTTCATATCGGTATCTAAATATGATCATTTGTTAGCGGATGGCTCTTTTGAATTCTCTATGGTATATAATCAAAACCTTGATCTTTATGTAATTTGTATTTATAGATCACCAAACTCTGATGTACAATCATTTTTAAATAGCCTGGTAAGTTTGCTAGACAGATTAAAGGAAAAAAAAATCTATGCGGGGACTTTAATATTGACTATGCTACTATTTGTACCATCCAAAAATATCTAATTTCTATATTCGACTCTTTCGGTCTTTCAATGCATGTATCCTCGCCAACTAGAATTTCAAAAAACTCTTCTTCTATCATCGATTACATGGCGTCTGATTTTTCTCCATCAGAGGTGCATTCACAGGTCTATAACTCAGGTCTTTCCGATCACGAGGCGGTAATTTCCAGGTTTAGTTTACCTATTAGGCCCTTACCAAGATCTCGCCATCGGGGCAGAATTTTCTCGGCCGCAAATTTCTCAGTATTTCATAATATTTGCTTTAACACCGATTGGAATTTTGAATCTGATAATGTCAACACAAACTTTAGAACTTTCTTAAATAAAACTTTAAGTGCTTTTAACAAGGCCTTCCCGCTTAAGCATATCAAACCTAAGCGGCATAAACCGTGGACCACGAAAGGAATACGAATTTCTGCTAAAAATATGCGCTCGCTCTCATATATAAAAAAATTCACCGACTCCTTTCTTATTCTCGACTATATCTCTAACTATAGGAGGATCTACACTACTCTTATTAAGTCAGCAAAAAAATTACACTACCGAAAACGTCTAACAAACTCAAATAACGTTTCAAAAGAAACCTGGTCCATCATCAATAACCTCAGAAACAAATCAAACCCTGTGACTCAGATCTTGCCAGGGGCTAATGATCTAAATGATTATTTTATTAATGTAAGCAAAAATGTTACCTCTAGTATCTCGCCAAGTTTGGACCCTCTTTCGTTTCTCCCTCCTTCAAAAAATTTAGCTGATAGCTTTTTCTTAAGTCCCGTTAGCAACACTGAACTATTGAAGGTAATAAATAATATCAAAAGTAAATCTTCGTGTAGCACTGATGGCCTATCAATTAAAATATTCCTGAACTTGCCACTCCCAGTCATAGAGGCCCTTACAACATTAATAAATGAGTCCTTTATAAAAGGTGTATTCTCTGATTGCCTTAAAACAGCTATAATTATTCCACTTCATAAAGGCGGCGAAAAAACTAACTCTTGCAATTATCGCCCAATTGCACTACTACCAGTGCTATCAAAAATCATCGAAAGGCTACTGAAGAATCGTCTTATGCCATTTCTCCTGAAACATCAGATAATATCCCCGGAGCAGTTCGGATTTCTACCCAACAAGTGCACCAGCGACGCCATGTTCACGTTGCTTAGAGGCGTCTACTTATCTCTCAATAACAACCACCCAACTGCCTCAGTTTTTTGTGACTATGCGAAAGCCTTTGATTGTGTTAGTCATGAAATTCTGATAAACAAACTAAATTTTTATGGAATTCGTGGTACTTCTTTAAATTGGTTCAAATCTTATCTTGGGAAAAGGCAACAACTTGTAAGGGCTAATAGTTCCGATTCTGATTGTAAGTTGATTACAAGTGGAGTCCCTCAAGGTTCAGTCTTGGGACCTATTCTTTTTTTGTTATACATGATATCACGAACCTTAAAATTAATGGAAGAATTTCCCTTTTTGCTGACGACACAAGCATAACTTGGAGTGATTTTGATACAACGTCTTTACACTCTAGTATCTCCAAAGACTTGGTTATAATTAAGGCTTGGTCCGATTCCAATATGCTTTGTTTTAATGTCGATAAAACGGTGGCGTTATCTTATAAGGGAACTTTATAACCACTTCAGGTACATAACAGCAATATTGAATACGTAGAGTCGGTTAAATTCCTGGGTTTAAATATAAATAACAACCTAAAATGGTCTAATCATATTGACACCTTAACTAAAAAACTTTCTACCGCCTGCTTCGCCATTCGATCAGTTTCAAAAGAACTAGACGTTCCTTCTGCCAGACTTACTTATTTCTCTTTATTTGAATCCCACCTCCGCTACGGCCTTCCCTGTTAAGGCTGCTGTACCACCGAGCAATTTCGTAGTATTTTTATGCTTCAAAAGAGAGCCATTCGTTATTTGTTTGGTCTAAATAATAGAGCTCACTGCCAATACTATTTCAAAAAACATGAAATATTAACACTTCCTGCATTATTTATTTTGGAAACGGTATGTTTGCTGAGAAAACATACAAACACCCTCCCAGAAAGGCCACAACATGTATACCCTACCAGAAACTCTAGGCATGATATATATCTTCCCATTCCTTCCTCAGAATTAATAAAAAAATCAATTATTTTCAATGCCATAAAACTTTACAACAATCTGCCAGTACATTTAAAATCTATCCCTATGCTTGCACAATTTCGAAAAAACACCAAAGCATACCTCATTGAGAGACCATTTTACAGCGTTAATGATTTTTGCAGCGAGTAAGTCTCTTTAAATTGTCGCTAAATTCGCTTGTTTACTTAAATCTTTTGTGAGTCATGTCCTAACTCGTAGCATAGAATTTTGAAAATCATCATATAGAGAAAAGAACTGTCGAACATTCACTTAAAACTTAATTATTTTTGTTAGGTATTGAATTAAAAACAAAATTTAATTCTTTTTTGTATACTACATTCTACACTACACTACTACACTTCATACCTTCTGTTTAACATCACAATTATTTGTATAACTATAATAACATAGAGTTTAAGGTCGCATAGTTGCAATTTTGATTTCAAGGTCATCGAAATTATTCACCTCGTACATGTGTGTTTGTTTACTTTTATAAGGTTATTAGGATTCATTAACTGTTTTGCGGCAATGTTATGTTATATTCTAACGTGTGTTTTACGATTTGGTAAATTGATAATTTACATTTTAAAAAGCATTGACCTATCGAAATTCTTTTCGATTAATGTTTTGATATGTCTTATTTTAGGTATATTTTGCTTTGTCCATAAAATTGTAAAATTTTTCTGCGGCAATAAAGCATACTTTTGTTTGTTTGTTGTTTAGAGTTAAAAAAATTGAAAGTATACGCCGTGTACAGCAAAGGACCCAATATACTACCCTGTGGGAAACCTGAGCAGATATTTAATAAAGCAAAAACTCATTAAGTATTACTTACTCTGTGCGCTCAGATAAAAATTATTCTATATATTTTTTAGGCCAAAAATCGATGTAATTTAGTATAGATAACAGAATCTCATGATTAAGCAAACTTCTTACTAAAATCTAAAAGAATCAATACAGTCATTTTATTATCATCAGATCAGATGAGCAGATTCACAGCTGCAACCTTCTCTAAAGCCGGAACTAAGAGGCAAGATACTGTTTATAATAAGATAGTGTCTTATCTGCCTCTCGGTGATCCTTTTAAGAATCTTAGAAAGCGTTGGCAGTATACTAATTGAACTAATTTAAATTCTGTAGGATTTTTGACTTTTGGCAAAGAAATCACCCTTCCAAAGAACAGGAAAGTAGGAGCAAAGTAAGCACTCGTTAATTACATGAGCTAAATATGGAATGATAAATGGTCAACATATTTTTAATAAGATTGTATTTGATCTTATCAATACAAAACGCTTTTGTTTTAATATTATTTAATATATCACTTACTTCATTTTCAGTTGACAAGTAAAAAGAAAAAGTATTGTCTTTGTGTTGATATCTATTGTTGTTTTAAAATTGTAATATTTCAGGTTTAGGAGTGCTATTATTATTTAGAAAATTTACAAAATGATCTTTTATTTGATTAACATTACCTAACTTAGGAGGGATGATTCCTTGCTTATTTTTTACAATATCGAGTTTGCGAAGTTCAATCAATTTTTCTCTGATACTGCAACGTTCAAATTTGACTCTGAGATAAGCTTTTTTTCTGATCTAACTGCCTCAGTTGTATTATTACGTAATTGCTTATAATAATTATAATAAGCAGAAAGTTTGCTTTGCTTATATTCTTTAAGTACTTTGTTTCTTCTTTGTTTTTCTTAGAAGTAATTTTATGTTATCGGTGATCCAAGAGGCGCGGGCGTAAGAATAATTCTTGTTTTTTTTAAACTGCTTGGCGGGGCAATAAATCGTTCCTATAATAAAAACATTATTTTGAAACGATTCTTTAACCCACAAATATTCAATGTATTCACATGATTCAGAAAGATGAATTTCACATCGAAGACGGCTTTTCACATAAAAACACACGCCTCCACCACGGCGTTCGCATCGATTTTGTTGAGACGTATTATATTCGTTAATATTTAAAGTAACGACATGTATGTTATCATTTAACCAAGTTTCTGTCACCTCTACAATATCAATTTTGAAATGAGTTAAAGTTTGCTAGTAGAAGCCTAACGTTCACATGTGCAATGTTGAGATTTGACGCCATATAAATAGAAAGAAAGAAAGAAAAATAATATAAATAAAATAAAAAGTAGTAAAAATATGCGTTTGATAATTATGTCCACAAAATAAAATTACCAGAATACTAAATTTCTTAGGTTGCCTTATTTACACTAACTACACTAAAACTAGTTTTTATAAAAATTGAATTATATCCCATTTCAATAAAGATCTCTTAAAATAAATAAGGTTAATATAACCTGCATACATATCTGTGCATGTATTTCAAAATTTCAGTCGACTTCTATACAAATATAAAAACTGGGTGTTCCTTTAACAGATTAAATTTCGGTGCTATACTAACTTCGCCTGAAAAGACAATTTCAGCTTACAAGAAAGTTTCGATTTGAGCTACTTCTATCTTCCGAGACAGGAAATTCGTATATCCCTATAAAATACATCTTGAAATCCATTATTTCTACCTAATGCAGCCCGAGGACTTAAAACTTCTATCGTTACCAGAAAGGTCAGATAACCCATAACTGTATCCATAGTTATTCGGTTGCGTGTAATATATTGACATAATAAAGTCGTATGTGGTACAAAATTGTCATACATTTCTGCTGTTAGAACATTTGATATTTGATTTCTTATTTACGCTTTGGGCTCTATTTAAATGAATGTGTGAGATAAACAAGTAAGATTGTACTTTAATGAAAATAGCTGTGATAAATGTTAACTATTTCTGGTCTGCGAAATAACTCTTTAAACTTTTTTAATTAAACAAGCGCAGTTCTAATTAATATTTATTAAGAAGATAGTAAAAAAATAATTGTTTTAATGGTTAAATTGTGGAAAAAGCCATTTTCCACTAACTAATAAAAAGTCACTGTTAATATATTTCGTAAAAAGTAGGGTCTTGGAAAGATTTATTAATACATCTCTTCGAAAAGTGTTATTATATATAAGTAGATTTTGAGATATTACCCATTTGGCTGCGAAGATGATCTAAGTTTTTACTTAAATGAATTAAACTAAAGGTAATAGACTAAATTGACCTGCTTGGACGCAAGATGGTAAAAAAAAACAGGGTGTGCTCGCCAGCCTAATAAGTTGCCCATGTAAGTAATATGTGGGTTGCTTCAGAAAAAAATATAGTAGGCCGTGGAAGTGAACGTAAATTAATGAATTCAAAACCTGTCAAATCAAAGAGGTTATGTCTTTGGGCTTAGAGGATAAACAATGTTTTTACATATCAGAACGTTTTTTAATTTATAAGTTTTAAATCATTAGTTAGTAAATTAGTTTGTAAACAATAGCCTCCTATCATTCTACTATAACGGTATTTCATTGCTAGGCTGGAGTAAAAAAAATTGATTACGAGAAAAATACTTGAAACATGTTTCGTAGTTGATTAAGGTATCCGCAGAAATATAAATAAAGTGAATTTATATTGTGTTTCCAATGCACTGGGTTATTAGTATTTTGCTGAAAACGTGTAGTAAATATATTTCATGCTTGGTAAGTCCACCTAGACTGTTTATGTATTTTCATTTAGCAGTAACTATTTTGTGAATGTCCCTTCAGGATTATAAACCGACTTAAAAAAAAAGAGGAAATTCTCAATTAGACCTTTATGTGTTTTTTTATGTTATGCTGTTCGCGCAGGGTCACATATATTTTGATTTGAAATCAATTTAACCGTTTTTTTTTGTAATAATAATAATAGAAAAAAAAAACATAGGTATAAGAGTGATAAAAGTTAGGAGTTTTATAATTAAATTTACATTTTTTTAAATCCTCTTTTCCAACTAAAGCATTGAGATGTGTAATAGACACACAATCCCATTTGCTAAAAGGTATCTCTTTTGTTATACCGTTATGTAATTTTATTAATTTGAGAATCTTGAGTTTAAATTTTCAAATTAATAAATTGGTATTTGGTGAGTAAATATCTGGAAGGTATTAAATATGTTTAAGTACCCTAAAAAAACGTAGCTGTCAAAAATAAAAGTATTTATTATAAAATCTAATTTTACTAATGTCGTTTACTTCTCTATTCGTTACATTTTGTATTATGTCATATACAATGAGATATACTTATACTACAAATTATATTATTAAAAATATAACTTGTAAAAAAAGTCACTAAAAAGTGAGAAATTAAATATTTAAAAAAAATAGCTAAAAAGTAAAAAATAATATTTTATTTATTCCTTAAATATAGACATTTTGAAGTTGGTGCCTAAATAATTACTAATCTGTAATAATATGTAACAGAACGGAAGCTTTCACGGCTTTGTTTAATTAAGAAATCATGGTTCTTGGGATTAGACCGTATCAAATTGGAATTACTATCCGACGTTTCGCCTTTGATTGCACGAGGCATCTTCAGTGGAGTAAAGATCCCTGAAGATGCCTCGTGCAATTAAAGGTGAAACGTCGGATAGTAATTCCAATTTGACACGGTCTAATCCCAAGAACCATGATTTCCGTAAAAATATGTATCAAAAAAATATACATACACGTATTACCTAAAACTAGTTACCTTAAATTTACTAACCTAATACATATTTTAATATGTTATTCAGAGAGGGTCACGTCACTATTTTGAGGTCGAACTACCCAGTAAATTTGGTCGCTGCTGAGGTGAAAGTTGTTATATAGTTTAAAATTAGTTTAACTAGGTGTATCTTCTATAACATGGCCGTCAATAAAATCTTAATGCACTAACCTAGCCAACTGTTGCAAGGCCCCCAAAATATTTTGCGAATTCGTTATTGGTCTGTTTGGACATGTATAAATAGGAACTCAATATTGCCATTTGACTTTGGGTTTAGCGATTGAATGGAAATTGCAGTTTGCGCTTGCGCAGTTCCACAAAAGACCCATGAGAGCAAGTGATTCGGGCATCAGTTTTAAAAGATATAAAACTCGATATATATTTGGTTTATATGTAATCTAATATAAAATACATCAACTATATTTTGTAATGGCTGGGTGAGGCTACTATGGGCGTCGACTTCAAAATGTCTATATTTAAGAAATAAATAAAATATTATTTTTTAATTTTTAGCAATTTTTTTTGATGTTGGTTCTATTTTTTTTTATATTTTATTTACTATTTATCTAATCATACATTTACAGGTAGAAAAAAAATGTATATTTACTGGTGATAATATAATGACGTATAGTATTTGCATTTTTAGTAAAACTAAGTTAATTAATAATCAGTTCCATTAAAGCATAGGCAGTAGCTTAAAATGAATTGGGTCTTGAATAGGAAGTTATGTGCACACAGAAACAATAGACATTTTTGACTTTTTAAATAGTTTTATGTTATACAGATTAAAAAGTAATTTAAAAGTTTTTTTTTAAATGACTCAAAAGGACAAGGATCAAGTTAGGACAAATTTTTTCTAGGCTCACTTACATAAACTTGTCTTGCCATTTCCCACTTCTTTATAATTTAAAAAAACAGTAGTTATTATCCCTATTTGTGTAATATACTCTTACGCTGTGCTAACCTGCTTTGAATAGTACGCTTTTATTAGCTGAGTATCTTTTGACAATGTTGACAAAATGTAGGGCTTGATTTAGGACTTTTTTGAATCTTTCTAATAATTAGAAAGTTAGCACAATTTTATTTCATGAACCAGTGAGTAATTTATTAAGCACCTTATCTCTCGGCTGGCTTTCCCTGTGTATGGCTCAAATTTAAATTGAAAACATGCCCTTTTGTTAAAAAATTATGTTATTTACAAAGCAGAAAAGAAAATCGTAATAAAATTACACAGTTAAACGGATATATACAAATACAATCTACAATAAATAGGTTAATCTACAAAAGGAATTCAGCTATGTATTATATAAGTTATAATTATTGTTACTTTGTTAGAAACAAGATCAAAACTTTTGAGTTGTGTAATATACTCTTTCCATAAGAATGAATTCGCTAAAGTTTGAGAGGTTGAGCTTCGCTACAGAAAAAAAAATATATTGGTAACAATAGCTAGAAAGGGAAATAGAAATAGAGTCTATAGAAGTGTTTTATTGAAATTAAATCATATATTGTCATTACCGCCGTGACACTTGGTCCATTAACGTGTTTTTACTTACACTGATCAAATTGAAATTAAATTTTGCATTTTGTAGATTTATCTTAAGTACTTTTTGAACAATTACCTTCATATTTTAAAGAAAAATACAATTAATATGACTATTTTGACTTGTTTATTGAAAACTTTATTCAACAGTGTTCAAATTGCGATATAATAACTACATTTGGAAATAAACATTTATGTTGGTTTGGAATTAGTTGTTTAGGAGATTTGATATTACTGGATTAAAAACACTATAAAATGTGTAAATCTGAATTTTTTGCAATACCTTATATTGTTTGTTTTATTAACATTAAAAAAAACGTGTGTTGCTTTGTTTATATGCAATAATAGAATATATGATAAATAGTAAGTATATATAAGGAAGTAATTTTAACTACAAAAGTTCATATTTCTGTACTTTTATTAATGCATGAGTTAATAACCTGTACAGGGTTAAAACTAAACGCCATTAAATGACTCTACTAACCTAATAAACTTAAATATCGAAACGCACGACATTAGTTGGAAGTATCTTCAAAGAACCTCTAACAGGAGCAAGTAGGTATATCTTTTAACTTTTTTTTCAATAATATAGTGTTTAATGTTTTACAGCTGGTAATTTGTTGTAGTAATAAGTTCAGATCTGTGGAAAAAAAAACAAATAAAATTTGATAACATATATTTTTAAAAAAGTTGGGTATTATATCGGACGTAAAATTAACTTATTTAATCATTATTCTTAAATACAAAAATTAGAAACTCCAAAATATATAGATTGGACACAGTTAAATTTTTATTTGATTCCCTATAATTTAGCTTGTACCAGAAAATTATAGTACAAATAGTACAAAATTTAGTCAAGAAATAAATATAAAATTTTCATTAATTAGCTTTAGAGATATATATTTAATCAATACACAAAATCTGCGAAACCCGTTGTAGCAGATACATTTCTTTATTTGATTTGATTCTCGAACTATACATTTTTTTAAACTTCATTAACATCATCATATATGAAGAGGTCTAACACTAGCCTTCTGGGAATGCTTTACCGTAAACCAATTAAACTTGCATCTATAAGCTTAGGAATAGTCATCAGCAATCCTATTAACGTTACCAATGTAGTTCAAATTTTTAGGTAGGTATTCATCCAGGATCAGAAATGTTTTTACTATTAAATCAAACATAAAACATTTTAGAAATATGTAAGCAAGAAGTCTGCATCTCAAAAATCTCACCTTTCCAACTAGCAGAAAAATCTTGTATATTACTTTTGATCCCGCTTCCAGGTGAAAAATGTTTGTAGAGTTTATTTTATTATATGGCTTTATCTGGCCTTTCATGTCAAAACTATGTGGTAGCACTAGGCAAGCCGCAATATCCATATTAGTAACAGATAGGACTATATTGCTTTCAACTTTAATCCGTACAAAAAATGTAATTAAGTAATTATGAATATCGATAGGCGATAGGTAAAAAATATTCGATACATTTTAATATCGATAGTTATTCATAAATATGTAACGTAACCTAAACTATCAACAGTTCTCAGCTAGAGTTTGTTGTTACTGATCGGATAATTATCCATATATAAAAATGCCAAACACAAATTATGACTAACGCGACTTTACCTTATGTGTTTTATGATTTTAATGCCGATTATAGTTTGAATAGATCCTTCATAAGGCGGTTTCATAAGTTCGTCACATTAACCGCCAGTGTCATCGTTTAGTTCTAATATTAGCTAGCGTGCAGCAAGATTTGGTGCGATATTGTCAGTATCACGATTTAGGACTATTTATTTACAAATAGTTTCTATGAATGCATATCAAAGGTTTTTGAAAATTAGAATACAGCACACCAATCACCAACACCAACACCAACTAGATTGCCGGATAATTGCGAAAAACCGTAAACGAATTAAACAAGCAGGTCGGAACAACACTGGTCGTGCCATGAGTTGAGTTCCGCTGAAATCGCTCAATGGATCTCAAGTCAACTAGTAGTGTTCCTACCAGCCCAAAAAGCCTCTAGAAATCATTTTCGAGGTCACTTTAAGGTAAAAAGCTACGACCTGTCCTAAATTGTTAATTAACCACTGGAGTATGAATTTCCACCGGCCGTACGGAAATTGTAGGGGAAGGGTATTTTTTTTTATAAGGTTTTTCTACAAAAAATGGCAGAGCAAAAACCAGAGCGCTTTCGATACTGTATAGTAAGTTTTTAAAATATTCGAAAATTAATTCCAAATTAACAAGTATTTTTGTAAATTTCGACATGCGAACAACTATATGAACCATTATTTCTTCCTACATAAATATATAGAATGAAATGTAGCTAAGTTTATGACAAAGGAAAGAAAAATCTAGCGTTGGTAAAATGTCTAAAAGTACGGGCGGCAAATTTCGCGCGTGCTGTTTGCTACCACCCCAGACAACACACATTATTTAAACAGATTATGGGATGCGTTCATTGTATTTGGTATGCACTTAGATCATATATACTAACGTGGATGACGCAACACAATAATAACTTTACATACGACTATGCTACCACATGCACAACATGTCTTTTTCTCTTTATTTCTTCTTGTAACAAGGCTCTTCCAGTAGCCAGATCTTCATTTTGTGTAGCAATTTGAGTATGTGCTTTAACAAAGTGTATATAACTTCTGTTTGCAAGTTGCAAGAGAAATTTAACAGGTGTAATATGTTTACCAGAACTGAGAGTAACTTACTTTGCATCTCTACAAATGAGATCGCGAATAAAACTAGGGAAATTTCTTTGCGTGACGCAAGAGAAACTGGCGATAATTGTTTCTGCATTTTGACACAACCGTTGCACCGATGCTTTTTATAAACCGCTAAAAAAGAACAGCATCCAATCTCCGACGAATATTAGCAGTAAAGGAAATGGGACGTCAAGTAAATTATGAAGATATAGTTATAAACACGAGTTAACGGAATACCCAATGGCACTTACACCAAATGGAAGTTTATATACGCCTACAAGTAAAAGTGTTTTAGGTCATATATTAGAGTCTTATATATATATAGAAATGTGGAAGACATGCTACATATTTGATGGTATGGCTACAGTTCATAACATTGGAAGACCCATAGATGCCAAAACTTTTAAAGGTTATTTGACAGCTTTTTAAATATTATATTTAAGAAATCCTTATAATGCAGAACGAATAGATGTAGTCTGGATAATTCTTAGGATATATCAATTAAAGAGAGCACAAGATCTAAACACAATTATGCAAAACTATTGATAGAGTAATATCTAATCCACATACTCGATTACCTCAGCAATGGCATTCTTTTATCCATTCGATTTTTAATAAACCATAGCTGACACAGTTTCTATCAACTGTAACGTGTGAGCATTTACTTAATTTAAACACAATGTTTGTAACCATTGGCGGATTTAAAAATATGTTCGAATACAATTCTAATTACAAGATTAAAAGAGATATAATATTAGAATTCACCCAAGAGGAAGGGCATACTCGAATTTTGCTAAAATTTTTATCAAAGCAGTCGAAAGAAAGGTATCCAAGATGCATCATTAACCGTAAAGATATTCTTTTCATACCAGCTCATGCACTAATATTAGTGTCTCAACTATTGAAAAATTTACCAACATTTTATGATCTGACTGGGACATCACTGGCATGGCATGTGGATATCGGCAAGAAATCGGGATGGAAAGTTTATCTACAATATAATAAAAATATTAGATTATGCTGGAGCGTTTCCGCTATATTATCTTATTGTGATGATTATAACACAACTGAGTAAGAGCTATGCTTAGTACAGATCTTCAATTAACATAAAATACGTATTTGGTTTAGTGTACAAGTTAATTCAAACTTCAAATGCCGATCTTAATGCTAAAATTGATAATATTAGAGATGACCTTAGCAAACTAACTGAAACTGTGAGCAAAAAACTTTTGGCTTCAGAGCAAAAAATCAAACAGTTAGAAACCGAAAACCAAGATATAAAGCATAAGCCAAGCACTGTGCAAAGAAAAATAATTAAATATAATTTAATAGTTTATGGATTGCGAGAGGTTGACGGAGAAACGAACGTGGACACTAAAAACAAATTGGTATCAACTGAACTAAGAAATTGCTACCGTCTTGGAAAGAAGAGATATTTTGCGCAATAAAACTAAACTTAAGGGAACCCGAATATATATTCATAGAGGTTTGATACCGCAGGATCGCGAAGAAAAAACATTTTTGTCTGTAAAACTGAAAGAAGCCAGATCTAATAAAAATTTTGCCGCCTTACATGGTAACAAATTAATTGTGGAGGGAAAGACCTATTACTACAGTGATTTTCAATCGACTAGCAAGTTGAAAACACTAAACAACATTCCACCGCTAATGCCACGAGTGAACGTCAGCAGTCCGTCAACACCTACTCCTAAGGAACTAAACTTCGTACTTGACAACGTATCTAACCAAGTAGAATAAAATAAAGAGGAGTGTGAACAAGTTATCTATATCTTAAATCAGAAAGTACACCTGCTTCGTCAAATAAACTCATATCAGATACTAAAATAGCAAAAAAAACCCCACGTTTACAAAAAAAATGTTAGCTTATGTTATTTTAAATAACTGTATGTAACATACTCTATTTTAGGAATTTACACTTTTAATTTTTCATGTGTGAAGTTTGTATAATCCCCTGTGTCGTCAAGTACTATGGACACTTTTTTTTTGTAAATTTTAGGTAGCAGGGAATTCCGCTTGTTATCTCTGTCTATTTGTGGTGTACTGGATATATATATATATATATATATATATATATATATATATATATATATATATATATATATATATATATATATATATATATATATATATATATATATATATATATATATATATATATATATATATATATATATATATATATATATATATATATATATATATATATATATATATATATATATATATATATATATATATATATATATATATATATATATATATATATATATATATATATATATATATATATATATATATATATATATATATATATATTATATATATATATATATATATATATATATATATATATATATATATATATATATATATATATATATATATATATATATATATATATATATATATATATTATATATATATATATATATATATATATATATATATATATATATATATATATATATATATATATATATATATATATATATATATATATATATATATATATATATATATATATATATATATATATATATATATATATATATATATATATATATATATATATATATATATATATATATATATATATATATATATATATATATATATATATATATATATATATATATATATATATATATATATATATGTTTAGTATAGGTAACTGGCCACGCATCTCAAATCGCTGTTATTTTATAGTATAATTCTTTGTTGTTGTGATCTTTCACGTGAATTTTTAAAATTGGTCACGTTATTATAAATGAATATACGTAAATAAAAAAATTATAAATGTATACTAATTACATATTATATTTTAAGTTTTAAGTGTATTACTTAAAACTTCTCTAGCTATTGGTATTATCTTGATATGACCTTTTATTAATCGCCTCAAAGAATAACAATGATAATACCTAACTTAAATGTGCAGTCACTTATTCCGCACTTTGCACAATTTAAAGAGTTAGTTTTTAAATATTCTTATGATATAATATGCTGTACTGAAACCTGGCTAAAGAGTAGTATTGGTTCGGATCATGGATATAAATAAAGAATGTAATTTTGAATATATTTTTTAAAATTTTTCTTCTCAGGGACAATCATTTATTTTGGGAGTCATTTACAGATCTCCCAAACAAAATGTTAATATTGGTATTGAACAGCTTGATGATTGCTGTCTAGATGTTAATATAAATTTATTTAATCTAAATAATTTTTTGGTTTCTGTTATAAATTCTTTTAGTCTTTACCAGTTAACTGAAGAGTCCACACGAAATGTGGCCTTGTTGGATCCGATTTATGTCACTTTTCCTGAGAAATATCGAATTAAGGGTACTCTTGATGTTGCTTGTGATGATCATAGGCTTGGGTATGGTGACTTTAATTTTCCTGTTTTAAAATTTAAACAACATCTTCTTAAAAGTACGTGATTTTTAAAACCTTTAATATTGACAACTTTCTATCAGATTGAAACAATATAACCTGGCATAATCTTTATCATATACATGACATTGAGGCCAAAGTTGGTATGCTCTCAGAAATTATAATCGAATTATTTAATGTCCATGCTCCAGTTCGGAATATACGCGTAAGTAAACCAAGGGCTCCTTGGCTGACAGATGTAATCAAAATTATGATGTAGGGGAAGGATTTGGCTCTGGCAAAGTATAGACGCACTAAATCGAATTGTGATGGTAAGGTTTATAGAGAGCATTGAAATTTTGTCCTGAAATGTATCAGGCGTGAAAAGAAAATGTATGCATCTCGAATGCGTTAAATGAGAAAAAGAGTTGATGATATCTTAAAACTATGGGTATTAAATTAAATAGAAATAAAGAAATTCCTCCAAACCTTGCTAAACCAAATAAACTAAATAAATATTTCTCTGAATTTTTTAATAAATCAAATAACAATAGTGCTGCTGAGTTGTATAATAACTTGGGGTGTTGCACATTGGACAGATTTGATTTTGTAATGGCAATAATCGATAACACAGGCCAACACACATTTTGGTGCCTGCGATTTTTTAACTGTTCCTGGGTAATTTTTGGATGCAGAATGTAAAAAAGTTCTCAGATTTTGTCTATCAGATCTAGTTTAAAAAAAAATTGTGTATATATTTTAGGTTATAACTGTTATATAACTATTGCCAGTTAAAATAAACAAAGACACATGGATTTAAGTATTTATTGCAAAAACTTAATTTACATAATTACATTAGTCACTAATCACATAAAAATTTTCTTTTATACGACTTTCTAGAATAGAGTTTACTAGGGCAGTCTCGCTGAAGGCTCCAGCAGTAGTCCGCCATCATGTGGCTATCCCATCGTCCTTGATAACGATCTTCCATAGTTTTAATATCGTGATGGAATCTTTCCCTCTGTTCTTCACTACAATCACCTAAGTTTTCTGGAAAACGATCTAGGTGGCTGTGGAAGTAGTGAACTTTTATACTCATGTTACAGCCAAGAATATTAAAATTTGAAAGCATAGTTTCCACTAATTCTACGAAATTCTCTGCTTTATAATTGCCAAGAAAATTTTGTACTACTTGAACAAATGAACACCGAGCGTTAGATTCAGTCTCGTTCATTGATGTGGTGAATTGTGGATCTTTAACAAGTTGCCTTATTTCCGTGCTAATGCCAGGAAATTTACGTGACAAATACCCAAAACAATTTCCATCTCGATTTAAAGCCTTCACAAAGTGCTTCATTAGGCCTAGCTTGATATACAAGAGAGGAAGTAAGATTTTTTCTCTTGAAACTAAAGGTTTGTTGATCACGTTTTGTTTTCCTTAAATCATGATATCTCTTGAAGGCCAATTTTTGTTAACCTAGTGCTCATTTTTAGCTCCGCTGTCCCAAAGGCACAACAAACAAGGATATTTTGTATAACCACTCTGCTGTTCAAGGAGGAAGTTAACCATTTTTAAATCAACACAAATTGCCCCTTGATGTTCTTCGTATTTATTTTTTCTCAAAACTAATGCAATTGTTTCCTATTCTTCCTTCATGGTAGTAGAATGACCAATAGGAATTAAGCCATATTTGTTACCGTTATGTAAAAGAACACATTTTAAAGTACGTTTTGAACTGTCAATAAAAAGGCGCCAATCATCTAGAGTGTATTCAGGCAAACCCATTTTTTCTAAGAGGCCTTTTATATTGTTACAGAATACCAAGTCATTTTCCTGAGCGAGAAAACGCAGCAGATCCTTATCTCTTTTACGATAAAATGTAATATTAGTACCTGGACAAAGTAGATTTTATTCTTTTAATCTGGATGCAAATAATTCAGCGGATTCCTTTGAGAGATTCAGATCTCTTATAAGATCGTTTAGTTCTTTTTGATTGAAACACTGCGGAGTTGCTAAATCTGCTTCAAATTCGCTGTCGTTTTCTGATTGAATTCTTTAAACTTCGTCAGAAGTTGATGTTTCTGTATCATCTTCTGTCAGTTCGGGTAGACTGCTGAATGATGGAACGGGTATTTCTTCCGAATGCGTTACAGGCCTTCTTGCAGAATCTAGATCAGGATATGTCCATTTGTGACTATTGTTTCTATTTATGCCTTTAATATTAACGAGACAAAAATAGCAGTCGTCATGATGGTTTCGCGGTTCTATCCACCTTTAGGCACTTCCTCTTTCCAGTTGTCCACTGTGGCAAATGTTCAACACATGTTTTACATATGAAATGTGGGGCCCAAGATTTATCTTGATCTCCTAAATGAACGCCAAAATAGGCAAGATAAGCTCTATTCACAAAGTCAGAAATCGTTTTTCTGCTCTCTTTCAGAGTGTATTCACCACACACATAACAAAAGACATCGGGATGATTTACACAGGTACGTCTGCTTGTGGATGCCATTGTTTCAGTTTAGTGTCTTGATACTACAAAACGACCAAAATTTACACAAAATGATAGCACAACTTTACTTGGGAAAACTCAGTAATATACTAAATCGAGTACAGCCAAGCAGGTATAGAAGGATCGGGTCAGCAGTGTATTGAATAGTTCCTAGTCTAGAAACATTGGGTCAGGGACAATTCCAGGTATCCATTTGGTTAATTAGCTACAGATTTAAAAAAAATTACTTCATTAGTGTTACTTGACTTTTCTAAAGCATTTGATACTGTAGATCCCAATGTATTATCTTTAAAACTAAAGTACATTGGCTTAAATGAAATTCCACTAAATTTTTTTAAAAATTACCTACCATAAAAGTCAAAAAGTTGTCGTGAATGGCTTAATGCCAGATAGTTTATATATCTCAACCGGAGTGCCCCAAGGCTCTATACTGGGGCCGCTTCCATTCTTGACTTATACATTTAATTTATTTACAAAAATTGAAACCGGTTCAATTCATGGTTATGCTGATCTTCAGTTGTATTTCAGTTTACTCCCTGAAGAAACAATAAACGCTAATGTTACAATAAATCATAATTTGAATATTATTAGCGAATTTTCTTCTCTACATAATGCTGGCCTCACTTCTAACAAATCACATTTTATGTTATTTGGCAACCTTAAACATCGGGAACTTTGTTTGCAGAACTTCATTCCCAAAGTGAATGGTGAAACATTCCATATACTCATTCTGCAAGAAACCATGGAGTGACAATGGATTCTAACTTGCGTTTCACGGACCACGTGTCGGAGCTACTGAGACGATCGTATTGTGCTATGAGGATACTCTATGCTAATAAGCATGCTCTTGGCTTTAACTTAAGAAAAAAGCTGTGCGAAAGTCTCATCTTTTCAATTTTTAATTATGGTTGTATTGTTTATGGACCTTGTCTTCATGTATTGTATAAAAATCACATCCAGCGTGTGCAAAGAATATGTGGTAGATTTGTATTTGGTATAACTAAGTGTGAATATGTCTCAGAAATATTGCAGCTGCTCCGATGGTTACCAATGAGTCAACTGTGGGAAATTCAATTATTAACTTTCACTCACCGACTTTTATTAACTGGTATTCCATCCTACTTAAAACTAAAACTCATATCAAGAGCCAACTGTCATCAGGTTGATGTGCGACACAGAAATATGTTAGCAATTCCAAAATTCAGAACAGCTTTTTTCCAGCGTTCTTTCTATTATATAGCAGTTAAATTATACAATAAAATAGATTCCTCTATTAAATCCTACGCTATTGATACATTCAAATATAAAGTATAATTAATAAATATGCAAACATTCCTTAATCAATAACTTAAACACTTTCTCATTTTAAACTTGCAACTGGTAAACTTTCCCTTACAAAATGAAATGAAAAGTCGTTGATAGCGGGTGACTGTAATGGTGTATGTAAAAATTGTAAAAAGGTTTTGATAAAATCTGTTGTTTAACATAGTCTTTTTGTTTGCGTGTTTGTGTCTACGAAATTTTATATGAATATGTAAAGAGTAATAGAATACTTACATAAGCAATTTATTACTTCCACATCTCCAAAAGATAGATTCTTTTATTGCTAAATCGTCTTAAAAGGGCTGAAAACGTGTAAAAAACTGTCCGCCGGTTAGTTTACGCGATAACTCTTGATGGAATTGAGCTATCGAGTTGAAATTTGGTTCGCAGGTAGTGGTCCATCTCTTATAGAAAAAGTATAAAAAAAAAATAGGTTAAGTCCACTAGTCTTAATTTAGTTTTTTTAACTTCTTTTACATTTGGGTTATATGTAAGAATTAATAAAGACGATTTATTATTATTATTATTATTATGTGAGAAGCTCTAAATGTTCTAAGAACATTTGTTTGAAAAAAGTTTGTTAATCAAAATCCTTAGCAAAAACCTGTTCACTAAATTCAGTTATATTATACTATATCTTTAATTATTTCTATGTTAATTTTTTATTTTAAGGGTATATCAGAAGTGATTATTTTTATTAAAATTATTGCGATAATAAAACTATAATATTATTTCTGTCGAAAAAATGGAGAATTATGGAGTCAAGTTTTCTTATTCCACACATAAACCAAGGCGCATCAGCTCTATTACAATGAGCAGATATTGGGCGAGGCGGACAGGCGGGTGAGTCGGAGGTTGTGACGCCGACTGGCGACCTGATCTGATAAGGCGGCCAGTTTAAGGATAACTCACGTTATACGGTGACGGACCTGAGCCGTGCATCGGGGACGGCAAAGCCAAGTATTGTCAGGTGTTATTTGCATATATACATTCATGCATTCAGTTCCCTGTCACAGAAATGTCGGTGTACATTTTTTTCTCGGATCCTCCCCATCTGTAATACGTCGCGGCAAACACGAACGTACTCTCTTCGACTGCAATAAGCAGTGAACCTTCAGCGGTAGTAGACGACGAGAGAGAATGTTAAAAATTTGACAATGATCCTCATTGTCAACTCGGTGTTGGATATACTGAGGGCTCGGACGGGGCTCGGTGTCCACTTCGCGGAACGTGTCCTGCTCAGACACGGTCCGGTGTACTGTGAAGCATCCTTTATTGCTTATTCAGCTTGACGCTTTCGTTCCGATAGTTGTCAGTTGTGTTTTTCAGAGTATTTTTTCACTTCCTCAAGTGAAAATTTTAAGACGTTTTAGTGTTTTTGTGTACATATGTGAATATTTTAAAATACTTTTTACGTAGTGTGTATAACTATATTTTTAAAGGACATTATTTTTTTAGAAGCTGTTAAAAAAACAATAAGTATCTAGTTTGAGATACTTTTTTTTATTCCTCTTTTTAGGATTACAATGTCTCGAATGAGGTGTACAGTTGGAGTTTGTAATAATAGCAGGATGGGTATTAAGAGATCTGTAAGGATATTAGTTTTAATTGCTTTCCTAAAGACAAAAGTCTTCGTCAAATCTGGGTGCAGAAATGTAATAGAGATAGAAACTGTAAACTGTTTGTTCAGAGCATTTTACTGAAGAAGATCATGAGCGTGATTTACAAGCGGAACTACTTACTATACCAGCACAAAGAAAATTAAAAACCACAGATAAATCCAAAAATGCACCGAATGATTGACCAATTTTTTTTTTATAAACCGGCTTCTAAATGTAAAAAGGTTTTGATAAAATCTGTTGTTTAACATAGTCTTTTTGTTTGCGTGTTTGTGTCTACGAAATTTTATATGAATATGTAAAGAGTAATAGAATACTTACATAAGCAATTTATTACTTCCACATCTCCAAAAGATAGGGAATATAGTATCGGCAAAAAATTCTCTAAATTCTTTTATTGCTAAATCGTCTTAAAAGGGCTGAAAACGTGTAAAAAACTGTCCGCCGGTTAGTTTACGCGATAACTCTTGATGGAATTGAGCTATCGAGTTGAAATTTGGTTCGCAGGTAGTGGTCCATAGGAAGACGATTCGGATTGTTTTTGCGCTAAATCGGTTGAGGGGAAGGGGTTGAAAGGGGAATTACTAAAAAGTAGTAATTGTAAATGACCGTGTAATATGTCTCTTTGTGGGTCTTTGGGTCTATAGATTTTAATAATGCCCACTTTGATACTTTTGCTAAAAGTTAAGGCTTAAGTTAGGTTAGGTTATGCTAGGTTAGATCTTTGATAAAAAATCGCGTGATACGTGGTTCTATGGGATTTCGAGTGTATAAATTTCAATTTTAAAACTCATTTTGCAAAAGCCGAGGCCCCGGGGGGTCAAAGAAGAAAAGATAATAGGAAATTGTATATTTCGTAGCAAAACAAAATTTTACCTTTTGACCAAAAATCTAGTAAGCATTATGAAAATGTCAATAATTTTGAAGTTTTGTTTTGTTTCAGCTGTGCCTTTCCTCCTGAATATCGTAAAAAATCCTACTCTAATCTCTACGACAAAATCAGAAAGTAGCAAGAGTTTTGCCAAAAGGACTAATACTTTATTAGTACAAGAAATTTTCCAAATTGATGCTAATAATCCTGATTTGTTCCAAACTACGCCTACGGTGACTTCACTACCGACACATGGTACTTTCGAAATCCAAGAAGAAAATGTACATGAAACAATTGTTAAATATAAGTGAAATGAAGCAATTTAAAAATAGTTAATGAACATTAAAGAAGAAAATTACAATTTTAGAACAAAGATTAATGCTTTGGACAAAGATTTGAAAAGTTTGAGATTCAAACTGAAATTAAAAGATTTGTGAAAAAAACGTGTTATTTCAGAAGAGTTCAGAAGATATATCATATCACATATGCTTTTGGTATCATCATATATTTCAGCAAAATGTGTTATATATATCTACGAGATAAAAAGAAGTGTCCGTTGCCAGGGATATCTGCTCTTCAAAGATGAGCATCTCGTTTAAACTTACGCCAAGTGTCTTAAACGTTGCTATAAGTATTATGGATATAGCTACACAAGAAATGAGCGATTTTGAAAAAGTAGTTTTGCTTCAGTTCGATTAAGTGAAAGTAAAATCCGTATATGAATATGATAAACAGGCAGATGTTGGACCACATTCACAAATGCAAGTGGTTATGGCCAGAAGTCTCCTTTCAAAATGGAATCCACCAATATTTCTAGACTTTGTCAAGAAAATCACCAATGACATTCTAAATATTTTGACTGAAAAACTTTATAAAATTTCTTCTTCCGTAGTTGCGTGTGTCTCTGACTGTGGTGGAGGTAATGTGGGACTGTTGAAGGAACTGGGGATTGATAAAAACAAGAGTTATTTTCTACATCAGATGACAGGTCATAATGTCTATTTTTTTTCTGATACTCCCCACCTGCTATAATTAATTAGAAATTTGTTTTTTGTACACATAATTTATTTTAGAAGATAGCTGATCTGTATCCTTTAAAACACATAATCGCCATGGAATCCGAAAGAACTTCATGCAATAAAATTAGTAATTGATTGTATTGGACCTCAAGGCCAAAATGTTTCATTAGCAGCACAGTGATTGTTCGATACAACAGCAACTGCAATAAAACATTATGAACCAGGCCCAGACAAAAAAATAGCAATTGACCTGGGAAATTTTATAGAAAAAATTAATAACTGATTTAATATATTTAACAGCAACACAACCAATGCTTCGATACCAATAAAAATACCATATGGCTTGGATATAGAGAGACAAAATGTATTAGATGATATTACAAGCATGATCAATGAATGAAATGCAGAGGCAAACAAAGCTTACAAATGTTTCAAAAGGGCATTTTTATGTCTATTTCTTATATACGAATTTATATGAGGACATTAAAGAAAGATACGGTGCGAAATATACCTTAACGCACAAAGTAAATTAAGATTCTCTAGAGAATTTTTTTTCGCAAATACGTGGCCGAGGAGGATCTTCTTCATTGGATGCCATGTGGCTGATAAGGATGATTATTTTGGGGAAAAATCCTGGTGTTGTTCAAAAAATATGTATAGTTTAGCTCACGATGGGGACAAACATGAATATATAGTAGTGACCAAAATTATTTCTGTGGCATAAGAATTGAAGATATCGTTCCCGGAAAAAGAATCATATTTTTCAGGTAACAGTTTTTAGAGTAGTACTTCTTCTGAGTCTGATACTATTACAAAAATAGATCTACGCAAGGCTAAAAAAAGCGATGGAGTACAGTATTTAGCAGGCTGGGGTGCATATAAGTTAAAAGAAACTCATTCAAACCTGGGAAATTACACTTTTAAGTTCCAAGCAGAGCACTCATATGGGATTCCTAAATGGATGTCGCATCTTTCATTCGTAGGTCTTATAGATGCAACAGATAAATAGGAAAAATAAGTCAAGATTTTGAATAGGAAGTTTGAAAAATTCGATTTGAATGGATTAACAAGGAAGGGAACCAAAATAACCGAAAAACTACTGAAAATAATTACAAATAGACACAACAACATAAACCTAGATGCCGCAAGAGTGTCGTTAAGAAAAAAGTTATTTATGAGAATGACATATTTAAATTAACTGGCGAAGGAAAAAGAAAGGTAAAAAAAGAAGCCATTCTGAAGTGGACCCCACGAAAAGCTGTATAAAAAAATTATTAACTGAATTTTTAATTTGTTACCGTTTAAGCATAAATTGTGTGCTGATTTATTTCCCATAATTAAAAAAGATGTTTGAACAGTTAAATAATTGTATTCACTGCAAATAATATACCTATAATTAATAAAATATGAAAAATACTTATACCAAGTGTCCCCATAGTGTGTTCTTGGATGATATCTATCTGCAAACCGTTTTGTTCTAATCCGTTTAGACTCTACAGCTGTTGAATATTCAGTTTTCAGATTAAAATATTGACTATCTTCTGAGTGATACTACTGTATATTTTTTTGTCACGCAGGTTAATTTAAAAACTTAAATTTATTTATCGAGCTTACTTGCTACATATTTAAATATAATATTTTGTAAAATACAATTTCTTGTAATTTTCAGTGGGCTGCGGTTCAGTGGAGTAGCCTTTTCTGGCTAGACTGCGCCGGGGCTTAACCGAAAAAAAAACTTTTTTTACCAACTTTATGTATTTGTTACTATTTTTTCTCTAATAAAGGAAATTTCTAATTAATTATTTTTTTTTATTTATAAAAAAGTTCCCCCTTTTGTACTTTGAAGCAACTATCACAAATAGAAACGTGGGCTAGCCTAAGCACATGGCCGTGTGTTTCGCCTCACTTGCTCATGCCTCGCATCGACTCTGCAAATATCTGTTCATATAAAGAAACTAATTTTGGAAGAAATCGATTCCGCCCCCTACACAGGAGTTTCTACCAAAAGCTAGAAAATGCAACTTGACTGTGTTGAAAACGAAATTGCATCTTTAAACGGGTCATTTCTCTTTGCTATGCCTCTGAAATCTGATTTGAAAACTGCAATTTACGTTGATAATTATATGTATAAGAATGTTTTCCATGAACACTCCCGAATTTTAGAAACATTCACAACAAATGCCTGGAAAAAGCAATTATCCATTTAATAAAACAACAGAAAAATTAATTGTCCATTTTGGGGATGGAGATATTATTTATTGATTTATTCGTTTCCGTGAGAATCATTCTGCCTTGGCACTCGCAAATTAAGTACCCTACTAGGAACGTCTGCCGACCGGATGATCCATGGGAACATAGACCCGGATTTTATTTATATAGTATAGATAGTATTTTTAAAATTGACTTGTATTTTTAAAATTATAAACAATTTATAAAAGATGATTTCTTTGTGATCAAAAATATTTCTTTTGATTGTACATGCACATAACAAGTATCAACTGTGTGGTTAGATTTTAATTATATTAATTAGCGTACCTAATAAATAACTGTTGCGCTATTGATTGTCCAGTTATTTGGAGTTTTGCGTCCAAGACATTTTTCTAATACATGTTTCGGATGTATTTATTGTCTACCTTACAATCCTCTGTAATCAACACTATTTTGATTTGTACTAGGAATAATTATTAAAATCAATTTATTATGAATATCGAAAAAAATCTCATTGCATAGGAAAATTTTGTAATCATCCTAATGAGTCTTACCGAAATTATTATAGCTGCAAGATAGAGATAGTTTGTTATAATTTTCATGGAAACGAAATTATTATACAAATGCAAATGCTAAAAAGTTTAATTTTTTTCTATTTATTGATATGCTGTAAAACATGAGATAGTAGGTACTTAAACAACAAATGGGCATTGAAGGATCTTGCAGGACAATATCGATATTAGCTTGGTATGCCACGTACATACAACTAATGTCAGCATTAAGCAATTGAAGAAACATAGATACAGAAATCTGCAAAGGTAGAAGAAGATTAAATTTAAGTGTTTAACACGTTTCAGTACTGACGATCTGAAGCAAAAAACGTCTTATAAAATAACTTCTGAGAATGGCAAATATGGGCCTTATTTTGTAGTAAATTAAGGAAATCACAACATATTTTTTTGTTGAAATTTATTGTGGAAAACGATTTTATTTGAACAGCGCTATCAGTTTATCTTAATAACATTTTAAGCTGCCATATCTGCTTTAGTTTTATATGAACCAAAAAACAAATCGTACGGCTTCTTAACAAGTTTAATTCTAATGATAATAATAAGATAAAAAGGTTGTATTTTTTTAAATGTCCTTCAAATAGGTCTCTTGTAGATTATAAATATATCTAGTTTAACAACTATCTTCAAAAACACCCCACAAATTTAGGAAAACCCGAGAGAGAGGGGTGGAGTCGATTAACCTGTAATTCGAATTTAAGGAATTTCCTAAATAAATTCATTTATTTAGATCTTCACGATTTAGGGTCCCTAGATGTTGAGAAACATGTTTCTTAATTCGGCGATAAATTTTGGGGCGAAGATATATGGTACAATATAATGGCCGCTTGATGAATTTTTCAAAATATCAGTATCAAAAAACAATTTAGCCAATTGTTAAAAACCCTGATCAAGGATTGTCGGTGCTTTAAAAGACGAATTATTACCGGACAAAATTATTTACTTCATTAAAGGTATCAAGTTACGAGAGACTTTGGTGGACAAAAATATTTCTTTGCAATCCACTATAGAAAAATGTAAAGCTGAATAATTATTCTTTAGAGAACGTGAGAAAGAAAATAACTACGAAAGAACATCTGCAAAATGAGAGAACAAAGTGCATCTGGAAATTGCAAACGCAAGGACCTGCTCGTTATGTGTTTTGTAAAATTTCTAAGAAGAAAACATTCTATGCTAGATTTTGCTGAGGAAATCAAATTAATATCATCAGATAGTGCCGAGGATCATCTAATTTTAACTGCTGATCTAAAATTTGGAAAGAGTCTAGGAGTTGTAGCAATTAATAAAAGGTGATGGTAAATATGTGGTAGTAATCGATAGAAGCTGGTAGCGGTTAAAATATGTGTGATAGAAATTAATGGAAAGTGGTAGTAAATGAAATATTTGTGGTAGTAATCAATGGAAGTTGGTAGTAGTTAAAATACCAATGGTAGTAATTAATGGAAAGTGACAGTAGTTGAAATACGTGTGTTACTCTCACTACTACTATCAGCGAAACATGCTCGTTGTTGAATTAGGTGTAGTAATTAATGGAAGCTGGTAGTAGTTGAAATATATGTAGTAGTAATTATTAGAAGGTGATAGTAAATGAAATATGTGTGACAGTAATCACTGGAGGGTGGTTGTAGTTTAAATACTTGTTGTAATTAACGGAAGGGGGTGGTAGTTAAATTATGTGTGGTAGTAATTAATGTAAGGTGATAATAAACAAAATACGAAGAAGTTGAAATATGTATGGTAGTAGTCCCAAAAGTATAAAAATATGTAACTCTGATGAGTTCCTAGAAGTTGTGAAAAAATATGTGGTAACTTCTCAACTCGGATCCAAGCTACATGCTTAAGAAAATAATCACATATGGGCTTACTACTGGTTTACACTTTATTCAGATCTCAAGTGTGTATCCAAGTACAATAATTGCTAAATCTTCTTAGACTAAGCTTATTAATTACGTAAACAATAAGTTGATGATTGTGTAAACTATTACCCTATATTTACAACAATCGAAAAAATTGCGATGGACATTTGTTGCAATAAGATATTGCCTTAATTATGGTTCAATAATATAGCCTTCCTCGAAAAGCAAAAAAAAATAGAATATTTATTTTTTTTACTTTCTTATTTTTTATTTTCAACTACTAAATTGGATCATTATCCTCTAAATCTGGATAGGGACCATTAAATAATGATTCTAATTCATTGATTCTACCCTTATTTCCTATTAAAACCATATCTCCTAAATTATAAGTTTGATTTTTACAACTATTTTTGTCAGACTCGATTTTGCGCCCAATTTTTGATGTCATTAAAATATTTCTTGTGTCAATCCACGCTGTTTGTAACCGAAATTTAAGTTCTTTAGTATAGCCATCAAAATTATATACTGGATAGACTTGATTAACAATGTTAAATGGAATATTACTAGATTTTCCAATCACGAGTTCATAACGTGTGTACTGTGTTGACATGTGCACATTATTATTGTCCGAAAAACATTAATATGCAACCCAAGAGCTCCAATTATTAGTACCCTTCGACAGTTGCAAATGTAGATATACACCCAAATTTTATGTGTATTTTCAAGAGCACCCAAAATATGATGATGATCTGCTGTGGAATTTAATTGGTTAATATTAAGCAGATTAGAAGATTCTATGAATATATTAGATAAAAATTCAGTCCCTTGTCTGGTACGCAAGAAACAGGAATACCGCAACGCAAAATAAAATTTTCTACAAAAGACTTTGCACCAGTTAAAGCCTCTTTATCATGAAGCGAATATGCTTCCACGAATTTTGTTATTTCGCATTGAAGTGTGAGTATGTATTGATTATTTCCGATATCAATTGGTAATGGACCTACTAACTAGATATACTTTTTGAAATGGTGAACTAGCCTTGGTTGATATTGTCATAGGTTGTTTATTTGGTTTTGAATGCTTGTAACTTTGACATTCGTCACAACTTTTGACAAAATCCTCAACGTCATTCTTCATAGTTGTCCAAAAGTAATATCTTTTTATATTGTTATACATCCGGTTTATTCCCGCATGTCCTCCAGTTGGCAATGTATGAAAATGATTAACTCCTTAGTTTCTATCCTTTGTTTATATTTTATAATACAGAGTTTAAGAAGTCTTTAAATTTTCGTTTTTATATTTTGCCATGCGCATGTCATTTAAAAAATTAATTAGATTCATTATTTTTTATAATAATTAATTCCGGATTATCATATTTTTCACATAATTTCTCCAATTTCCTCAACGACCTACCTAAGTCCGACATTGATCGATATTTCTGGTATGTGTATGTACACTATCTTAGAATTGACGTGATATATTAAATTTTCGTATTCAGTTTTTAATTGTTTACTTAGCTTTAATTCTGAAAAGTCATTTTCACGTACCGGCCGTAGCTCTGTTATCTGAGCCTTAGGGTATTTTAATATTTCCACTGCAACAGGGTGATCAATCCTGTTTCATATGGAAGTATTTCTACTTGTCATATTAGGTTTTTTGAGTTTTTTTGTCTCCGAACGAGTGATTGTAATTATATTAGCACTCACTTTACAATTAATTTCTTTTAATTCGTTCGCATCTATATATACAGGCGACAAAGCATCGGCTGTAACATTTTCAGCACTTTTCACCTAGTGGATTGAAAATCGTATTCCTCTAGAGTTAGCCTAAATGTTGTGAGTCTACTAAAAGGATTTGTCATGCCAAATAAGCATATTAATGATCCGATAATATTATACATTTTTTACCAAATAAATATGGTCTCAAATGTCCAAACGATCGCTAATAATTCCTTTTCTATAGGTTATTTCTGTTTTATTTAGAGTTCTAGGCGCAAAGGCACTAAGTCTATCATCTGCGTTTGACAGTACTGCGCTTAACGCAAACCCAAGTGCATGCATCTGTTCTAAATTAAACTGATTATCTTTTGAAATATTTGAATACTGGAACAAGGGTGGACTAATAACAGACTGTTTCAAAATTACAAATGAATTTTGACATTCTTCAGACCAGTTGAAATTTGCTCCTCTTCTAGCTAGTTTATTCAAAGGATAAGCAATTTCTGCAAAATTTGTAATACATTTTCTGTAATAATTTGCAAATGCAACGAAACGTTTGTTCTCGTCAAAATTTTTAGGAACTGAGTACTGAGAAATAACCCTTGTTTTTTCAAGATCAGGTGTTATACCTTCAGATGAAATTAAATGACCAAAATAATAATATTTCCTTTTTTAAACAATCAAATTTACTAGGATTGATTTTAAGATTTACTTCTAAGGCTAAGTCGTTGAAGAATTTTAATTAAATTTTGATCATGGTTCTGTAAGGAATGTCAAAAACTATCAAATCGTCTAAATTAACGAAACATGCGTCATAATTTAGACCCACCATTGCTACAGTCATCAGCCTTGAAAACGCACTAAGTCTTATTTTCATACCCATATACCCATCGGCAATCGTTATTTGAAACTGTCCTCTGTCAGTTGTAAAGGCTGTATAGGGCCTACTTTCAGGATTAAATTCTAGAATTTCAGTATTATTTGTACACGAAAATATTTAATTTTTTAACATTTTGCTACATAACCTAAAATCGATAACGATTCTGTGGCGTTTAACGCCATTCTTGTTCGATTTTTTAGGAACTAAAAGAGAGATGAGGACCACTCAGAGTGTACTTCCTCTTTAATACCTTTTTTAGCATATCCTTAACCTGGTTATTAATTTCCTCTTTTTGAGCATGAGGTAACGTATAAGGGTTAACGTATACTGGAGTTGCGTCCTCCTTTAATCTTATTTTTTGCTTATATAAACTGGCAACTGTGAATGAATCGTTTTTTAAGTGAAAAACGTCCACATATTTGGCGCATAATTTTTGTATAGATTTTTTCTTCTATGTTTAGTGTTTCTGTATTCATAAGATCTAGAATTGTATCAATTTTATTTCCCTTTCATTCACATTTAGCAGTCTTACAGCCACTTTACCTACTTTTGTAATCAACATTCCTTCACATAATTCATCATTTAAAATGACACATTCATCCGTGAGATTGGTATAACATATGTAATTACATCAAATCGAGGTGGAACGATAGTGTATACATTGTTTTTAGACTTCAAAGATACTGTTGTTTGCTTATTTTGATTAAGCCAAAAAGAAAATAAAAACCTTTCATAATCCATCATTGCACCAACTAAAGGAAAAAATCTGTACCTAAAACTCCATGTATACTAGAATCGAAATATTTAATAATATAATCATGAGAAATATGTTCATTATCCATAGTAAATAAAATATTTGTAGATCCAGCAAAATATGCTTCTTCTTTCAAATAATTTTCCGGAAGTGCGAAGAGTGTCACATAAAAATATCATTTCATCCCTTCCATACCTGACACGTACATCATTTAAAGCAATCATATTAAAACTAACTATATCATTTTTAAATTGAGGAACGAAAAAACTTATTTTCTTGTGATTCCTCAGTATTTACGTTATTACTTTCGTCGACAAAAATTTGACTATCTAAAGCTTGAACGACCTCGGCCTTGATACTGCGAATTGTTTTGTTGTCTACATATTTTGCTACTATTACAATTTTGTCTATTTTGGTTGTTACTCTGAAATTGTTTAAAATTAAAAAAAATTCTCTAGACCGATTTCGAGATATTTTTGACGTCCACGCATATGGAATAGATTATTAGAATAAGTTGGGGTTAAATCTAAATATTTCTCTTTAACGTCCATTATTGCGTCCTTTAAACTCTCGTAGTTTCTAGCCTTTATTTTTCTTAAATCTCAATTTTTTAAACCATTCGCAAAAGCATTGATACCTAATTTTTCGTTCACCGGCTGAAAAATATTTGCTGAATTTTGATCACCGTCCGCTTGCGCTAAAGATAAATTTAATAAAAGTTGCTCGATAGTTTTTGCATAATCATCAATACTTTTATTGTCTTGTCTAACGTTATGCAACTGATTAGCCAAAGCTGCTACAGATTTTTTTGTAACAAGATGGTTTTTTATATCCGTGACCATAACACCCACATTATTATACGTCGTTTGAAATTTTAATTCCGCGTTCTGTGTCAATTTGGCCTTTAAAACATATTTGATTAAAAATTCTTTGCCTTTATTTTCAAGCAAGCCGTTACATAATTCAATGGCATCAATTAAAATTTTCGTAGTTTCTTCGGTATCGTCCATATACGGCAACAAAGAAGCCGCGGTTCGCAAACCTACTTTTTCGCTTATTGCTGTACTAAGACTAGGCTGAGTATTCAAAAACGAATCGATCTCTGCGAGCTGTATTTTTTCTATATCTTTTATGGAAGTTAATCGGCCTGATAAAATATGTCTAGTTTTATCTATATTTTTCTTAATTTCTAATAAATATTTTTAAAAGTGTTCTAATTCGTCGGGTTCTTGCACCTCTTTACTATATCTATCCTACTAGTCTATGGCGGCCTGATGAGCTCTAATAAGAGCGAAATCGCGATCGTCGTTTGACTAAAATGGATCATTGTGTCTGCTGTGATGCAGAACATGTTCCAAACAAGGATCATTTTCTTGTTATGACGTTGGTGTAAGTGGAATGAAAACATACTGTCATTTAATACTCCCAACGAAAGCCACGAGTCACAATTTAATTCAATGCCGGTCGTGGTATTAGCCAGCGGAGTAGTTGTTTTTGTGATTCAATTTTGTGCCTTTGCCCTACACGGGGCTCACTAGTCTATGGCGGCCTGATGAGCTCTAATAAGAGCGAAATCGCGATCGTCGTTTGACTAAAATGGATCATTGTGTCTGCTGTGATGCAGAACATGTTCCAAACAAGGATCATTTTCTTGTTATGACGTTGGTGTAAGTGGAATGAAAACATACTATCATTTAATACTCCCAACGAAAGCCAGGAGTCACAATTTAATTCAATGCCGGTCGTGGTATTAGCCAGCGGAGTAGTTGTTTTTGTGATTCAATTTTATACATATGTATATATATATATATATATATATATATACATATATATATATATATATATATATATATATATATATATATATATATATATATATATATATATATATATATGACAATAATGCAAATCGCGGAAATAAGTGAACCAGGCTGGCCCAGCTTAGAGCTAAAAAAATCGAACGGAACAGTCAGACTATATAAAATGTTGCCATGAAATCAAGCCGTTTGTCGTAAAAGAAAAACATTCTGTTGAAAATACTATTGAAAAACTTGTTTCGATCTTCGAATACGCTCACTGTTGTCATTTTAGGTAATTTGGAGGTTAATATTTTCATCTACACATACAAAAAACCATGATTAACCTAAGTCCAAATCTTTGGATTTATGATATCTTGTCTATAAAGAGAAGGTGCTCCCCAAGGGTAGCAGCCGGAGACGCCCGCTTTTAGTTATACCTCCCTCTATACCTAAGAAGGTTCAAAACTCCCGGTTTTAGACGAAGCAAAACATTAATATATACAATAGATAGAAAAATTATAATTTTATCAATTACGTAAAAAGCGTCGGATTAACAACAAAAAACTTTGACGAAAATGATAGAAATTAAAAGCAGCCATAAAAAATAATATAACCAAGTTAAGAATAAGTAGAAGAGGCGCAAAAGTCATTTGCGCGTATTTTTAAGTTTTGACAGTTTGAAGTTTATATTTTGGGCTGTAGATGACCTAAAGCAGTTGAAATGATCAAACACAAATACGAAAGGATAGCATTGGCATCTCAAAAACCGTAAGAGATACAAGACTGTTAATTTAAGTAAAAGTTTTACAACTTAATGTCAAGTAATATGCCGTTGAGAAACTTGGAAACTACTTCCGAGGATATGTGTAAAAAATCGAAAACCGTCATTTTCATTTTTACTCTGTTCAGGTTGCATTTAAAGAGGTATTATAAAATAAATTTTACATCTTTACAGTCGTTTTTCCTCCTCTACAAGATGGTGCACTCAAATATAAAATCCGACGTTTTGTCTTCGAGGTCTCATCATTAACTTAATTTTTTTAAATACGAACCCAGATGGTAATTGCAAATTGGTAAATATCCAAGATGGCGGAAAAAAATGACGGGCTAATGTAAAATTATTACTAAAAAACTACTTATTCAATTTAATAAAGTAGTCGGCCTAAAAAAATTACTTATTAGATTGCTGATCGATTTCAAATTTTGTGTAAGAATTAAGTATGATATAGAGACGAAGTAGTAAACTTCAAGAACCATTTCGAAATGGCAAACAAAATAGCTATTAAATAAAATATTTGTAATCGTAAAAAGTCACACGCTACAGAATTTTTTAGATTTTTACGATTTAGAGTCTCTAGACAAAAAAAAAGTTTTCATGACTCCGTCGGTCTGTTTCTCGGTCTGGCTGTCAGTTTAAACAACTACTACAGTCTATAGTCTAAAAAAACTACTTACTCGTCTTAAATTCTGATCGAAAATTAAGAGTCATGTGGGGATAAGTTGGTAATATTTTTATTAAAAATTCAGTATGACACAACAAAATGGCGGCCTACTGAAATCTTAAAGAAATTATTATTAAAAAAGTAATTATCCATAATTTAAACCAGAACACCAGTATATTGTAGTGTGGGCACCTGAGGTTTATGTATGGATGGAAGCATCGGAGCTCAAAGACTAAGGTCAACTATTTTTCTCCCTCTCTCTTCTCCCCTCGATCTCTCTCTTCTTCTCTCTATCTCCCTCCTCTCGCCCCTTTCTTTCTCTCCCCCTATAAATATCAAAACTACCCTTTTCACAAAAAAAGTTGCAAATAGTTATATTTGCAACATTGCAAATCTTTGCCAGGCTTACTTTTCCTACTTATACGACCTAACCTTGAATTGTCAAATCATTCGAAAATGAAAACACACAACTGTAACCCGATTACAGTGCTTCCCCGCGCTGAAAATTCAAGCACACAAGGTCACCCCATATCTAACGAAGAAATTCGAGAAAAGGTTTAATTTTAGTCACCCAAACCACAAGAATGACGAAAGTCAACTATATCGCTGATCGACAGTTCGGCGCCCCTTTCCTTCCTCCAGCTCGAATCAAAAATCCAAAGTTAAATGGCTGCCACGAAGTTTTCTACTACTTTAAATAACGTGACTCACCTCCCATACCTCTGGTGAGGGCCGCGGTTGATTCAATTGGGGATCGAAGCCACAACTATCCAGCTACCTCTTTGACCAAAAAGATCTCATTTCTCTCGGTCACTAGTTCTCCATCCATGATGCATCAAAACCTCGACGTGGTGCCCCGCGATATGGCTCAACTCGCGCCGTACTCACTACAGACGGAGCTCGACGAATTCCCTAACAGAGCGTAAGGACACAGATATACAACAATGCAAAACAAATTGGCAAAAAGTTAAAGCTGCAGGTCGTCACACCAAAAACGTCGAACGATGCAGGTCTGACAAATCTAATGCTCCGTTTACTTCCGTGTTTTCAGGAGATATCCTGTTTAGCATCGTTCATGTTATCACTCAAAACCTACAAAGAGTTAATAATACCCCCTTATACTGTGAGATATTTTCCCCATAACCCCGATTTCAGACCATGCCCCCCTGCTCCGGTCGTCTGCAACTAGTGGATCATGCCCGTTATTATCTCCAAACTCTTTCAACTTTAATAGAATAATTTCTATTAGGAAGGAATGACCCGAATTTTCTTTGATGTCAAAGTCATCCCTATAGGAAATTAAAGTGGCAACCAACCTTGTCACACACTTGAAACATGAGAGGGATCCACCTGTTCACATTAATACGCGTTCGATTCACCTCTTCGGTGCCATCTGAGGGGCGCTTAGAACCTCTTGCATTCCGCTGCTCCTGGATGGCTGTGCGGAAAAAGAGACAGGCTCTCTTGACAGAGGGGGCGAATATTGATCACCTTCTTACTTGACTGAATTATATCCTTAACTATTACCTCGTCCATATTTCACGTATCATTCCAGATCGAGCCACTATTACGGCCTCTATGAAGGAAACTACCCTAAGTAGGGATATCTCACTTCCGGACAGGGGTGTGCGTCCTGCGTACAAGTATGGCTTCATTCATGGGTAAGGCTACTAAAAGTTCACAGTTTGCACGCCGCACGGTTTCCCGTGAGAGATAATCCTATCAGGTAATTAACATCCTTCTGGGCAGAAAAACCAGCCCGCTTCCAGAAAACAATGTCCTACATCTGAAACTCAATCGGAAATCACACCCATGTTGAACTGCTACCGCCCTTGAATAAACACTGCCCTTTGTGTCAAGAAAAACCACCCAACGCGACTTTCCACCATAGATATTTTAATGTATTATCTAACTCTGCCGAGAAATTAAATAGTTTTTTTAAATACGTCTTGATTTTCAGAAGCTTCACTATTATCGTAGCCTGTGAGAGCCTAATAATCTCTACATTTTTTCTCCTCTTTATATTTCTGTACAATAATATTAAAAAAATACTCTCGCTATATGCAGAACTTAATTGTGATAAAATAATTGCCTTAGCCAGCAATACAAGCGTTATGCATAAATAAATGTTGTCGCGAGACAAATCCTGCTTCTCCATTTTTGAAAGAACGTGACATAAAATATATATTTCATTCCTTGTTTAGTTAAAATCTATTCTAGAATCGGCTTTATGAAATAACAAACACGTGAAACAATACAACAAATTTGCAACTAGAGATGTGATTTGAGCACAGGCACGTAGCCAGGTGGGTGTCATAATTTTTTTTTACAAAGGTAGAATTCCAGTAACTGCTGATTATTAGCACTATTGGCTCTGCTTACTATTTCTTTTGAACAAATTGCATGAAAAAAATCTGATTTCTGCCAAAATATTTCAAAGAAAGACAGTAAATAAATAAATGTAAAAACTGAAAATGAGGATATCCTAAGCAAAAGTGGTCCTAGCGATTTTTTTTCTAAACATGAGAGTTTCAGAAATAAATAGATCGGAAAATACTGTTCATTTTTTCTTCTACTAGTATCTCCTGTCAAAAAAATCTGGAAATTGTGCATTTACGGCAGCTTTCATGTAAAATAACGGTAGCTGCTGAAGTTTTCTTCGCGTTATCCATTTTCATTCAATTTAAAGGTTTCTCTCTTCATTTATAGACCAGTCATTATAGACATAATATTTTAAAAGATGTGAATGAAATGACACCTAAATGATTATAAATCTGTTTGCAAATTTTTCAGTAAACGGAATGTGTTTAGAATTATTATTTTAATGTTATTTTGCTTTATTACGAAAAAATAATATCAAAATTTCACACAATTTTTGATTGCAAATGGAAAAAAAATACATTGCTAAATATATTTTTCAATTTGCAGCCTTGCACGGCAAACGGAAATTTTTGCAATTAGTTAAACTTAACTGTTTTAACTAAACACCCTTTAAAAAAAACAAAATTGTTAAATCGAGCAGAGAATTTGGTTGATGGACTTATGACAATATTTAAATTTGCAACCTTGCACAGAGATCGGAACTTTTTGAGAGTGTTGCAAATCGAGCAGTTAATTCGAGTGATCGACTAATGAAAGTTGCACAAAGGAGAGAAGTAAAAAAAAACATTAATATATCAGTATACAGGGTATCCCAAAATCACCGTTACAAGAAAAGGACATTTGTATTCACATTCCAAGACGAAAATTCCTTTGCCAATTTTTCTAATTATCAAAACTAATCGGGTAATTAATTAATTACTGGAAAACCGTAATTTGATCAATGTCTTTGAAAAAATATTCTTTTTCAATGGTTTTGCCAATTGTAGTTCAATTTTAAAAATCTCAAAACACATGCCCGTGGGAAAATTGAGAACCCGCAATTAGGTGTAATGAACGATTGTCCAGAATAACAAAAAAAAAATATTTTAATTGGAATCAATAAAATCAATAAAACATGAACTCCCTAGGTTGCATTTGCGGTGCCGACACTTTTGCGTTGCGCGCAAAGTGACGTGTAATTAGTATAATGACTAATAATGTGATTCAATATTTAATAACCCACTAATTGTTGAGAAATTGGAAAAATGGCTGACAACTTGAAGATTAAAGAATCTGCGATTTCTTTTGTAACTTTGGGTCATCCTGTATATCGCGATTAAAAAAAAATCAAATAGTTTCTAGAAAAAGTTATTAAGAACGACCTCTGTAAATTGTGAGTGAAACTGATCATTTCTGGTTCAGTTTATTCAAAACTTAGCTCTGACCGTTATTAATTTTTATTAAATCGATTTTTTCATGTGTAATGTGGTAAATGATATATATTGAGTACTCGTATCGTTGAGCAAGCATCAGCCGATTATAATATCATATTATCTAATTGAAAAATATGTACCTAAAAAACTTCTATGGTGTACAAAATTTTGGAAACGGAAATTATGTGAAATTATGCAACACTTTACAAATTTATGTGTTATTGTTACTGGAATTTGCAAAAAAATATTAAAGAAATAAAAATGTTCTATACATTTAAATAAGATGTTGGATTGTAAAAAATAATAGTCTCAGCATTCATTCGAGTTTGCAACACTTTTGCAAATTTTATTTAGATATAAAACTGCAAAAAAATGATATTCGCGGGTAAAAAAATTTCCGATGTAGGTGTAAAGTTGCAAACCCATAAAGACATTGGAAATTACAATATACCGAATTGCAGCCAACATTAAAAACTTTTGTAATTATTTAGATGTCTCTTATTAAGATGATGATAATGATATTTACAAGAAAAAATTATAAACGAATACGTTCCGTGAAACGCAGAAGGTTGCAAACTACAGGTTTGCACAAATTGTGGAATTATGTATACAAAAAGAGAGCTAATAATAATTTTTTACAATTTTAACAATATTTCGTTTGAAGTACGAGATTGCAAATTTTTATAGTTTGCATTCATAACATAATTTATAAGTTTGGACAGTTCGGAATTGCATTCATTGTCTATAATCTAACTTTTCATTATTGACCCCCCTCTACGATATATTCGTCCACTGTTGAAAGACTTTATAGCACAAAAAAAATAAATTTATTGAGTCAACGATATCCGGTTCTCATGCATGTTTCTTGCCATTGATAACCAATTCACGGAAAAAAGCTTTAGATTATGCAACAAAATCTGGGCTTTTTTCGTATATCGTTCGATTGTTTTTTGATGGACGCAGGCTATTTTTCTTTTTCTCTCAATCTACACCAGGTGTAGAGATGATTAATGATTCCGTCGATAATAATAGCCAGCAAAATTTTTGTCAACTGCCCAACGTTCCAACGCACAATTAAAAATGGTAACTGGTGCTAATGACAGATCTTCAGCGGATGGTAGTCTTGTGATGTTTCACCAAAATGTCAGGGGTCTACGCACCAAAATTAATGAAATTTTTCTTAGCGTCATGTCTTGCGACTATGACGTAATATTGTTCACCGAGACATGGCTTAATGGGGATATTTCTAACAATGAAATATTTAAAAATGAATATATAGTTTCTCGAGCAGATAGAAGTTATAAGGAACTTGCCGTTTCCTCTTTTTTTTAGGCTTCTATTACTCTGTTCTGTTACTCCTGCTCATATCGAGTTCGACGCTGTTTGGGTTCTGACGAAAGCAGGCAATGCAGGTTTGGTACTAGCATGTGTATATTTCCCACCTAATTCTAACCGGGAATGTTATCAGTCTTTCTGCAATACCTGCGAGTCGTTGAGAAATAAATTCAATAACCATACGTTTTTTATTCCTGGATATTTTAACCTTCCTTCGGTGGAATGGATCTATGAAGACTATTCACTGGTTCCAAAATGTTTACCGTCCCTAGCTTCTGAAGCTCTTTTTGTGACAATGAATTCTTGAATTGTAACAAACGAATGCATCTATGCAATCACATGGGCAGAATTTTAGATCTGCTATTTGCTCATGACTTCGCTAGTGTTTTCATTTCATCTTAAAATTTTCCTCTTGTACAGATTGGCCCCTACCAACCAGTAACTGAAGTGAAGTATAAAATTAAACATGTTTCGCCGATGAAAAATCAGAATCAAGTAAGTGTTTACCAGTTTTATAAAGCAAATTTTGTCAATTTGGATATTTTTTAAAAGCAGTCCGACTGGTCTTTCTTATTCTCTGAGCCTGATATTAACAGAATGGTTGAACAGTTCTATGAGGTTTTATTTCAGGGTATTAATAAACCAAGAAGATCGTGGCTGACTGTAAATATTCCAAATGGTTTGACCTTTCTTTAAGAAAGCTTATTGGGCAAAAGAAATGCTTACACAAAAAAATATAAAAGGACCGATAAAATTGCTGACTATTTAGCCTATTCTGACATAAGACGTGAGGTTAAACTTCAAATTGATATGTGTTATCTTACATATGTCACACAGACTACTTATCCCAGAAAACATTAAATACTTTTGGTCATTTGAACGAAACTTAAGAAGGGACTCCAATCTGCCCAGTGTTATGAGTTTTGACGGGCAAGAAATCACTGGCTCAATATTGAGTTAATTATCACCGATCATATATTTGAGTCTTTAAGACACTATATTATGAGTATGCAACATGGTTTTTATCGTGGTCGTTCAACAACTACCAATCTTGCAATATTTCAAAACTACTTAGTGACATCGCAGCCTCAACCGATGAAGCAGATCGATGTTATTTACACTGACATATCTAAGGCTTTTGACAGTGTTTGCTTCTGTTATGGAAATAATAGCAAATTGGTTTTTGTGGAAAATATCTTGAGTGGATTAAATCGTATTTATTTAATCGTCGCCAGCAAGTCAACATATGCGGTTCAGTTTCCAGGGAGGTTCTTATGACATCGCGTGTCCCGCAGGGTTAGCATGTTGGTCCCGTTTTCATTCTGCTCCTTATAAGTGAGATAATATCTTGTTTCGAATTTTCTGAATGTCTTTTATATGCAGACGACTTAAAATTCTTACACACCTACTTCATACACACCCTGGGAGGGAGATTGGGAGGGAGATGGGGAGAGAGAGAGAGAGAGAGAGAGAGAGAGAGAGAGAGAGATGTTTTTATGCGATTACCGAACAGCTTAGACGTGTGGGACTCCTTAATCTCTAGTGGTAACAAGTTAAAAAGTTTATTGGCGGTATAGCTAAAGGACTTCTGGAAGAAGGCAGTGCGATGCCTTGGGACAACAAACCTACTCCTGTGACGTGTATGACGATCATGCACATTCTCACCATTAACCAACTTCTGAAACAAATATGGAGGCTCCTGGGTATTAAGTATTTTATAAACACACTTGCACATCTAAACCTCAAATCTTTCTTGAATGGTAACCCAGTTGGAGTCTGACATATATTGTGAAATGTGGTCGAACTTACGTAGGTTGTATGAAAATCTCAAGCAACAATTTTGCAGAGTGCTTTTTTGCTTTTGTTATAAGCAGGGTCAAAAACTATTAGACAGTAAGACAGATGAGACAGTACCAAGGAGTCAGATAATTTTAATTTAATGTTAGGATCTAGAATATCCTTGTGAAGATAAAGTAGTTTTAATGTAAAAATTGACTTCTGGATAATTGAAGACAGGTTCTTACAGATGTCCGTGAGTGTTAGAGTGACACCCTTTAGATACATTTTTAGGTTACTAAAATCCTTTTTCCTACCAAAAATTAGCATTTGCGTTTTATTTTTATTTAAGATAAGCCCGTAGGCAGCTGAGATTTTAGAGACTATTTCAAGATCATTATTAAGTTTTTCAGCTGCTTCATCTAATTCGGTTGAAATGAAAGAATACAGCAACTGCGTGTCGTCAGCATACTGACGAGTTTGACACTTTTTTTTTAAATTTTGGTATACCGGCTGTGTATATTGAAAAAATAAGTGGTCTTAAAATTCTTCCCTGTGCGACTCCCCGTTCCATTGATTGAGAACGTTGAGTAATCACCGCAAATTGTTTCTTGCTTACGGTTACTTAAATAATTACGAAATAATTCCAAGGCTCCTTGACCTAGGCCAAAATATTTAAGTTTAATTAACAGGGTACCATGATCAAGGGTATCCAAAGCCTTCCTGTAGTCGAGTAGTATTAATATTGAATTTTTATTATCATCGTATGCTTTGTGTAGATCATCGGTTACAGAAAATAGGGCAGTCGTAGTACTACGATTTTTATGAAATCCCGACTGTGTAGGAAGAAGTATATTATAATTTTTCATTTAATCGGTCTACCATTATTCTTTTTAAAAAATTTTGACATTGTCAGAAGTATACTGATCGGTCAAAAATGAGACATCTCTGACGCATTTTTAATTTTCGGGATAGACGAATCGGTGGCTAGTTTCCAGATATCTGGATACTGATTCAAAAAGAAGCATTTATTTATTATAAATGTTATGTAGGGAGTAAGTTAAGGTACAGCAAATAGTAACATTTTTAGGTTAATACCATCAACTCCCGTTGCTTCGCTCTTGATATTATTAAGCGTTTTTTCAACTATGTCGGACGTTATTTCGGCAAATTCTAATTTATTAACGTCAGGAAAAAGAATTTGTTACAATAATTTTCGGTTATAAAGTCTTTAAAATTATTAGGTGGTATTGCAATATTATTTATGAAATAATTGTTGAATGAAGTTGGTGTAATATTTTCATTTAGAGTAGTATAATTATTAACATTGTGAGAAGTTAACTTTAAGTAAATAAGCTTTCTTCTCAAATTTGACAGGAGAATTTGTAGAATTTCTGAGCAATTTGTAATACTTCCAATAGGCAACAGTTGTAGATTTTTTAAATTTAGTGAGAGCCCGATCTCGTGACTTCATCATTAATTTGAGGTTTTCAGTAAGCCAGGGCACTGGAGCTTGGGTTATTTTTTTTAGTGATAAACGGTGCATGTGTATCATACAGAGCAACAAGAGTTTTTTTTTTTAAAATGACCATTTCGTTAAAATTGTCTGACCTGAAGATTAAATCCCAGTCTATATTAGGCAAGTCAGCCAAAAAGTTTTCGTAGTTAAACAGAGTAAAGTCTCTATACGTCTTAAAGAATGTTTTTGTTTGAGAAATCGTACTAATTTGCACTTAACTAACCTGTGATCAGAGATATCATTCATTCTATATACCTCAGGCTAGCTAACAATATCGAGTGAGGAAGAAACAATAATAGCAACTGGACTTTGGGATTGATCTGTAGCACGTCTTCTATGGTTATGAGTCCGGGATTATTAAATGGACGAAAGAAATCCAAATTGAAGCCTCGAAAAACCAGACAATCGTAGTCAGGTAAGAAAGCTATTAAACTAGATTCCAATAAATCCAGGCTGACCCTCAGATTAGCAGAGCAGGCAGTGTGATGATGGTGGCCTATAGAACGTCTCAAAACACCAGCTTCTACCTCCAACCTTTGTGCTTACCCAAAGTTCTTCGAGTTCCTCGTCATTACTTCCAATATCTAATACAGTGAATTTAATTGAATTACTAATATAAAAACCGACACCGCCACCCCTGGTCGATCGGTCCCGTCTGACGAGCTGATAACCGTGAATAAGTAACCCATCACTGGACATGCTACTATTTAACTATGTCTCAGACAAGCCCAAAATATCCGGCAAGTCCCCTGCAATATGAGGTTGAAATAAATTTGGGTTACTTTTGCAGCAAGTTACCCATTTGAAAATAACTAAATTTATTGCTCTTTTAAGAGATATTGGACTTTTGAAAAATTATTATTATTCATTTCGTCTCCGAGGTTTATTAATTAAAAGGGTATATTTTTCTCTTCGTTTAAAATTTATGGACTCGCAGAACTTAAAGTAAACTTGTTTTCTTGATTTTTCCAAGGATTATCAAGACTAGACAAAAACTCAGGCTGTTTAAATCAATATACGACGTGATGCGATGTCGTCAGGATTATTACCAGTTTGAACATGAAATCTTAAAGAGGGCAAAAACCGTTCTTGAATATAGGCGTCACGGTTGGCGACAAAATCGCTCCAAGCGAATATTTTATTAATATTCACAATATCTTCTAAAGAATTAAGAAGAAATAATTCTAACACAGTTATGGGAATTAAATGCGCAAATAAACAACTGACGCATACCCATTTTCACAAGCGTCGCAAAAATACTTCTACGGGACACTTAAATCAAATTTACTCAAAGCCGATACATTTTCTTTATGCGCCCAAACCCGCATTACATCATTTCAAGGCTCTTGATCCCAGTCTACAACACAAATTCACACATTTTGGATCAGTATTTTAGAAAAAAACGTTACAGGTGACAAAAATTGAAGAGGATCAAATTACATTATCTTGAACCGGATTCTTCTATAAACCAAGAATTTTAATTCAACAACGATACTTAAATATCAGAGTCAATATTATGTAAAAATCAAGGTTGGTTAGTCAACCATTTACGCAATTTAAAACCTCCCTTGTTAAATAAGCAAATCAGTTCGGTTTGTATAAAAGGGCTCTGACATCTTCAATTGCACGTTTATTTATAGCGTGAGGGGTTAACGGAAAACTATTTCTTGAAGAGTACGTAAAAAAAGAGCACAAGAAAGACTGTGTGGAATTGTTATCAAACGATAATTTCCCTACAAAAACTAAGTAAAATTGTGGAAATATCTTCTTGCAATTTAGCTTCATCATATAAATGGCCGTTAAGAGACGCTTGGTTAGAAAAACTACCGTTAAATACAACCCTAATTTTAGAAGTAAAATTGTATGATGTAAGGACGCAGTGATGTAGAAAATAATAATTTTAGTTCATTTTCGGGTACAAGATCCGTTTAAACTAAGATATTCTTTCATAAAAACTTTATATCGTGAATAAATATGTGACTTTTAAGTCTGCGTTCTAAATAATAAAACCTATTTATTGCCAAATCACGCATCCCAGGAAAATTAAGAAAAGGGTTTTTAAAAGGAAGCAAAAAGATATACCTTCCAAATTATTGCGTGTATGCATTTCAATAAAAATGTTCACACATAAATTATCGTTAGGCGGAAGAGAAAGAACTGTGGGGACCGATTAAATTTTCCGAAATGACTTTAAAGTAGCGTTCAAATTATCCTAAGAAGTACTGCAATAAAATCGAAAACCTCGGGCATATCTCGCAAAATAAATTTACCGATTAAAACATTTCCGAAAATAGTATTTAGAGCTTTGGATTCACTGAAATTGCTTGAAATGCGACGGTTTAAAAAAATTTAGTAAATAAATGACTTCCAAGGAAACTTTTATTTTATCCGGACTATAAAAGCGTCCATGCACAGTACAACGAAGTTGTCGGCATTTAAAATTACAGTTTTTAACCGAAGTTCTCAATTCGACCTGTATGTTTCTTTTGTTTGTTCACGCATATAGTCTAAATGGCTCGGCCGATTTTGAGCAGTTAAACGCCAAATTGTATAGGACGTTTCTCTGGTGGTCCCATACATTTCGATTTGAAATCTGTTCATCCGTTTTTTTGTAATAAAAATATTTAAAACAGGTATAAGGTCTATAAAGGCAGCGAGTTTTATAATTAAATTTACATTTTTTACTTCCCAAGTAAAAGGGGAAGTATTGCAATCGTGAATAAATCACTCTCCGGCATTTTTTCAGATCGTCGCGTTTTAGGGTCCCTAGATTATGAAAAACATGTTTTCTCAATTCCGTCAGTCTCACTGTCTGTCTGTTCGAGGCGTAGCTAAAAAAGTACTAAGTCGATTGACTTCACGTTATACATATCTTCGGGTTTTGGCGTCTCTAGATGGCAAAAAATATATTTTATCAAGTCCGGCGGCCCGTCTGTCGGTTTGTCTGTCTGTCTATCATCAGTTCGCGACATAGCTTAAAAACTACTCATCAGGGGGGTGACCTGATAAACATCCAGTATGGCAAAACAAAATGGCGGCCTAGTTAAATGTTAATAAATCTGCTTATTCAATTTATTTCAAAATTTTCATAAACGTCAAGTATTATGTTGGAATCAACTGGTAAAATTTTGTTACGAATCCAAGATGGCGGAACAAAATGGCGGTATAATAGAGTATTTAAAAATTTAGTCTGAAATAAACTACTTAATGGAATGACTTCAAATTGTGTGCCATAGCTAATTGTGGTATAGGGCTCAACTAGTAAAACTGTGTTACTCATTCAAGAGATTTTACATATCTTCACGTTTTAGTGTCCCTAGATCTTTTTTTAAATTGCCGACATTTCGAGACCTAATTGTTCCATTCTCAGGACACATTATCAGTCTTCACCTACTCTATTGGTCCGCATATATTTCCCAGATATTAAGTTTCAAAATGGTTTTCATTAACAATTTTCTTGTTGTTATGAGTGGTGTATTATTTGGACTTAGGACCTAGTACAAAAAACAGAAAGCCAAAAGGCTATTTTTAAATAGTCTTGTTGCATTCTTAAGACACATATAGATTCTATATCCTGCATGAACCCCACAATATCAGCATTTACCTACTCCACTTCTCCGCTGATATTTCCCGGACATTAAGTTTCTAAATGGTTATCGTTAACGATCCTCTTGTTGTTATGTTAGAGTCGTGTTTCGCAACTTTATTGTTGCATCCTCAGAACACAGATTCGATATCCCGCATGAAACCTATATTATCAGTCTTTACCTACTACGTTGGTCCGCAGATATTTCCCCGATATTAAGTTTCTAAATTGTTTTCGTCAACGATCCTCTTGTTTTTATGTTAGAGTGGTGTACTATTTGGGCTTAGGATCCTGTAAAAAAAGAAGTATTATCAATATATTATATTATCAGTCTCTACGTACTCCATTGGTTCGTAGATATTTCTCAGATTTTAAGTTTCTAAATGGTTTTCGTTAACGATCGTCTTATTTTTAGAGTGGGGTATTATTTGGGGTTAGGAAATATCTGCGGATCAACGGAGTAGGTAAAGACTGATAATATGGGTTTCATGCAGGATATAAAATCTATGTGTCCTGAGGATGCAATATTAAAGTTTCGAAACGTCGACAATTTAGAAAAGGGCTTTTGTTTTTATACTAGATTCTTACCCCAGATAATACACCACTCTAATATAACAACAAGAAGATCGTTAACGAAAACCATTTATAAACTTAATATGTGGGAAATATCTGCCGACCAACGGAGTAGGTAAAGACTGATAATATGGGTTTCAATTTAAGATGGCGAAACAAAATATGTAAAATGTATGTGTTCTGAGGATACAACAATAAAGTTGCGAAACGTAGACAATTTAAAAAAGGACTTTTGTTATTTATTCTAGATCCTAACCCCAATAATATACCACTCTAACATAACAACTGATAATATGGGTTTCAATTTAAGAAGACGAAATAAAATGGCGGCAAAATAAGATTTTTAAAAACTCAATTTAAAAAAAATCTTCTTCAATTGACTGAACTTGAATTTTACTGAAAAATTAAATTTAAAAATGGAATAAACTGATACGAATTCAACATGAGGTAGCATAATGGCGGTATGTGTCAATGTAAAAACTACTTATCGAGTTTATTTTAAATTATACCCAAAAGTCAAGTGTGGCATAGGTGGAAAGAAAATGGTAGAATATTGGTAGGAATTCAATATGATGGAACAAAATTGCGCCCAATAAAAATAAAAAGATAGTATATGTAACACATATATACTGTGACTATGTTCTGAACTAAATTGGGTCACACTTTACTTTTCCTCGCGAATGAAAAAAAATCAGAACGAGGGAAGTTCCGGGTAAATGAAATTTACCGATTTTTTAAATACCCTTTTCAAACTAAAGCATTTAGGTGTGTAAGAGACATACAACCCCATTTGCTAAAAACTATTTATTTTGCAATCCTGTTATGTAATTTTATGTATACAGGTTAACCATGAAAGTGTGCAACCTCAAAATCTAGTATTTTACTTGACATTTTCGAAAAATGTACATAGCAAGTATACAGTGGCGGATCGTGGATTTAAGAACGGGTGAAGCGCAGTGTAGTCAGTTGCATAGCGCGGGGTGCCACGCCCAAAATGGCTTTTTTTCTAGCTTTTTATGATGTTAATTATCCATAGCTTCGGAGCGTTTTGAATTTGCAGAAACAATAGGAGATATATTTTTGTAGTGTTCTTGAATGTCTATATTGCTTATCGCTATATAGGAGTCCAAAAGTTCTTTGAAATTCCCACGATTGTCCGAAGAATCAGATTCAATGTGCCCCTGAAATGCCATTTCTTGTTTGCCCAAAAAAAAAACAGTAGCACGAATTCTTAACTGCATTAGAAGAACATTGTCATTAAATATTTTTATATACAATCTTGAATTTTCCCTCAAAGCGTCTTCAATTGTACTGAGGCCTTTATATGTTCCAAAGAAGCTTCATCCCTACTACAACCTCTCGTCACATGCCCAAAATTATTGAAACCCTCTTTATTCCATATGCTTGATTTTACACCGACAGTTAAAGAGGGCATACAAAATAGTTTGTTTAAATAAATACTACCCCTCATCCACCTATAATCCGAATACCACTGATTTCGAAACCTACGAAAGAAAACTCTGTCTTTTGACTTTTATAATAAGCGAATAAGCGCCTGTAGCCTGCAACAGCACTTTATGCCGCTTCCAATCTCTATTTGGCTTATGGTTCGCGTTGCCGTAGCAATTGCCGTAAATAAATCTAAGTGTTAAAGCCAGTGTGCGGGGGGAGACTGAAGCGGAATTTTTTACTGCTGATTGTAATTCCTCAACGGGCCGCATTTATGAAAAGGTGTTCAGCGCGCTACGTTTTTAAGTCATTATTATTTTTTTAGTATATAAGGCACTAGTTTTGATAGAAAATAATGGTATAATTAAGTAAATAATTCGAAATTATATAAAACATACTATATTTTTATAAGAAATGTAGATTATAAAATGCTTAATATATGTTAGTAATGAAAATGTAGGTGAAGCCGCGTCCCGTGGTGAGCCGCCACTGCAAGCATATAAAAAAAACTAAAAAGAGCGAAATGGAGGCTATTTTGTTGTTTTTTTGTTTGTACATTGATTACTCCGCGATGATTTTTACCAATTTAGATAAAATTTTCAGGGGATATTCAGGATATTGCCGGAGCATAGGTCTTATAGCAAGAATATTAAAAAAAATGTTAAAAATGGCGGAATGGAGCTATTTGGTTTCTATTGCGCCAAGATATGTTGTAAGAAGTTTTTAATAATCTACGCTTGCGTCTCGATTCTACGAGATCACCATTATATAATGAAAAAATATTATGCAGTAGACCATTTGTTAAACCTGATGTTTACAATAAAACTGAACATTTTACTCCGAGAAGTTGGCGCTATATAGTTGCTTTTAAAACCAAGAATGGCACACCACTTTATTTCAACAACTTAATTACCGTAAATAACTTACTGGACTGTTTTTTAAATATATTATTAGAGAAAGAGAAAGTTCACGTTTAAAACTGTGTAAAAAATGTTAATAGAAAACTGGCGTTTAGGTGACATAAAGAAAAAATTAATCTAAATATTATTACGCATGTAATAGCTCACTATTCTTACCTTTAAATTTGCAACTTCCAAAAACAGGGTCTACATTAACATCAAGTCTCATGATTATGATGTGACTGGCTTCGACGACAAATGGTAGATCCAGTCCCTTAGAGTGTTTTATAAAAAGTATGAACAATAAACAAAAACGACCCGTTTATGTTGTCGTACTATAAACGCTTTATTGAGTTTACATTTATTAAAAATATAAACAAAGAATATTTTATTGGGAACGGAGCAGGCATATTACAAAATAATATGTGCATGCCATACATTTTTTAAAAATTTTATTTTATTTGACATCTGTCCTGAAAACTAGGACATTCAGTACTGTTTAATAGAACATTATTATTACACGCAAAATGCAAAAGTGCGAATGTCTTTGAAAAAACTTGTAGAGCAAAGAGACGTTCGTTTTAAGATTGACAAAAACGAATTCATAGATCTTTGTTCGCTTTCAAGACTAACAACAAACTAATTGGGCTCATAACAAATGAGAAGCGAAGTTGAAATTTCTGAGTAAATTGATTTGCCTTTAAACCTAAATTTAAAGACCCTGAATATAGTGTGGTCTTAACAGCACGTCTAAAGCGAATGGTTAGAGGTCGTCACAGTTCTTGTTATTATATATGCAACGAAGGAACGTTACATAAACCAAAAATAAACTTGAATGTAGTTAAGTGTATAGATTTTTGTATTTACAGCTATCTCGTAACCAACCAGATGTTAGTTGACATAAAGAAGTAGCCACGATGGCAATAACGTGAATTGCCTGATACCCTTTGGTCAACCCTTTATCTAGACAAATCTGTATCAGTCTGACCCTTTCTAAGCAGCTTGGTCATATTTGTGAAGAGATTTTACTGTTAAATATTTTTATAAAGCTATGTTAAATATAAATTCTGTTCGTATAATATACGTCACAAGCTATTGTTAAATATGAGTTTTGATCTTATAGAATATTTAAAATTTATTTCTTTGGTAAATTAAATAAATAATAAAAATAAGTAACAGGATATACCGATATATTTCTTGTTACCAATTAAAGCATAGGTATTTTATTTTTAATTCAGGTAGGTAGAAATTGTGGTGTACATTTATTTTCAGTTTTTGTATTAGAATTCAGAAATTAAAGAATGGATAAAAATGTATAATCTATTTTCAATATGACTATAATTAATTTGGCGTTCTCAAAATATAAAATATTTACGGTTTTGCACCCTTAAAAAATCGAATATCTACGCCCATGGCATCCTAAATCTAAATTGTTGAGACACGTTTCTAATCTATTTCTTGGTACAAGTTTAAAACGAATTAAAATGTGTTCTCAAAATATAAAATATTTACAGTTTTGTACCCTTAAAAAATCGAATATCTAAGCCCATGGCATCCTAAATCTAAATTGTTGAGACACGGTTCTAATCTATTTCTTGGTACAAGTTTGAAACGAACTAAAGTTTGATACATCCAGTTTTCAGTAATATTTTTTTTTATCTTTTATTAGACGAATTTTATCTTATGGCTATAATTTAATTACAAACTCTCGATATTATCTAAGTTTTTATGTCTCTTATTATTTTTTAGACCATGACCGTACGGCTGTATATGATTTGATTAATATCTATGACAGCTGTCAAAATATTTTTTTTTTGAATAAATTACGACGCTTAAAGTTACATAGAACGATGAAACCCTTATATATAAATTTTAGGGAGTTCAAAAGTTACCCACTTCTCCTGTATAATGAACAAACATTATTTTGATACAAAAAATTAAATAACTTTAAGTTGCGCCGTATTTTGGAACATCACCTCAATTTTATTTTAAATATGTATAATCGAGAAAAATTAAATGTCTACGTAATTATTTTTCAGTGTTAGAACATTTACCCCACCTATTTCTGTTTTCAGTGTGACTATTATTGGTTTTGCGGCATAAAAAGATGATTTTTTTACTCTTTTATACCCCTTTCTCAAACTTTTAGATTCCAAACTTCAAAAGCGCGCCCCCCGATTGTCGATTGACCTCGACACCGCTGTCTTTTCACCTTGAGCGAAAACTCGTAACGGGGTGCGATTTTGCACTTATCATTTCGTTAGTTAACGAAAATTTTCTCCGTTCGGAGAGCTGTTCGGCATGACAATCTTATTTTCCGATCCTGGTTCGTTAAAAACTACTACTAAAGCCGCCATTTTCCGAATCTGTCAGTTCTTGAGTTTTTGATAGTATCTAAATTTACTGCCTTGGAGTTTCATTTCGTAAGATAAAAAGTAATTTTGATTACTTGAAAGCTAAGCCATGATATATTAGCATATGCATCATACCGTAAATATTCAACAGATGCCAAAATATTCAAGAAAATCATGAAAACATGGAACCTCCAAATAGGCAGCGAAGATACGAAACTCGTAAATCCTTCAAATTAAACAAGGTAAGCTAATCTGTTTAAAAAATATTATCTATGTCATATTATTACGAAACCTGTATATTTTAATTATTAATGAATCATTATTTTTAATTCAGTGAATTCTTCTTTCTTGATCATTTTCTTAGAAGTACGGGAAAACATAAAACGCTATCCTCAAAATGTACTTCTTTTGAAGAAATATTTAACAAAGTTGTGAATTCTCTGTTTAAATATTAATTACATTATTTGCTATATGGTGCAAAATTATATATTACGTATTTTATTTTTAAAAGAAAAGGCTCCTGTTAATATGTATTCCATCTATTCTAATCCAGCACCGCGGCTGTTATGCAACCACATAAACATCATACATTTATCCGCCTTTGAAACGGGGCGCGCCCTCCACAGAAAAATAATATAATAATATAGGCGAAATGCGTTCCTCGGGAGAACAAAGCGTTTTAAACTTAGAGTAAGAATAAAAATCTTACTCTAGGTTGTAATTGCCCGTTGTTACTGGAGAATGGCCCTCCCTATTTTAAGAATAGGCAGTATTTTATTTATTTTGGTCTCTCGTAACCTAACCTAACTTCTTTAGTTCACAGATACACAGTAAACAAGTCGAACAGCTGATGGATCACTTGCGGAAACATAACAGTGGTTTAATAAAGGTGTATTTAAGTATTGCAAAATTGAACATAAATACCAGTAACTAGGAACCAATTTAAGAATAATATTTTCTATTGATGGAAAGACTAAAGAAGCAATAAGGGCAGTTGAATCTAGATTATCATAATACTGTTACAGGTAGGCATGAATTTGTATATTTTTAAGCAAATAGAATGTACTTGTTAAAATTATATTTTATTGTCTATGTCGAGGTCTATGTATAACTTGTAAACAAAAGTATTCCTTAACAGGTATTATCAAAGAAAATTTATAGTGGAAGCTGTTCTTTGGTATTATATATTTTCACTGTTGAGGGCGAAATGAAATAATCTTTGTTTTTCTTTAAAAGAACTATAGTTGGAATTATATAATGTTATAATTATTAGAGTAGGGAAATAATTAGTTATATTATATTACACAGTATGTGATGTATGGCACATTTATTGATTATAGCAATATTTTTACTTTTTTGCAGAATATGACCCTAAAAAGAAGGGAATGATACAAGAAATAATGTCAAGTATTTGATACAGTATTTTCATTTACCTTTCACATACTTAGTCAATATAAAGAAGAACAATCACCGAAGCACAATTATAAATTCCTCGATAAGCTATTTTGTTGATTCAAATTTGAAGTGGACCATTTTGATTGTAGAAGATATATACCTGTGTAAGTATTAATTGTGATTATTTTTTTTTATAAAGAAACTTACTATAATATTAGACTTAAACAGATTAGGCTAGTATAATTCATAAGCTTATGTTTAGCAGTCTACTGCAAAACATAACTATGAGTTCGTTATTATAACAAATTATCAGTTTACAGTATCAAACAGAATTTAACACTTGAAACCTTGTCTAATTTGACTAATTGTTTTTGCACTGATATTCTGTCGGAAAACAGCAGCAAAATAATGCATAACAACTCAACTGATGAATGGTGCACTTATTTTTTTATTATGTCATCCATTAAACTTTGTGCTAGACACCTCATTATGTTTCATATGTTTGTCTAATTTCTTACAGTGTGATACAAATATGTTTGAAGTGTTTGTTTTTCCTTGGGTTTTGCTAATTGCAATTTTTAAAGTGTATTTTTAAATTAATCTTTTGTTCAAATCTATGAATCGCTTTTGAAGTTTCACATCACAATAAAAATATTCTATTTAAAAAAATAACTATTATATGACTTAATAAGTTCATTATGTTTAATAGAATTTATTTGTTTATTCTTATGTAAAATTGTACAGGGTGCCTGATTATATTTTAAATGGTACGTACCCTAGAGGCCTTATGCTATGAGTTATCAGAAAACTTTAAATACAAATGTTTTTGGGTTTGAAGAAAATCATCATTCATTAATCATTCTTGCCGATTATAAATATACTAGATTTAAACTTTATCTCTAAAGATAATAGAGAAATTTTAGAAAAACCCTGCCATAAGAGGCAATGTGTAAGAGATTTGCTTCTTATGATAAGGTTTTTCTTAAATTTCTTGATTATCTTTAGAGATAAAGGTCTTAAACCTAGCCTATTATTAATAATCAGCAAGAAGAGACCATTTGAGGTGTATCTATTATACAGGGTGTGCCTTTTAAAATAACGCAGTCGATGCCCATTTGCTAAATTTCTGATTATCTTTTGTTTGTTTTTCTTGTAAATTGACCAAACCTAAACATTTTTATATTTAAAGTTTTTTGATAACTCATAATAAAGTCTCTAGGGTACTGTTTAAAATATAACCAAACATCCTGTAAAATCTGTATAAAATATCAGATGTGTTAAAAATTAAACAAAAATACATTAATATACATAAAGTAACAAAAGTGAACCAAACTTAATTTTAGAGAAAAAATTATACACCATATACATTATACCTATATCATGAAGAAACCTTATTTTTTTGTAAGTTAACTGTGTTTACCATTTCCCATGTCCCAAAAATGTTGTATAAGGTGCAGCTGCTGTTTTTTTATTATGGACTATTTTGTTTTATTAAAGAACAAAACGTCTGGTTTATATGTAATTTGGTAAACTGAGGTTTAATACCTTAAAAAAGACTATACATGAATTTGTAATTCGTTTTGTTTAAAATTTTATTTTTTAAACTTCAATTTACTTGAAACATCTCTATGTTGCCTTTTTTAATCATATCAAATAAAGTATAGCTGACTTAAGTCTATGAAGATTACTCACAGTGAAAACTGTATTTTGTAACAAGAAACATTTTTTTCTCGATTTTTTCTTCAGAATAACTTTATTTTATAAATTCAATTCTGTCTCTATTTTGTAAGATTTGGAAGTGATCATGGTATCTATTGTTCAGAAAGTCAAGAACTACAACATATATAAAATGTAGGGAATTTCCCTCAAGCTAGTTTTATAAGATTTATGTGTAGTCCTTGTAGCTACCTCGCAATTCACACTTTCTTATAGTCTTTGTTCAGTATAATTTTTAGAATACCTTGTGGCATTGTGGATTGTGACGTATAAATGAGGAACTTAAAGATGGAAATTTGTGGACAATATTCAGATCTCAATTTTTGTCCAACAAAAATTAACATATTTAGTTACGGTTTTCGACACTGTCTAGCAGGCGCGTAACTAAGGGGGGCATAGGGGAGGTGATGTCTTTTTTTTTGGGATATTGCATGGGCGCCCGCAGAACCATAACTGATGAAAAAAAAACCAAAAAAGGTCATGCATAGTCCATTTGGTATATAAATGTAATTTATATATGTAATATACAATATTTACATTTTCCAGGGGAGGCAAGCGTCCCCCTCCCCCCTTCCCCCCATTCAGTAACAGGAGTCTAGGGACGCCCCTACGGTTTAGCACTAAGTTTATAGCCTAGAGGATGTTAATGCAGGTCTTCAATAAGTTATTTTACAGAGTGTTTTGTAAAACACTTGTAAAAAAAGTTTTCCTTGTTTTTTTTTTAATTCTTTAGTTTTTTTTCTCAACTTTTGTATCCCTTATACTATTATTTCTTACCTCAGTTATGAATAAAGGTAATGTCTCTAAATTTATAAATGCGACTGTTCTACAGGGCTTTCATTTATATTTTGACACCTAGTTACATCTTTAATTATAGAAAATTTAAAAAAAAACTTTAATTTCAAAATTTGTAGGATTATTCCTGTATTATGGTCTAAGAAAATCAAATATTTCTAAAAATTATTGAAAAGTAGAAAAAACTACATAACATGGATTTTTTAAATGTGACACCTTGAATATTATTATCCAATTAAATTAGTCTTTTCGTACCGATTATAAATATATAAGTTCAGAGAGAGAGAGAGGACTAATATCTTTGCCTCTTATGAAATGGCTTTTATCAATTTTTTGGATAATATTTAAAGATAAAGGTACCAAACCTGATATAATTGCTAACTTCAGATTCATTTAATGTTGCATTAAATGGGGCCAGCTAAAAAAATAGAGGTTATGTAATTTCTTTTATTCATTAATATTTTGTATTCTTAGAAGATAATAGTGAAAAAATCTTACAATTATTGTGTTTTTATTTTATATAGTTAAAGCTGTATCTAGATGTCAAAATATAAATAAAAACATTATACTTATAAAAAACTGTTTTGCATATTTTTTACTTTGAACTAACTTCAAACTTATCATTAGAATTCATTAATATCTATGTAAATTTAAATAATAACAGACCTTTTTACCATTATTTAATAAGTTTCATTAATTTTTAATTAATGAAAGTTAGTTTAAAGTAAAAAGTTCACAATAGAATGGGGTAAGAAACAATTGTTTGATGCATACGGGAGCTGATAAAAACAACACATCCAGAAAAATTTACATTTTGGTGAAAACACCCTTTATTATATAAGAAAAGTTTTTTGGTATTCAGGTGTGAATTATCCTGGGTAGAAAAGAACAATATAATATTTCGTTTTGTAATAGTCATTGTGTGTGTATAAACATTTTGTGAAAATGACAAGGCTTAGATAATACTCACAGTAACAGATTTCTTGTGGCCTTTTGCATTTTCGAAGCGATAAATCCAACATATAATGCTAGGCATTATCGAAAACCACAACTCAATATATAAATTCTGGTTGAAAATTAGTAAACTTGAATTTTGTCTACAAATTTGGACATCAGTACCTAAAATTAATTAATTAATGTAGGGGTTATGGTTATATTGAATAAAAAAAATTGGGTTGAGGTACTATATATGCTGTTGGTTACAAACACAAGTTTAAAAAGCCATATTTATATGGATATTCTTCATATTTTCTTTAGGGGAATATGCTTCTTAAGTATTGCTTTTAATTTTTAACGAAAATTGGAAATATACCTATTTTATCAATAACGAAGTCTTTTAATAGCATATTTACAGCTGATTTTTCGAAAAGCAATTTTTTTACAATATTTTTTCTTCTTTTTAGGTATTTCAAGTCACAGTGTGAGTCCTTTGGACCCTTTGTAAAAGAAAGTGGTGTGTACTTACATATCACCAGAAATCAGCAGCAATGGAAACTAATTTCAGCTTGTAACAACTTGAACAATAAAAACATGTCCAATTGTAGTATTTTTTTATTTAGTGACAAATATAGAATTGATTTTCACTATAAAATATCAACACTTTAAAAAAAAAAAAATAAAGAAGTTCCAGTCAATTTCATAATAATCAAAATGGAAAATTATTTCATTTATATCTTAAAGATTTATGACTATATTTAAATCTAAAAAAATAATTATATTTAGGCGTTTTGTAGATACAGATTTACAGGGATATAGAAAGTTAGAGATTGATACCATTATGAAATTAGTTATGGATGGTATTATATATGAATCTTTAAACAAATTTCCAAAAGTTAAGGTATGAACGTAGAAATATTTATTTTTCAGTTCCAACTGTTTCTTTTGGTAGTTATGTAAACTCTCCAAACGTCAATTTTTAGTTTTTAGACGATAAAATTACTCTATTAGGTATAGGAATAAGTAAATTTTCTTCTTCCCAATCATATGGTAATTATCAGTATCTTTGAAATATATAGAGAGTGACAAAATATTTTTTTTATTAAATGAATACCCTGTCTATTTTTTACACCTATGAAAAGCTAAAAAATATCTTTCCAAAAAACTTCATGCCAAATTTTCTGATATACCCACCTATGATATTTAAAAAACTAAAATTAATACCTTCCTGCAAATAGCCATATTATTTTTGAATATATAAATTTCGTAACAGTTACAGAGTATTTCTTAAAAGGGCTTCTTTATACAGAGCATTCCATGTAAAAAATTACACTGTGTGTAATATTTTTTAGTACGAGAAATAATAAAAATATTAGAGAGGGACTACTTTAGATGGCAATCAATTTCCCTCGTACAGATTGTCTGCATATTCAAATAGTTTATTAGGCCGTCATTTACTTTTGTCATACAAGATTCGGACTAAAATTTTACCAGTCTGTCTCTGTTTCTCACTTGAGTTTTATGCAATTTTATTTCATTAGGCCGCTATTTTGTTTCGCCATATTCTATATACCAAAATGTTTCCATTCCGTTGAAAACTTAAATTCAACTGGATAAGTAGTTTTTAAGCTATGCTGCGTACAGACAGACTGACAGAAGTGGGAAAACATGGGGCCCAAGCACCCTAAAATGCAAAGTTCTGCAAAATTTTAAAGGGTTAATTTTTCATTTTTTACTCTTTTAAACTGATCTAAATGCTGGTGGTTGCCCTTCTTCAGTAAGGACTTTTATTTATTTTAAACTTTATAATTAAATGGTAAAAGTATTAACTTCTATTTGTTTATTTTTCTAATGATTTAATAAATCCTATTATGTATTTTAATAATTTTAACACAGAATAAGTGTGTAACTTATTTTATTAAGACCATATTACCATTTTATTAAAAATCATCCTAAAATAAACAATACATTTGGAAAAATAAAAAACATATTCTTATTGCCAATTCATTAGATAAATATAGAAAACAAATGTATTAGAAATTAAAGTTGGAAGTTTCATTTTGAAAAAATATTTAATTCAGAATAAATATAACATTTTGACTAGTACGTCTAAAACTAGTCCACTCTAATAAAGATATGTATGCATTTATCACTACAGTACATTGAATTTGTTGACAATAAAGAAAAAAACTTAAGCTCTATCTAAAAATATGGCTTACTAAAGTATTCAACAATTGTCTGTTAAAATTATTAGATTTTAGTTTAATGTTGATTCTTTAACAAATGTTTGCTTAGTGTCCTATTTATTTAAAAAGGTGTTATGTATCTTAAAATAGTTATTTCCTACCTCGAAATACCTGACAGTGTCTTTAAGAATATCATATTCTCTAATGTCTCTAAAATATCTGGAAATACAAGTGCAAAAATATTATATTACGCCTTTATAATAAGGTATAATAACATTAAAATCTGTTCTGGAAGAGCACAATACAATATCCACTAAAATGTTCACTTTTTTCACTGCACTCACATGTAGCGATTAATTAAAGTCAAATTTAGGTCTCTTGAAATCAACACTTATTTGTTAACTTCTGTTTTATTAGAATATTAGTAGGTATTAGGTACAATGTTATTCACCATCACCAATTGATGCCAACAATGCTGCTATATCTTCCATTTTAGAAGTATAACAAACACAAGTATTAAGGATCTCCAGGCAGACCTTAGTAGCTTCAGATGTTTAACTCTTCATCACCTTTTAATTATTTCCAAAATAATAAAGTATACTTAATTAATTAGGCCAAACAAATGTGTCGTGTTTTGCTCAACGTCAACAAAATAATTTTAAGGTTAACAGTAATTGTCAAATCGTAATGAAAAACTGGCCTACTTGACGTCAAAAAATACATGCAATTTTCCATTTAAGAAATGGATGCTACTTCCAACCTTTGTCAGTTGTTTGGCTAAATCACGTGATTTAGCGATTCGTTAACTAACGAAATGATAAGTGCAAAATCGCACCCCCGGTCCCCATATACGAACATTTTGAATGTAAAAATGTTTCAAACACCCTCACACTTGCATGATTTTGTACACTCCAAGAGCCAGTAAATTTCATTTTCGTAAGTGTCCAATTCAATTGGTCAAAAATATAGGTGTTAAAAATTAGAAAAAAAAGGAAGATGCAAGAGAAAAATAAACTACGTTACGGAAGAATACCTTTTTATCCATTTTTACAAAGAAAATGGAGTTTAAGTGTTATTTTTAAAAAAATATAGAAGGCGTTGGAACACAGTAAGAGATATTATTTTCAAGTTTTTACCTTACCTATGTCGTAGCTATTAACTATTGTAACAGCAAAATCAAAAGTATCTCAGAAAACAAATTTAAAAACATTATTCAATGGTGCACCGCGACAAAATGAGAACCTGACGATCGATGGATAATAGTCGGCATTCCGCTTGCGGACGTATCCATGTACCAGCAATAAGATGAGCCGAAAGGCTAGGGAGTTTTACGTTGTCACTAAATCGAAAATTAATCGTATCATCACGATGTTGTTGGAGAAATAGATTTTAAACAAACTTACAGAACTTGTATCTTATTGTGTTTTAGCAGTGAAACTTCTAAATATTTTATTATAGTGAAAAGTGAGAAGTTTATTCTACTACTATATCAAATGTAGATTATAATTATGGATTATACAATAAAAGCAGATTAAATAAGGCAAAGTTTATTATTTTTATTATAATTTTTCTTAAACAAAATTTCTTATTTCTGCAATTATCAGTACTATTTGGATTACATAAAAATCTGCCTGGCAATTTTTAACCAATAACTGAATATTTAGATGTTAATTTAATAATTAACTAAATATGCTCAATAAAAAAATAAAAAACAGAAATATAACCAGAATGGTAATCTCTGACAGAATGTAAGTTTTTTATTTTTAGATTTACTGAATATAGGGGTAGACTTTCCCCCGAAACGTTCCGAAAACAGACATGCCTGTTAAACTTATCAGGTATTTTGTTTTTGTATTAGGAGTGTGTGATTGTGGCGAAAAACCCAAAAAATAGTTTTAAATCATGAATCCACCACTACAATTTCGTAATTATTTATTAATCAATATTTTATTAACTCTATACCGTAGTCAAATTATAATGATAATTACTTACATAATACACGGCTGACACAGGTAAATGAGGATTACCAGCCACCCTTTCAAGTTTAAAATATTCCATACATTTTTAAACGAGTCTTTGCTCATCATTTTCATTAAAACGCCATTTTACACACAAAAAACACATAAAATAAGAAAGAACTTTTAAACGGCGAACAGCGAATGTCACCAATAAAAGCTGTCACCTGAAATTTTAATAAATTAAATTGACTTATGTTCATAACGTCACATCTCGGTCTCATCTGATAAACATGTATAACAGAGTGAATGACAGGTTATAGCGAAAGTTTGAACCCTCAGTTTACAGACATATCTCCTGTGTTAGAGTTTGGGAGTCAGCATGTTTTTTTTTGGATATTAAGTCTAAAGCAGTCGGTGCGAATGGCCTGCATATAGATTTTATATTAATTTTGTGTATCTTTATTGCTATTATCTATGCCATACTTTTACATATTAATATCTGCTATTCCTATAGAATGGAAAGTGACGTATGTGCTGTTTTTCACTAAGATCACCTACCCCTCTGCTTATAGTGATTTAAGACCTATAAGCAGTCTTTCTGTATTCAAAAATTCTCGAAAAGGTATTGAAAAAACAAATTGCTCTACTTTGCACGTTACTGATCATATTTTCCAGCTACGAATTCGGGTCGTTGCATAGTGTTAATGTTATTACACTATTCTAAATCTTTGATACTCTTAATCATAAATTATATATCTATATTTAAAAAAAATTATAAAATTCATTGGTTTTGAAGCTAGTGTTATAAAGTCAATGCAAAGTTTTTTGAAAAATAGGTCACAAAGTGTCCTACTAAATGGTTATTCTCGGTTCACTTTTGTACCCTATATATACATGTTCTTTGCCTACCTTTGTTGAACATTATTACACTCAATTATATGCCGATGATACGCAACTTCTGTATTCTTTTCTTCCCGCTAGTTATCCTGTAGCTTGCAAAAATATTAATAGTGACCTTGACATAATTTGATGGCTATATTCTTTGGAATATCGGTAGATCGAGAAAGATTATCCGATAATCTGGCAATCAAAGTTAATAATGTAAATATAATTTTTTCAAAGAAGTTAATAATTTGGGTGTAAGTTTGGACAATTCTCTTAGATTTAATTAATATGTTTCGAATTGTATTAAAAAGGCAATTACCAAATTAAAGATTTGGTTTAATTTGACACATTTTAAATAAAACTTTGATATTAAAACTATGCGATTTATTAGTTTTATCAAATTTTAATTGTGGTGTACTGTATATCGACCCTGTATAAAAAAAGAAATATCATACGGAATTCAAAATTGTTGCCTGATATTTATTCTTGATATCAGAAGGGGACAGCATGTTACTTACATCTTACCATTGACTAAGTGGGGTAATATGGAAAAAAGACGTAATTTTCACTTAAGCACCCTTTATCATGAAGTAATATCGCATAAACAATGTACCGATTCTTTTCTTCTTAAAAAGTGAACATTTAATGACTTAATAAACGTGACAGGTATATTTAAGGATATCTTTATACTAGTGTGCCTTAAGTGAAGGCTTCTATGTTATCCAGATAAGTATGTTTTTGTGATTGTAATACCTCCGTTCTTCCAAGGCCTTAATTGGAATACCAGGCCGTAGCGCCAATGGGTGCTTTTCTCTAGCCTAAATGTGTCTTTCTATTGAATAGTAGTACATTATTTTGTTATATCTAATCTTCCTCTGGAACATCGGCGTCCGTACCTAAAATAAAATTTAAGCGAAATGCATTAGTGTATTTCAACCTAAACAATATTTCTTTATTTTATTTATTCCCTTATTATTCTAGAAATCATTTATTTATAAACGATTATTTTGTCATATTTCCCTTGTTGTGATAAAAAATGCAAATTCAACTCAACTCGTGTAAAGTAAAAATAAATTAAATTTTGAAATCGGTTTTAATTAATAGTCTTGGTGTACGAGTCTATTAGACTGCTCAACATTTGAAGATGTTTAAATTTAGGCCAGGTCTAATTTGACAGCTATAGGAATAAAATGGCAAAAGTAACAATTGAAGAAGTGATTTTTCTAAATGGCAGTGACATAAGAGTAAACTAACAGTTTTACTTGTCATGGCAATTAGATCTGGTCTAACTATTTTAGTGAATACCTGGACAAGTGTTAAAATGTTTTAATTTCCAAAGTCTGGGGTAAGTTTGTTTAAAATTATGTGAAAGTGATTTTACTGCGAATTTTTCTAGTAAAAAATGTATATCTTTTTTATTTATTTTCAATCAATGTCAATTAATTATTCGAATTTAGTTTTTAATTGACAGGATACTGATGGATGATTGCTTCACATTTAGGATCTGTCTATTTTGTCTACTCTATTTAAAGTCTTTGTATTTTATTTAACTTATATGTATGTTATTTTAAGCCTTGTTGAAATCACGTCTGATATTTTTTAAACCTAAAGGTTTATCATTTTATTGATATTTAATATGTAATAAACCAGATTTGTTACAATATTCCTTTTCGTTGGTCTCACTAATTTATTTAAATCGTTAAACCAAAAAATTAAATTCTTAATTTACTAAATAAAGTAAAATAAACAAAAAATGGGAATTAAATAAAAATAGAAATATACAATATCAAATGGACTAAAAATGTAAATTTTAGTTTGCGCCAACAAAAAGAAAATTAAAAACTCTACTTTGTCAAAGTAAAAAAGGGGGTTCAACGGGAATATAAAGCCGATTCAAAATCGATATAAAATGCCTATACCTCAAATGCCGAGAAAGCGGTCGCAATGCAAAAAAAAACTAAAAAAAATACTGGTTCCTCTTTTTAGTTTTCATATTTCCTATTAGAAGAGTCCCTCGAGGTATTGAAAGACCACATCGCCAAAATGACTCTCCGGATTATACAGGGCGGTTTATAAAAAGGTAAGAAATAGGGTAACTTTAAAGGCATTCTGCGGAATCGAAACCTCGACCACTTTGTCAAGATAAAAAAAGTTCGATGGGGAATATAAAGCAGATTTAAAATCAATATAGAATATCTATGTCTCAAATGCCGAGAAAGCGGTCATTATCATATATTTCCCTATGGTTTTACGTTTGGCCTTGTAACGTATAAACGGTTGATCCTAAACGAATCAAGTAAATAAGCAAAGAAACATCTTCGAAACTTCTAGGGACTGGTGTGAAAATCAGCTCGATCAGAGTGAGGGGTGAATGTCTCTGGCCTTTCGTAAAGTCGTATCGGTACCTCCTGGGATAAAAGTATTAAATATATCAAACATTCCATCTTGTTTCTGTAAGAGCAAGAAAATTTTTATTTTTCATTAAGACAATTAATCTGTCATATTTCTACTTTTCCATATAACAGCCATATATCGTATTATTAATATAATGTACAGGATATTCTAATTGCGAAAAGTTGCGTTTTTTGGCGTTTTAGAGAACTTAGAAAATGATATATGTAAAAAAAATGCCTTAATAGGCTAATTTCAAATGATGTGCTATAACTAATTAAAACTAAAATTGTGGTACTACTTTAAGATGGCAGCCAAATAAATTGTTTGTAAGCGCAAAAAAATCACCTCAGGTTTTACACGTTATTTGCACGTTTTAGCTTTTAGCTAGATGCCAAAAAATATGTTTTATCAGTTCTGTCGGTCCGTCTCTCAGTTCGGGGCATGGCTTAAAAACTACTTATCAGATTGACTTCAAATTTTACTGAAAAATTTAGGGCCATATGAAGATCCTGGTAATATTTTGGTAAAAATCCAATTTGCCGGAACTAGACGGCGGCCTAGTGAAACGTTAAAAAAATTATTACTAAAAAACTATTATTTTATTATTATCCAATTTAACTAAAAATTTTGCACAAAAATAAAGTGTTACATAGGAATGAACCGGTAACATTTTGGTATGAATATCAGACAACAAAACAAAATGGAGGCGTAATAAAATATTTAAAAACTCTGAAAAACTACTTATTAGGTTATTTTCCAATTTTTTTGCAAGCATTAAGTGTGATGAAGAGATAATTAATGTTTAAAAAATTAGCGTAGAAAAACTTTATTTAATGGATCTTAAATTTTGCAGAAAATTATATGTGATATAGGGACAAACTATTACGAATTCAACGTGATATAACAAAATGGCGGTGTGTGTCAATTTAAAAACTACTTATTGAATTTATTTTAAATTATGCCCAAAAGTCAAGTGTGGCCTAGGTAGACACTGGCAAAATATTGGAAGGAATCCAATATGATGGAACAAAATGGTACCCAAAAATAAATGTTTAAAAATACAGTATATATTTAATACTAAATGACTATGTACTTCACTAAATTAGGTCACACTTTACTATTGCTAATAAGGGAAAATATTCATAACGAGAGAAGAAAATTTACCGATTTTTTTACCTAGTACAAGAAAGATGAAAATTAATAGACAATTAAGTTAACTAGTTTGTCACGCCAATAGCGCACCAATTTAAACTTAAATAAATAACTGGTGCAAACAAACGAGAATTAACTCACGCATTGCTCTGTCTATGATATGCCTTTTGCTATTGTTTTTGCTATTCTGGATAAAAATACCGCGAGTGTACATGTCCCTAATCAGCCTCGCACTAGATGGGACTGAAAGCTTTAATTTTGCGATAGCGTCCATTGCAAATAAGTATGGGAGTGCAGTGTTTTGAAGTAAATGAGAAAATGTGTGTTTAAATGGTGCCATAAAACCTAATTACTTTACAGAAATGTAACGTTTATGCAAATGCTGAACAGTTATTTTGGACACTGTTGGCTCTAAATATTTTAAAAAATAAAGACAACTTTAAATAATACTTTTATGAGAGGAATTTTCGATAATATTTGGGAGTAAAAAAATGTTTAAACCGGTATATAAAATTTACATGACAACGTTAATTTTATTCTTTTACGACTTATAAAATTTCAAGTTTTTTTCAATTTTACCAAGTTTAAGTTTCCTAACAAATCTACAGGGTGTCTGGTTATATTTAAAATGGGGTCTAGAAGCTTAACCTCTAGAATTTCCTAAAAAAAAAATAAGTAAATGGCAACGGTTAATTAGCTAATTTGTGTAAAATACATCGCTGTGCGTCTGATAAGTTGATAAATGGTTAAAAATGACATTCTGATTCTTAGATTGTTACATAATGACACCTCTCGATGCTATGGTGTTGGAGAGAATGTAGACTCGCTGCAAGTATGAGCGTGGTACAAGGGAGGAAAAAGTTATGTGTTTTGTAGAACAGACGCTCAAGTGAGCATTCGCTGGGTAGCTCTGTAAGATTTACGCGTAATACAGGTTTAAAAATAGAAGTTTTAACATTTTATTTTAGCATTGAGTATATTTTCTGTATTTTAATTGATTGTTATTAATAAGAGGTAACTTTAATATTTGTATTCGACCAAGTTGTAATTTTACAATGCTAAATGTAGTAATATGTGACAATTTCCTAACCTATTTCGATGATTAATTTAATTCGGTTAATTTGCTACACATTGTGTGTGCAAAAAAATTACTTCTCTGACGTTAGAATATATATACAAATGAGGTCGATAATAAAGAAAACAGGCACGGTTTACATTTATTGACTTATAATTCCAGATTGATTTTCTGGAATGGGTTTTTCCAATTATCTTCTCAAGGTTATGGATTATTTCGAGCTTCATTGTGTCATGATTTTTCTTATTTATTTTGCACTCTGCACTATTAGGCTTTTGTAAAATAATCTATCATTGATGTGCCTTTATAATCGCAATATATACTTTGCAATACATATTTTGCAGCTTATAGAAAATGTTAAACTTCTAACTTTCACTTACCGTCATAATTTCAGTAGCCTGTTCTCATGGTCTTCTATATTAATTTAACATCTTGAACGTTACAGTCAATGCTAATCAATAGCATAGGAGATATCATCATATTTTGGAGGATAGGAGATATCATCATATTTTGGGTCTAACTTTTAGAGTGATAATGAATTATTTACTCTTTCAGTATCTTATGAAGTAATAAAATAAAGTATTTAAACTACGGGCGTAGCAAAGTCCGATCCTGTTTCTAAAGTTCTAAGAGTGTAATTTTTTTGGGTCTAATTTGGGTCAGAAAACTGGTAATTTTTTATTGGCTTGCTTAATATACAGAGTGTTTCAATCATTTCGTTTTTTATTTCTTTGTACCTTTTTTCATTTCCTATAGTTATTTCTGATGACTTTTTGCGAATTTTGAAGTTTTGTGATTTCTCCAAAAATATTTTTTCTGTAAAGTGGTGAATTTAACACATCATCTTTGCATCTGGGTCTTTAGAGGATTATTTTTTTAAGAAAGTATATAATTAAAACTATATTCTCTTTTAATTTTTTTAATTTGTTTTAGAAAGAGTCTTAAATATAATGTTTTATAATAAAACATCATGTTTTTTTTTTAATTCTACTAAAAATTTAAGTTGATTTTATCTAGCATATCCCATACAGAAACTTAGCAGTCATACACACTGGCAAAGATATTTAAATGCAAACTTAAAATTGCATTAGATGGTTCAAGCATTTTTTTAAAGCACTTATCATTACGACACTATAAAATTTGCATGATTTGGGAAGAATGGTACAATTTTATTTTTTTATTTCAGTATCAATAACATAACCTAACCTTCATAGAGTGTACTTGACTGTTTATGAAGAACTTAAATATGTAACAGAATGTTTGAAATTCCATTAAAAAATGTTACTTTGATCTGCCACTATTTTTGACGCACCCTGTGTATGTCAAATTAATTTTGAAATGTAGGCCTGTCCGATATGCAAACATTCTATAAGTTATATTTAAAAACTAAAAACCGACGGGTATGGGGTGCCCAACCCTCTATGTGAATAATGTGAAGTGCAGTTCTTTCTACTCTGCTCGTATATACAATCGCTTCCTCATCTAAAATTGACTAAATACTTTTCTTTACAGAATTTATTATTATACTGTTTCTTTCTTGAATGCATTTTCCTTTGGCATCTTGGAGTTTCTTATTTAGCTCCTTATAGACTTATTTCGTCTTCTCTTGATGTCCGGTATAGTTGTTTTATCAGAGTTTTCTGCATGTCTGCATCGAAAGGGTCCTGTCGATCTAAGTGGCAATTTAAAATATCCATAGGTCGTTGGTTGGTCATTGAGTGAATGGAGTGGCTATATACTAATATAGGATATGGCATTTCTTCTTTGATGTTAAAAGATAATAGTTAATTATTATTTCTTTTAGGTATTTTTCTGGGTTGACATCATCTAGTAAGTTGTTGAATTTTGTTAAATCACATGTATTTCTGATAATGTTACTGACGAAAATGTAAAGCTCGTGATCTTCGAAGAGTACAGCATATTTCTTCTTCGATTCTATATTTTCTTTGATGAGATTTATAACATCATTCCTTAAGAAAACAGTTCACTTGTCGGGCTTGCGTTGTGTTTAATTTCAATTATTCTCAATCTTTCGATCAGCAATGCATCTCAGATCGTTATTAAATGTAAGCTAATAAATCTAAAACTACTATATAGTAGAGTCGTGTGCAATGATGGGTGAAAGTTAGGCACCAAAGCGTGAAATGTCTGTAGTCTCCAAACATCTTGAATATCGATACTAACCTTGTTAAAAACTTCTCTAGGATGTTCGAGGAGTACTGCTTCTTTAATTTTTTTTCTTCCGATGTTGTTTCTTATGAAGGATTTTAGCTTCTGACCAGTGAATTCTATAGTCGTTGTTCCAGGAATATTCAGAGATACCGGATCTTAATTTCCCTCCTTCTCCTTCTGCTTTCGATGTTCTCTAACTCTTATGCCAAAAGGTTTCTTTGATTCTCTAATATAAGATTGCCAACGTTCATAACGTACTTGATAAATACAGTTATGTCTGTCTATTATCTGGCTTGGTGGTTGCTTGTGGCTCAGTTATACAGAAATCTAATATCTATTTTGTTGCCCCGAAATGGTTAGACTTTTGGTTGAGATACTATTCTGTGTGAGTAGGTTAGCTATAAATGGAAGTCTTGATCAAATTGTTTTTGCGGCTGGCAAGAACATCAAGAAGGGGTAAGCTGGTAATTTTTTCTATCTATATAGCAAACTTGATTGAAGAGCGGATATTATTTAAATGCTTTAAATATTCTTCCAGATGTTTGTTATCAGTGTTAAATATAATGAAAGTATCATCAACATATCTTAACCATTTACAAAATAGCAAGTATTTTTGACAAAAGAGGTAATCTTATCCTGCAGTGGCTGGACAATGCGTAGCACATTTTTAAACAGTTGTCTGATCTGTTCCTGGATGTTGTGATTGGTCGGAATGGTATGCTGGCATTATGAATGTTAGGTACGCCGCACATGTGTGAAGGCTTGCTAACGTGCGTTGTGACTCTTGTCCTGGTTTTATCGCTTATATAATCCTTGTAGCGCTTCTATGTCTGATACATTTTTCTGTCTATGGCTAGTATAGGATCCTTAGAAAGCGGCCGATAGTTTCCTTTCTCTTCGTCGGCTGATAGGATCTTGATAGAGTAATCATCACCTAGGCCAATGCCTCTTGTTTTGTAATATTAGGTAAAATGTGTTTTGTCTTTTCAAGCTCTCTTCTTACTTTCCATCTAAACTTTTCGGCTTTTCGTCCTTCCATATTTGCAGTTTCAATGGAGTGAAAAATGCAAAAGTTGTTCTTCTTTAGGAAAGAACATCCTGGAAGAAATATTTACAATTGTCCTTTGATGGTTTGTATTAGGAGATTCTACTTGCTGCTTATTTTGAGCTCTTAAAACTTCTGGTCATGTTTCTTCTTTAAATCTTTTCTCAACTTTTTGCAGGAAGCATTAATTTTGCGAAAGATTCGTTCGTCGTCGTGTATATGTGTATTTTTTTTATTTCTTCAAACCTTTGCATAACGTCGTCCAAAAAGTAGTTCTTATCCATCGATGGTAGAGATAATTTGGAACCTAATCAGGGCTTTACTTTACTTACATTTTCTAATATCATTATTGCTCCTTCTCCAGTTATTACTTAAAACGGAAATCTATAGGAATAAGGTTGTTGCCTCTAGCTTGATTTAGAAGTTCGATGTGTAACGACTCAGTTTTATTTTGACGTTTGATAAAATAAGCCACGCACATAGTAAAATTGATATTGTGAAATCTTCTTGGTCATAGTCACTACAAAGATGAAAGTTTTCATTGCTAAGAGTCAGAATGCTACTTATAAACAGTAGATTAATCCTTGACATTGCCGGATAATTCATTGCCGCCTAGCTGCTAAGATATATTGCACATATAGCAAATTCGCAGCTATAAGTTTCGTCTCACAATTCTCTTTTTAGTTCACGCATTTCTATATAAGATTTTCTTGAATACGTGTTTAATAACACAAAAAAATCCTAATCCTAATCTACTACTTAAACCGACTGAGGACAAGAGTTGCGTTGTTTTCGTTAATTGCAAGATAATAGAACTGTATGTAAACGGATTAATTCTTGATATCTGCAGTTAAATCGTAAATAAAATAGATATAGATTTACTGTATTCACAACAACAAAGCACAATAATAGACTAGTGCACCGGGCACAATTTACAACAAAACGTTAAAAAAATTGTTGCATAATGGCTACTTTTTGGTAGAGGGGATATTTTTTAAGAATAAATGTAACATGTTAAACCAAACTTTTTCACCGAAATCAATCCGGAAGTAATTAAATAGTAGGAAGAAAAGAGGATGAATGAATTTTTCGGGAATATTTTTTAAACTTAAAGTATTTCGGTTTTCAGGGTTTAACCACATAAAAACGAATAGTTTTTAACACAATTCAATTTTTAAATTAATTAATTTAAAATTAAATTAATTAATTAAATTGATTTTTTATTGAAAATTGAATTTGCTACAGCTTGCTGATTGTTGGCAAGGGGGGTTTAATTTAGTTCTAAAATAACTAAATTATCCTAAAAGTAGGTAACAAAAAAGGTTATTTGGAAATAAAGTTAAAGCTTAGGGATTGGGTCTTAGATTTCTATTGTACGATATAATCTAATAAAAATGAAAAGTAGTGACTTTGCTTATGATTTGGACGGTAGTCTTTGCAAAAACGCTGTAAGAAAGAGAAAAGCGAAAGTAAAGAAAAATATTAAAAGGGCATTATTGAAGTTTAAATAGCTTATAGGATTTTTCTTGTAAACGAATAAAACAGGTGATAATATGATAATTGTCTGTGAGGTTAAGTTCACCATAAATGTCTTGTATTTTTTAATTCTTACCAAAATCAAATCAGCATCTAATGATTTAATTTAAAATTAAGTTTATTACCTTGAGAATGCAATTTTTCCAATGCTCCACGTTCTATTTTGGCGAAATGATTGTAACTTGACCAACTATGATTCGGGTGAAAATTTCAATTTCGGCGTTTCGCGCGTAATTAGCAAACCACCGAACATAAATATGTTAAAACTTGATTTAGGAGAAAACTGTTATATTTTTGATAAAAATAACCTGGCCACGCAGACCTTATTCTGCTTTTTCCGTTAGATGACGCGATGAGTTTCCAGAGGAATTATAAGAATATGAGGCGAAAGTCACCACATCGTCCAGAAATGTTATTGAAAAAACATACTTGTTTTATAGAAAAAAATGCAAAAACACAAAAATACAACAACAGTACAACTTTCTTATGAACTTGCTGAAAAACCTGATTTAGTGTTTTAAATATATCGATTCTTTTAAATTTCACATATTCGCCCCCTTTCAGCGTCTTTATTTCTATGTTTTCGGAACAATTTGGATATACTTGGATATGGTGGATAGGAATTAGAATTTTTTTTGCCTATTAAAATCGACCTTTATGCAAAAATCAGCATTTATTTAATTTTTTTTAAATCCCTACTGGACTATGATTTGTCATAAAGAACCCCATGGTAGTATCTACGCAGATAAAAACTAACTTTAAAGAGATATCATTCGTTCTCTCTAGGAATAATGTAATATAGGTGTCTTGTGTTTTACTATGTTTCTTAGCTTCTGCTAAATCATCACTCTTTGTTTAAATTATGACATGTTACGAGTTTTTGAAGGCTCTGAAGTTTAAGTATGTCATTATTCGGGCTCCATGGTCTACTTCTGTTTGGAGGCAAACTTACAGAAATAAATGTAAAATCGTGAAGACTGCCTTTTTGAATGTTACTCAAAGAACCATTAGTCGTGACTGTAATACTCTAACTACAAATATATAGACAGCGTGGGTGGGAAATTGAATAAGAATCACTTAAATCCAAAGATGGTCGAAGGTTCTCGATATGTTGTACATATTGTATACGCACTAAGATACATTCTAGGAATATCCATATTTTAATGTTTAAGAAAAGTAATTTGATTTTATTGGCTCTTAAAAGAAGTTATATTCTTATTTACAGAAATAAAAGTTTGGTAATATATTCACGATTTTTTTTAAGCCTGACAAACACAATAACTTCCGTATTTCTGTTTAACAGAAATCAAAGTAATAGACATTTCTTGATAAGTAAATGTCCTAGGAGAATTACCTTATCCATTTTACTACTTAAACGCGATTCATTTAGCAATTATATAGCAAATGCATATTTCAGGATAAGGCTGTTTTGAGCGCATAGAGTTTAATTGTATTCAGAACACAATATGATAAAATATTCTGCTTGTATAATGTCATTTGGAAGTAGTCGGATTCACCCCTAAATTGTTTAATATAGTCTCTAATTAAGATATCGTTAGTTTATTTTCTGAGATAGTAGAAACCTAAGTTCTAAAATGATGTGGTTGTGTTATTTACAAAAATATATATTAAAAATGTGACTGGCTCTAGCTATAAATAAATACTTATTAAAAATCGAAAATAATCCTGAATGTTTTATTGAAGTGCATACATGCACTTCCATGTTAATATTTTTAGTAGAAAAAGTTTGATACATTTAATAAATATATAAAAAAAATGTGCTTGATCAGATCTCTAACCAGCCCTTTCCTGAATTCGCCGAATGAGTATTTAGCCATCCCAAATACTTCATTCCAATGATCAGTATTAACCGTTGAAGAGCAGATAAAAAAAATCGGTAAATTTTCTTTACACGGATTTTCTCTCGTTATGAATCTATCATTTTATTAGGATTATTGAAGTGTTCGTACCAGTATTTTATCAGTTTCTTCTTATGTTATGGCGTAAAGTCCCTATTAACTTACCAATACATGTGAACGGCAGCCAGTCATCTTTTCGGAGAGCTGTAGGTTGCAGGTTCTCGGGTACACCTTTCGAAATTAAAATGGGCGCCACCTAATTGACTGTGACTCAATTAGGAAGAAATCTATATTGATATTTAAACGCAGACAAAATAAAGATTTGGAGGGCTTTTCAATAAAACACTATATAAAGTGCAGACTGTCAAATTTTAATGATCACCTTGATCTTTTGTTTTTTTTAAAAAAGTTGTTTTATAAAATAATTTTTGACATGTGAAGCTTACATTCAAAAATTCAATTAACTTGAAGATATAAAAAAATAAATCAAGAAAATGTAAAATATATAAAATATATCAAATATATGAAATGTGATAGAACGTTATTACCATTATCTCATCAACCTATGAACATCTGGCGAAATGTCATGTCGCAAATATATAAATATGAAAATTAAATTAAATAGCGCACAGGGAATCAAAAATTCATGAATTTTCTCTTACACTGCCGCAAGGAAAAAAGTTATAAAAATATAAAGTGTTTCGCCAAGGCTGTTTTACAAAAAATAGGTTACTTACTTCCTTTCTGCTACCTTATATAAAATTCATAAATATAAAAATTAAGAATTAATTCCTTGTACTCTTACAGAAAGGAACTCCAAAACCATTGTAGAACTCTTGGTTTATGTACCCCAAAAATTACACCATAAACTTGAATTCTTAACCTGAAACCCTACAAACAATTGTTTGTCTTAAAATAAAATCGACATGGAATGTGCAAAAACAAGTTATTTACAACACAACTGTTCAAAGACATTGCCTTACCTCTAGTCATCTAGAGGGCTCCTTCGACGTCAACGGTCACCAATAAAGGGAATTTCCAGACATCTAGAAAGGCTTCTCGAGCACCGACAGCCAAAAACAAAATTCAGGACGCCATTCTGTTTATAAAAGATAATTGCGAATTAGCTCACAGTAGGAAACTAATTTGAAAATCGACTTACCACGTGGTTGATCAAATGTGGAACCAAACAAAACGAGACCAAAATTTATGGCCAGATGATGACCATAAATAGGCCTTAGGCTTTCAACAGCACTGTACTTTAAAATAATTTACTTAAGGCATACTCTCAGTACTTTAAAAAATTGGTCCATTAAGGCACTTTTATAAAGCCGGACACATGTTGCACCTCTAAGGAGAGCCAATAGAAAGGGACGAGAAAATCAGTTCCAGAAAATTCAAAGAAGTTTCGACATTCCCCTCCATCATTCTTTCTCACTTCAGACTTATGCCAACCTAATGCCATAAAATAAAATAATAATTAAAGTGGAGTTCACTGCTGGCGCCACTAGTAGAAGGAGTAAGAACCCGATAACATTCGGTGTCCCCGAATACAGCTGGCGAATTGCTCCTGAGCAGAACCAAAATTATGACTTAAATGAAAAATCAGTCACTGTCAAAGCTGGCTGGATGCCGAAAAATAAGAAACTAATGAAACCATAGTGACAGAAGAGAAAGGCAGGCAAATTCCGAATATTTATAAACAAAGCAAAAACAAATTTCTTTTGCCTTAATTTAGAGAAGTTGAAAATACTTTACAAAATGTAATCCAATGAATTATGAATAAAACATATTGAGGTATGTAAAATGTAATTTACATAAAAGTCTTTATATTTTAAAGGTTATATTTAACCGCAAAGTTATAATGTTCAATTTTGTTTCAGATTACTAATGGGCTTAAAATAATGAATAACCATAAGCAAAATGTCTGTTTAACATTCCATACCAAGCAAACATAAAGAAAGGCAGCTTGGAGAGATGAAAACAAAAAGTTATGTCAACTGAAACTTTCTAATAGTTCAAGTGTTCTCAAAGTCTTAAATTGATATTTACAAGAAAGAAGAGAGTAAACATGTTTATCATAATTCATGTGAGTGAAATGGACTGAAAGAAGAAACCAAAAAAACAGAATATTTTATTGTAAATGAAAAAATTGTTATTTTCATTAATAAAGAAGGCCAGTATCTTATGAACTAAAACTGATTATAGATTCAAAATATGTCACTTTCAATAGTAACACCCTATTAATAAAGATTTTATTAACTTTCTTTTATAAAGTGTATGATATGTAAATTTGGAAAAATCCAACTCGTAGAGTTATTCGACAGGATGGTGTTAGAACACTGTGTAAAAATCAGTAACTATATAACTAGCCAAATTTAGTAATTGCCTCACTGTTACTATAAACTAAATAATTATACATAAATTTGAAAATGTTATAATGTCTTACTTGATTTTTGGGCACAATTTAAAATAAATTATATAAGTAATTTTTATACCGATTTATTTAGGCTGCCATTTTGTTCCGTCAGGTTGAGTTCGCACCACTTTGTTTCTATATCACATTTCATTTTTGCGCAAAATTCAACTGAATAAGAAAAACATTTATTTAGCCGCGATTTTTTTCCGTCCTTTTGAATTCGCATAAGAATTTTACTAGTTTATTTCTATATCACACTTAATAATAAAATTTTGAATTAATCTAATAATTTTTTCAGGTTGATTTTTTTAAATATAGGTCACCATAGAATTTTACCAAAAGGTTGCCAGTTTATTTCTATGTGACGCTTGATACTGGTGCAAAACTTGAGGTAAATTGGATAATTAGTTTTCAAGTAAAATTTTTGTAACATTTTTCCGGGCCGTTTTTTTTGCTCCGGTAAACCTTAATGTTTGATCAAAATTTGAAGTCAGCCGGCTAAGTAGCCTTTAGCTAAGCCGCGATATGGCAGACGGACAGATCGACGGATTTCAGAAAATATGTTTATAAACATTTCATTGGGCCGTCATGTTGCAATCGTACCACAATTTTACCAGTTCATCTCTATATCACACCTCATTCACGCACAAAATTTTAAATCAATCAAGGGAGTAGTTTTTAGGCTGATTGTCCAAATATTCTATTAGGCCGCCATTTTGTTTCGCCATCTTGGATTCATACTAAAATTTTACAAGTTGATTACTATTACTAAAATTCAGGTAAATTGGATAAGTAACTTTTATTTCACTTGCATGTTACCAGGTCATCCCCATATAACCCTTAATTCTTGACCAAAATTTGATGCTAATGGAGTAAGTGGTTTTTATCTACGCCACGAACAGACCGACGGAATTGAGAAAATAAGTTTTTTTGTTAGTACATTTTTCATTTTTATTATTGTATTAGTTCAGCCAATGTCGTTGTCAAGCGTCTCGGTTCTTAAAGTTTATGTCATGGCTTCACTCAGACTCGGGTACATTTTGTTTTAGATATAGCGAAAGAATCACCAATCAAAATATTTTTTTCTGAATGGCAGTTAATCTGGACTTTAATTGCTTTTAATAAATTAATTGTTAAAATAAAAACTCATTTAGTGTATTTGAACCCTTCTTAGTTAACAATTACCCTGATACCTTAATTATTTTTCTATTTATTGTAGAAATATTACTAGGGTGCCAAAGGTGGAATAAAAGGAACAAAGTTTAGAGTAACAACTCATTCTTAATTATAGTCTTTTGTATTGTAATTGGAATATTAAATCTGCATTATACTGGTTAGGATATTTTCGATTATTTCTCGAAATTATTAAAAGACAAAAGGACAACTTCGTATTAAACCTCTTACATATTATTAGCTAAATTCAGTTGGAATCTATGACAGATTTCGCATTCTTTACTTTGTATCATACTACAGTTTTTACTGTTTATGTTGTTATACGAGTTTTTGTACTTATATATTTTTTCTTTTGATATTAAAACTGTCTCAGCTGATTAGATCTAGATTTTTGGATTATGCAGTATGTTACAAAACTGGTACTAAAATTGATGGCCACTGTATGGTCAGCTATTTACAACAATTACCAAGGCAATTCTTTAAATTCCATTTAATTTTATTACATATATCAACAAAATGTGACCCTTTTAGCTTAATAGAGCTTTTAGTAAAAATTATGTTTTTTGTATTTTAGGTGCAGCCAAATATATTTAAAAAAAACTGCATTCTGAATTATAGCTCCATCCTGTATGGGAACTAAAGACGTTGCAAACAAATGACTGAATTAAATATGTAAAAGTATTAAAAAAAACAAAACCTAAAAATTTTGCACAACATTTACAAAAACGAAAAAGAAAAACTTTGAAACCACGTATATTGAAAAGTAGTCCTACAATTGAGTTATGGCTAAAAAAATACTACAAAAATACGATTTTTCTCATATTATCGTGTAGACTTATAAAAAAAAACATATGCGCCTCATCCAGCTTAAAAATAGTGGCAAATTTTCTTTCTTAGATTGAGCGTTCTATATATTTTTTGTCAGTATTAAAGACTCGATGAAAGACCTTTCTACCCTGAGTTAAAAATTATAAAAAAATGTCAAACAAGAATGCAGGCAAATTGGAAACATTTTCCATTTTGACAGTTGTTAGTCATGTGAGAATGTTTGTATATTATAGCTTGTAGTTTTTTATTAATCAACAAGTATTACTTTATACTAAAATCTTGACACAAATCAAATAATGGAAATTGTTTCCATATGATACCGGTACTTTCCATATTGAAAAACTATATACAGGGCCGCTGGTACGTGGGGAAACGGCCGATTATTTGCAAAAGTAGAGAGCAAGCAAATAATAGTAAATAGAAAACTTGAGGATTGAGGGAAGAAATCGATTTTTAGATAATTATTTTTAAAAGCTACTGACGAAATAATTGTTTTAAAATCTCATTTAGTTGGTGTAAAAGCTACTGCAAAAAATAAAAATACATTTTACCCCTTTAGGGGGCAGTTTCTTAAAGCCCAACTTTAATTTAAGCGAACTTAATTATTTACAAACGGTTTTTTTCATTTTGGAGGCGTATATTTGGTTAAAATTTTAGTGGTATCTGAGTTTTAAAAACTGATCTGCTATATAAAGGGGTTTTTAATTTTTAGAGTTAAATGTTTTCCAAAGGATTGACATTTTTTTCAGAATTTTTACAACAAACATTGTGTTTTAATTGTTTGGCCCCTTTAAAAACAGCTATGTATTAGAACTTTGGTTTTCTGATTGCTAAACTTTCTAAGCTCCTATCATATATTTTTTACGTTTTTAAATTGGGGTTTCTCTCCTCAAATAGGTATAAGATATTTTTACTTTTTTTTAATAATTATGTGAAAAGAGTGGTTTTGATGCTCCAGGCGTGATTTTTTTTGCGTTAACAATTCTAGGAACTTCTTTAGTCAAGATTTACCTAACTATATTTTTATTTTATCAGCAGTGTTTCATATACCGGGGGCATTTCTTTATCTGGGTTGAAATCCTTTTAAGAGCGTCGAATTTGCAGTGCCCACTTATAAAGTTTATATTAATCATTCATTTCTTGGACCCCTGATATACGAATGCATAGTGATAACGGGAAACACAAGTAATAACCCACAATATTATTAAAAACATTCCTAGAACTTTTAATTAAACGAAAATTAAGCGTTAACATCAATTACTCTACCAATGGTTAAAACGGTAGGAAGTTATAAAACCATGTCAAGTTTGGAAAACCATTAAACCACTCTCCTCAAAAGTATAAAAGAAAAATATAAATATTCTTTACAACATTCAAGCGATAAACTCTAATTAAGGAAAACAAAAATTATTTATCACGATTAAAAAAATGTTAATTGGAATTTCTATAGAAACATAAACAATTATAAAGTATGTCTTTTTTAAAAAGTGATTAATGCAAATATGAATGTTGAAGATAATTTTTGTTTTGGAAAAAAAATCATTCTAAAAAAATAAAACAGATATCAAGAATTTGAGAAATTAGTTTGTTTCCTAATAATCTAGATTTGCAAATTCTTCTTCTTGGCAAAGTTCGCATACAAAATTATATTTTTCTTATGCGCTTCTTATAACCAGATCAAAGCAGCTTTCAAATTTCAAAACATTTTTACCAAAACATACACTTAGAAAATGTAAAGTTTCCTTTTGCAATAAACTATTTTTTTTACAAGCTTATCCAATTAAATTAAAGTTGTATTTTAAGAAATTTTATTTAAATTCTACAGTAGTTTAAATTTAATTGTTCCTAAAACGGCCGATAATAATTATTCGTTAACACGTCTTGAATAGGAAAGTTATATTTAACTTTAATTTAATCTATGCTAGTACATGTGCTCTGAGTGATTCAACACTATTAACTAACGGAGCGTGCCTGACATTAAATCTCTAACAAATATACTAATTTTAGTAGCTCAAATGACCTCCTCTGTTAATATATTAAACCAGATACATTGATCTAATAACAAAAATAATAAAATTCCATTTGCATGTTTCAAGAAGCATCCGAGGGTTAAAGAGATTTATTTTGAACTTGCTTATTGTTTAATTAAAAAAAGAAGACATATTTACAAATTAGGGTAGGTGCTTACACCACATAATTTACGGGCTTATGTATTTTATGAAGTGTCCCATGCACTCAACTATATTTATTGTTATAAAACTAAAATATTATTTTCCCGGAGGATATAAATATTTTCTATTTAGGTTAGGCCGAAGACCGTTGATATAGGAGTCTCTTTTAGGCTAAGGTTATAGTGGATGCGTATTCTGACGAATTATCGTTATGACGAACACGTCAGAAAAGTTTTTCAGATGTCGGTGGTTATAGTACATGCTATCATGCTAATAGTTCAGTTTTGTTAAGATGGATGACAATGAAAGTTTAGAATATGAGTCTCAATTTTTGGAAAGCCCTTTATTAAAAATTGTTTTAATGGGCAGAACCGAACACGTAAATAAAATATTTTCATCACGATCAATTAATGGGGAATACCATACGTTATTTAAAGACCTTGCAGAACAACCAAACAAATTTTTTGGGTACTTCAGGATGTTACCAGAAACCTTTGATTATATTCTTAAAGGAATCGAAGAAAGTATTACCAAACAATCAAATTTTTTTGAGTGTATATCTGCTAAAGAAAGGCTGGCGTTAACATTAAGGTAAGGCTGCAATATTTTTTATGTTAGTGCTTTATTTTAATTTTAATGTAATTATAGTTATAAAACTCTTTCAAAACGTTTAACAAAAAAAAACATGTTTACTTATTTGGGTCGGTACGTGAAAAATATGCAGCTAAGTCTTCATCAAGCTGCTGCTGATCAGAAATTTCTCCACTACTTGGCCCAGAAGGAACACATTCTGTAGGATGAGTTTGTTCAGAACGTCTCAAAGTTTCTTCGCTAGTGGCCCTAGAAGTGTTTTGGAAGTCTGGAGCCCTAGCATAATAATTGTTCATGGGATGATAACGCATTCCAAACTGGGCTAATGAGCGTCTGGGGGAGGTTGCCTGCTGCGAATATGAATTGTCATTGCCACAATATGATTGTTGGTATTCTTCCTCATCAAAAAACACCAGTTTAGCTCTCACGTGTAGTTTTCTGTCTTCGGGAACTTTTCTTAAATAAGGTAATAAGCTCATCAGAAAATGATAGTCAGCATCCTCCTCAATTTTTGCTTGATGACGTACTACTTCACCTTTTCGCTTAAATTCTTTTAATTTTTCCTGTTCAATTATTAAAAGTTGCTGAATTGCATTAGATTTGGTATTAGTTTTGACAGTTTTAACACGTTTGGTTTCAGATGGGAAAAACTCTGTAGACGCGGCCGGTGAATCTGTTGATTCGGTATTTTTTTCCATTCCTGCCTTTTGTGCGGCATTTTGGTCGACAATGACGTCAGTTTCAGCAAAATCTTCCAGTAATTCATCAGATTCTCCGTCATCATTTTGCGATTGAGTATTCACCTCCGGCTCCGCAGTGCTGCTTTGCAATTTTCTGCCCACAAATTGATCTTTTAAAAACAGCATGTTTTTAAAATATGGTCATTTTGGCTCCTTATTTGATCCTCCTTCTTGTCCAGAACGTGGCTTCGGTAGCTTTTGAAGCTCTTTACGAAAGGTGTCCCGCAAACCACGCCACTTATTTTTTACGGCTTCAACTGAAACAAAAACAACGCTTACTAAAATACCCATAGGACAAATTGTGTTTGTTCTTTTTTACTTCCCTCGTAAAAGGGAAGTACTGTAATCGTGAAAAAATCACCTTTCGAGATTTTTACAGATTTTTACGTTTTAGTTTCCCTAGACCCGAAAAAACATGGTCGCCCATTTCCGTCGCTCTGCCTGTCTGTCGGTCTGCTGTACGCGGCATAGCCCAAAAACTACTTATCCGATTAACTTTAAATTTTGCTCAAAAATAAAGGGTCATATAGGGATGATAAAATTATATTTTGGTAAAATAGAATGGCGGCCTCACAAAATGTAACAATAGAAGAAGGAAAATAGACATGAATTGGACTTCAATTCATTTTTTTTTTATTATACAAAGCGTCTTAAAAAATCGTGTCAGTAATAGTTAATCACAACCCTGCTCAAATTGTTTAACGTAAAAAGCTGATAAGATAAGTTTTCTCTTGTTAAATTCCAAAGGGGGTAAAACAACCCTGAAAAACTACAATTTTTTTTAAATTTAAAAAACGGTTACTTTTTCGACAAAATACCTAAACACGTTTATTTTAAATTTTTGTATATTTAAGGACTTTTTAAAAATGTACTTAAATAAGGCGATTTAATAATAATTTATAATTTTTTCGTCGAAAATCTCGAGTATAACTGCTAGTAATACATAAATTAAACCTCAACAAACTGAAATAAATTATTGGAAATATAAAAAGTTTGTATTGTAAGTAGTTGAATTCTATATGCGAGGGAAATATGGGTATAGGAGAATTTACCAATTTTTGTTGTTGCTTTTTTATTAATAATGACTTAAAATTTCGTTTGTTTTAGGTATCTTTCTACTGGGATGTCATTTAGATCGTTCAGCTTTTCATACAGAATTTCACATACTGCGATACGACAGATAGTTTATGAGACATATCTATCAATATGGAATACTTTTCGAGGGAAACATATGCCGGTACCTACAACCGATTTGTTACAAAAAAATGCAAAAGACTACTTTAAACAATGGAATTTCCCTAATTGTGTTGGCAGCATTGACGGAAAACATGTTCGAATTAAATGCCCACAAAACTCAGGATCGATATACTATAATTATAAACAATATTTTTCAATTGTGTTGCAAGGCATAGCTGATGCAAATTACAAGTTTGTTACTATTGATGTTGGAGGTTACGGGAAGCAAAGCGATGGAGGTATATTTTCTCTCTCTAACGTCTACAAATGTTTACAGACGAACAAATTCAATATTCCAGCTCCTGAATATTTACCCTTAACTGAAATCAAAGCTCCTTTTGTAATAGTAGGCGATGAAGCGTACCCACTGAAGCCATATTTACTTAAGCCATATTCTAGACAAAACCTTACAAATGAAGAGCGGATTTTTAACTACCGCCTGTCGAGGGCTCGACGGTGCATTGAATGTGCATTTGGTATATTAGTTGCTAAGTGGAGATTTTTAAAAACCGAATTGCAAGTGAGCCCCGAGAAAGTCGATATTTTAGTTCAAACTGCATGTTTATTGCACGATATAATAATTGACATTGAAGGAGTGCCAGTACAGCCCGAACAAAATATACAAAATGACAAAATATCTGTTTCAAGACGCTACAACCATTATGGATCAACAGCCAGTCAAATAAGAGATATTTTCAAGAATTACTTTTGCAGCCCCTATGGTGAAGTACAATTTCAATATAATATTTTTGCTTAAAAATCGTCATAAAAAAGGTATTGAAAGAAATGTAATGTAAACAAAACATCCATATTTGAAATAAATAAAATTTAACCAGGTGTGTATTTACCATTACTATCCATTTCTCTAGCGATTTTTTCCCATTTCTGGCGAGACAAATCTCTATTGTGATAGTTTTTTTGCTTCATATCCCATAAACATTTATTTTCAAAAACCAAACTGATTAGTTTTTCGACATCCATTGCAAACAAATACGAACGATTCGGATCAAAAAATCAAAACTGTTTGAACGTTCAGACTATTCTGACGAATTCGTGGGTAATCTGACGAGCAGGCCGCACGCAATATAACCACAATAATTGCGTCCATTTGTTTTGATTTGTTCATTCGAGTTCTGACGTGTTCGTCATAACAATAATTCGTCAGAATACGCATCCACTATAACCTTAGCCTTAAACTACTGGCGTTTAATCTATTAGTGCATGCTCTATAATTGGGTTATTGTATATCATTTTTATACGTCAGGTCGTACTGATAAATATGTACTGTACTGATAAATATGAAAACGAAGATTTTTAATAAAATAATAATATTGGAATACTGGTGTTTTTAATACATTGCAGTACGCTGAAAATTAATATTATTATTTTTAGATTCTACAGATTTGAAGTAAAACGAAATCATAATACGTTTGCTTACATAAACACGTAGCAGAGTACAAATATAATAGTAAAAATTCTGTATAAGAGCTGGATAAAAGAAGACTCTTTTCTACTATGCCGAGCTTTCGCAAATCTTTATTTCCTTCTTCAAGGCTACAATATAGAATTGGTGGAAAAACAAATATAAAATCTATGGTCTAAAAATGTACGAATTTTAACTGCACTGACTTTACAAGTAAGTTTAGCTCATAGATTTTATAGAAAATGTTTAATTTTCCATCAACTCTATATTGTAGTCTTGATGAAGGAAATAAAGATTTCCGAAAGTTCGGCATAGTAGAAAAAAGTCTTTTTAACCAGCCCTTATAGTAGGGGAGCTACCCCGGAATCCACTGAACAAGAGTTATCAAAATTTTAACTTATGGAGTTCGACTTTGGGCTATCCGGGTATGCCAAAACTGACCGTCTGCCGCCTCAGGCTATGTCACTTAACTAAGGGGCGGCTTTAAAAAGGAGTTGCTTCTTTCTGGTAAACTACATTTATTAAAAATAATCAGTATACACTTGAATAATGATGTCGATACTAAGTGCTTTTACACTATGACAGACGATCTTTAGGAATTACTTTTATATGGCATACGCCCGTCAAAATGAATTACAGAAAATCAAGTTTACTAAAAGACATTTATTAAGAATAATTATTCGATTCGTTATGTCACGTATTACCTAAAAAAGACTCGGGCGCCACCCTTTGGATTTATGTGGTAAAAGGCACACAAACCCACACGGGTAGCTTTTATACAGTGGAGAAAGTTAACCAGAGGTCAATGCGCAAGACAGAGACAATATAACTAAAGGTAGACGGGATAGAAAGAGAAATAAAACACCAATGTAGAAAACCAAGAAATTATCCTATATATTGCCTGTTCATATCATACAACATAAATAGCCTAAGCCTAGCCCCATAAGTAAACCATATATAAAACCATAATTAGTAAGAGAGGGAAAGGGAATGTATGCATTAGAAAGAGACGGGTGTACGCAATTCTCTCCGAAGAACGGTAGTGCGGTTATGCGGGTGCCACCGCCGGTTCCCATCATTAATGCGCGTGCGCTGGTGGAGCAGTATGGTGCGGGATACACTGCGATACCTTACCAGGTTACCTATCAAGAGTTATCGGTATAGAAAATCTCAGGTGTAGATGATGGTAAGTAAATGCATGGGTGTGCGAAAAGACATGGCGGGAACGGTCAGTCCGCTATTTGGACCTCGGCCCTGGCCGCAAAGGAAGGATTTCATGTAAGTATTAAAGACATAGTGGGAACAGCCAGTCCGCTATTTGGACCTCGGCCCTGGCTGCGAAGAAAGGATTTTATGTGTGTGTGTATATGAGCGTATAAGGAATGTGTGAGTGAGAGAGAAAGCGCATGCATGAAGGTGAATGTGGGAGGAATAGCATATATTAATATACCACCTGTTATAACCTTTCCTATATATATATATATATACTAATATCCTGGCCGCATGGCAGTGCGTCGCGACGTCGGTGAAGGGAGACGACACTGGCCGGTTCTTTCCTCAGGTCCTAGTAGTGGTAGTGGTTTTACCTTCCTGGGGCTGCTGCTGGCTAACCCGTCCGTCCACGACTACAGTTTTCGAGCCGGTGGAACTCCACCGATTGGCGAATTTACGGTGCGAACGCGCTTTTAAATGATTTGCGGACCCCTCCAAATGTTTGCGCCGGCGCCGGTCAGGTCGGTGGTGGTCGCGCTGCTTAATTCGGCCCCGACGCGACATAATTATTGCCTGATGATTTGCTATGTTGATTAGCACGGTATTTTATATTATTCTCGAGGAAATGCACGCGGTTTTCCGCACGTTGCGCAACGTGTTTTATATATATATATATATATATATATATATATATATATATATATATATATATATATATATATATATATATATATACTATATATCAAAAATGGAACTGTCCAAACGCTACAGTGGAACTGTAGAGGGTTAGCTCATCCCAGGACAGCTAGGCAATGGCACGTGTTTAATCAGATCAAGTGGACCCAATAAAGGATTTCCAGAAACACATTTATGTTACTTCTTATCTTCAGAAATAAAAAATGCGAAGTAGAAAGAAAACGGCTGCTACTATATAGCTAGAGGGAGGACCCTGTAAATAATATTTACAATGAAGAATAAGGCTTTAAAAGTAAAAAAAGATCGTTTACCTTAGTTTAAGGGAATCGAAAAATTTTCCAAAATATGGCTCTCATTACACCAAAAAGGTAACGGAAACTTAGTATTTACAAACTAACTCAAAGTGCAAATTTGCCGCACCAGGCAAAAAAAAAGAAATATCTTAACGACATTAACATGCTTGTAACTTTTTCGGGCACGAGATGCCGTCAAAAAATGATCTACTTAAAAACGCTTTTGACCTGTTTTTATGGATTAACCTAACAGATGACTGAATTAAGGAGAAACCATATTATATAGAAATATATGCAATCTGTGAGAATTACAATATAAGCTGGAGAATTGGCAACGTTGTAAATAAATGTTATACGAAAGTCTGATTTACGATCGGTAGGTGTTTTCGTTGGCACTAAATATGGTAACATTCCTGCCCCAAGGTTGCGACTGTTGTGCAATAACGGCGAAAACGAATGAAAATTAAAACCAATATTTTAATTTCTCATTAGGAAAGCTCGAGTATAAATGAATTGTAGAATTTTAAATTTAAAGTGCTATAAAACGAAATAAACTGTGAAAAATAAATAGTAATACTAATAATAACAATAGTAAATAAATTAGAAACTAAAAAAATTAAAAGGAATTACAGTTTATTCACGTATTCACGATCTTACCAACAATGTTAAATTTTTTCTTTCATAATTATCGTTTACCCAATCTCAACCCGTTACTTTGACAGCGTCTGCTCGAAAATGTATTGCGAGTTTTTCGTCTGCCATGTCTTTTTTGGGTAATCCGTGACATTACAAAACGAATGGCGTAAAAATCATTTTTGATAAATGTCGTTTAGTAAATTTGATTTTCTGTCATTTTGACGGGCGTCTGCTATATGACAGTAATTCTTAAAGTTCGTCTGCCATAGTGCAAAAGCGCTTCGGATCTACGTAACATAACCTGAGGCAACAGACGGTCAGTTTTAGCATACCTGGATAACTTAAAGTCCAACTCCATAAGTTAAAATTTTGATAACTTACTATTATACAGATAGTTTACCCAATATTTGTACTCTGCTGTCTAGTCAGTCAGTCGGTCAATATTATATTATTACTATCACCATCATATATATATATATATATATATATATATATATATATATATATATATATATATATATATATATATATATATATATATATATATATATATATATATATATATATATATATATATATATATATATATATATATATATATATATATATATATATATATATGTGTCGAAACAATTGTAATGGTTTTTATAATATAGCAGAAATTATATATTTAGATATAAACATTTTATTCAGGATATAATGGATTTCCATCAAGTATCGGCTATCTCAACTGAATTCATTACTAGACGATATGTAAATATTTTCAAAAATGTTTAGTATTTGAGTGAGTAATTCTACTAAAATTTTTTAAAAAGCTTATAAGATTTATTTTAGATTTAAAATTGAAAACCAAATAGGACGTAGGCCGTTCTACATGTTGCAAAACTTGTGCAGCATTGTTAATAAAATGGCAAAAAGATAAAAATCGTGAAAAGCTGTCTGTTATATCAATAGTTGAGATAGAACTGAAAGGAAATATCCCAAATTATTATTTTTGTCTCATTAAAATAGTAAATACTTGACCACATTCCAAACCTATATTATGTTGACTAGCGGCCCAGCAGGTATAGCGTTGAATTACTACTTCAAAGGTCGTTTGTTTGACTCACACTGCCGGCAAAACAATAGTCGACTTTTCAGTGGTTTATGCACCTAGGTCGACTTAGCTTTAAGTGAGTACCTGGTGGTAAACTTCAAAGTAATAATAAGCGGTTAAGGGTAGTGCTGGCCACATTGCCCTCCTTGGATCCATGAAGCCCTAAATTATGGAAGCTATACACTTGCTTACCTAAAGGCCCGAATTCGCAATAAAAAGGGAGAAATATTTTTATTAATAGTATATTCTACAACAAGTTTTTTTCACACAAATATGATGGTTTAATCATTAAGTCACATACATTTGGGGCGAAGAGTTAAATTGACTGTGTACTGTCCATTTTTTACATGACAATATTATTTTTCTACCTTTGACACTTTAACACTGATCAGTAAAATACAAGCAAACCCTTACTGAGTAACCAACAATCATATATCACTGTATAAAATAAACTACGATGTAGGTTGTATTCTGTACACGGCAGCTGACCACCAAACGTTTGTGCGGTGAGAAAATACTGTTTTCCTAATAATAATTTATAACCGGAAAATGGTGAGTGTGCAAATTTGAAAAGTAATTTTTTATTTTCGGACCAAATTTAGCATAGGGTCTGATTTGTTTTATCCATGGTACAAACAAAAGCTGTTATATATTTATCAGTGTTATTGATTATTTAACTTATTTAGTCTAAAAATTATTAATAGAGTAAAATGACATGTGTAGCGAAGCATTTTAACGGAATATCATGCAATATATTTGTGACCATCTGAACTAACGTGAAGGGTTTGAATTAATATTGCATGCTTCTGAGAAATTAAAGCACCTCAGATGTCCTAGTAATTTTAATAGTTAGAACATATTCGATCTACGTGGAAGAGAAAACTAGTTTTAGTTAAAGTTTTCATAACATCACAACACATAACATATTTCATTATTTATTTTTAAATTTTTTGTTGCAATAAATGTTTAATCAATGGTGATGAAGTACTGGGAATATTCCTGATGTCCAACTTATTGACACCATGACACATGTTTACTAAATTTTAGTATACATGATATTTACAAGATTAACTTTTTTCATTATTTTAAATAATACAATCACTGGGCCAAATACAAATCAGTCTTGCAATGAAATATTTAAATAATAAATTTGCGTTATCTTAATAAAATTATCTGTTGATAACAAATAACCTTTATTAACTAATGTTAGTGTGGACTTTTTTTGCGAAAGTATTATTATGACTACCCAGATCCGGGCAATACAAAACATAAATGCTTTAAAACAAAACAATAAATTCATCTCTGCAACTGAAATTACACTGGTGTATATTGTGTTATTGCTTATCGCTCATTTTTCCAAGTCAAATGTAATTAAGTTTTTCTAAAGATTCACTGGGGTACAAATTTCAAGCTTTTTTTTATTTCTTGAACAAAACCTATTTTTTGAATTCACCTACACCTAAGTTAACTAAAAAATACCTATTAAAAAATTTAGTTGGTTCGCAAAAAAAATCTGAATTATTTGTTACAAAATTTTTATTTATAGGCATATACAATGAACATACAAAATACAGATAACATTGTTGTTGGTGCAACAAAAGCAATTAAATAGCACATTTTGATCATTAAATCTAAAGTTTAGACATTCATTTTGCGCTTTATTGTTTATCTTTCATGTGGACTGCATGACAAATTGGAACGGAATGCAACTTGTTTCCATTATGGAGCAACACAGCTTTAATACTTATTTTTGAGGAATCATTCAAAACTCTTCAACCTTTTTAACCATAGCCCAGATTTAAATCTGCCATTAATCCCTCAATTATCTACAAGCTACCAAATTGTTTTCCATATTAAAAAATATTGTTAGGTTTTTCTGACAGCTTCGGTACACAGAAACTTTTACTTCGTCTTGAAGTAAATTTCGTTGTTGTAATCGAGAGGCCAATAGTTCTGCTTTTTTCTTGGGCAATTCTAAAACCTTTATAAGGTCACTTAATCCACTTTCACTTATTTTGTGAGGTTTTTCCTGGAAATTTCACAGATAAAATCAGAGTTTTGCGAGGTTGATGGGCCGGCGATATTTTCCAGTACACTACCGTTTGAATCTGTTTGATCATAATCAGAATCAAGGGTATATTGCTGGGGTAGATTAAGTACAGACAATTCGTCACTATGAGGCACCGGGCGTTTGGCGTATTGTAAATTTGGATACTGTATCGCAGACCTTTTTTCTCCGAAAAGCTTTTTTTGATAGGGGGTGTCAAGCAAAAGTCAGTATCATAGTCTTTCGGTTCTCGCGAGATCATAGGAACAGTAAAGGGCATCTTACGCTTTTTTACACTTAGCCAGCCTCGAATGTTGAACGCACTTCACTTGCAGCATTTATGAGGAGTCCAAATTTTATCCTGATTTCCAACTTTGCAGCCAAAATACAAGTGGTAAGCCTTTTTTTATTAAAGAGCTAAGAGTACGTTTTTGTTTCACAAAAGTCACTTCACCACATATATAAAAAAAACGATCCGGCTTATTTACATAAACTCGCGATATGTTGCTCAAAACTCTTTAATTTTTCATATACGAATAGCTCTCTCGGTGGCTGAAGTAAAACTAACAATTTAAGATGTATGTGATATGTACTTAAACCTTTTATAAAGTACACCTAGTATAATAAATCCAGGTATTTCCTATTTAATAGTCGAACTTTCCCATACATTAAGAGCAGCTAGGTAAATAAGCATGGATCTATAAAACCGAAGCCATAAAATAAGTAAGATTTTGCTACTTTGGGCTCGGAAACATTTTCCCTGTTACCAAGTTTATTAGTTACATTAAAATAATAAATTTAATTTATATCGAACCGCCATACATGATAATGGACTTAGGAAATTAAAATTACTATTTGTTTTGAAGCAAACAGAGGACTAAAATTGAATTTAATCGGTTCGGTTTGAAACCAAATTTCGTAATGCATGAAAACTGTTAAAGAGCTATTATTGAATTATCTTCCCATCAAAATTCAACACAGTTACTGATAGATTTTTATTCTCCCAATCTGTCATGTTTTTATGATTTTTGAAGGATAATTAAGGGGAACTGCACGCAGTATTATGGATCATTTGCAAGCCTTCCGCCGCTGCAATATTATGTTAAAACTATAAGGGATATGTATTAGCTTCAATGTGATTTCAATAGGGAAATATGTATAGTTGGGCGCTAAATGCGATTTTTATGAAAAAAAATCTAATCTAAAATTATAAAATAGAAGTAGATTTGTCCATTTTCGACCATTTTTCGACCATTTTTTGACGCAAAGGCCGTGGCATATAATTTTTTTTCCCACAAAATGGCTCTTTACCGCCTTGCATTGATCCTTTGTCTACGTAACTGCAAAATTTGAAATGGTAAATCGTACTCATGTCTTTGTATTTCTGCAGCGCGTGAACCCTTTTAAACCCATTTTTAAACGAAATTTAATTTAAATTGCCTATACATAACACATTTTTTTGAGGTCGGACATGCAGGAAGTTTTTTCTAATACGTAGGTACCTTTTCATCTTACTTTGAACTTGACTAGACCTTGTCGCTAGTTTTTCACTTTTTGCGTGCAGTACTCCCTTAAGTTAAATCATTAACCTTTCAGTGCGTTGCCGAGACTACCAATATTTCGAATTACTGTCATATTTTAACATCTGATACTATGTGATGCATACGCTCGTTGATTCTAACG